>CM035807.1:33582349-33614849 GCA_020466095.1 Chlorops oryzae | reverse complement strand
AATGGATACAAATACAGTCGAATCTGATATAGTGAATTATTTTTTGTACGTCCTGTTCATTGTATCGGATTGTTCGTTTTATCCAGACTGAATGGTTTGTTCATTATTTACAAGACCGTAGAGAGAAGTTGGGGCTCGGGAAATTTTTATTTTTCGGGGCCCCTTCACAAAAATGTGCGACTCAAATCAAAAACGTCCCATGCCAATTGTGGGCCCCTTCAGATAGTTCGGGCCGGGGGAAATCCCACCTTTCCCACCACCCTCTCTTAAGGCCTGAATTAATTAGTTTTATTAAAAAGTCCCTGTAACAAAAAAGCGTTAACTATTTTCAGCTGTTCATTATTTCATGGAATCGTTACATCCAGATTCTACTGTATGCAAAAGAAAGAGACACGTATTGCATTTTTCAGAAACAATCTTGCTTCTCCTTCTTTAGCATACAGTCAGACTATATGTTTGTGTGTGTGACAGCCGAGCATGTCATACATTTTCAGTGTTGCCCCTTTTTCAAGTCAATTCGATTATTTTCGGTGGAAACTTCGATTCTACCGAATTTTGGCCCTCTTATGTTCGAATATTCGAAAATCGAATTTACCCATCCCTAATATCTTCTTGTATAGGTATTTTTTTTGGAAATGTTTTTTATTTTAAAAATTATCTTGTCATTTCAGTTAAGTCCGTTACAATTTAAATTTAAATCCATTTTTGAAAATTATCATTTCAATTCAACCTGAAATATGGTTGATTCAAAAGGAAAATTTTTATTTTTTCAACAAGAAAAATTGTGTTAAAATTAAAAACATTCCTTGTTGAAGCCGTTTTGTATGTTTTTCCTTTTGATTTAACCAGTTTTCTGGTTGATTTTTTTCTCTGTGTATAGGTATTAGGGCTGGGAAAAAACATCGATATTAACCGATACGTATCGATACACGGCAATAACCGGATAACATCGAATACGTTTGAGCGTAGCCGATATTATCGGGTACCGATACCTTTGTCTACAGACGTTCGTTTTTTGCATCTATTCAAAAGATGCTTGTCTCTTTCCAACATATAAGTTCATACCATATATAACTATATATGTCACTCAGGAGCCGTTTCCATTTTGGCTCTTTTCACCACGGTCTTGGGTACCCACCATGGTCTTGGGTACCCACCAAAAAGAGCATTTTGTACTGAGGTACTCACCAAAAGTTTTTTCTCTCTCGCTCTTCTTTTGCCTGCCGAGTAACATCTCTTTCTAACTGGCGCGAAACGTCCCGCGCAATATCTCTGAGAGTGGCAATATTGTTATATTAGGTGTAGTAAAAAGAAATCCATTATTTTTGCATTAAATTGAGGGCTTTATTTAAGATAGTTAGAATGACCCGATTTAGGTCAAATATGCGCCGTTTTGATTCGATAACTTGTTTGCATTTTAAAGGTAATTTCATTATGCCTCTCTCATAGAAGCCCTCGTTCCTATTAGCAAAAAATTGAGACAGTTCGAATTTCAGAAGCCTCTCTGAAGCGAATGTTTCACCAGCAAAATTGTTCGCCATGGACAGGAACAGATGGTAATCACTTGGTGCCAGGTCCGGACTATAAGGTGGATGCAGAAGAACTCCCAACCAAACTCCCGAGCTTCTGGCGAGTCACTATCGATGTGTGTGGCCTGGCGTTGTCCTGATGGAACACAATTCCTCTCCTATTGCCCAAAGCTGGCCGCTTATGGGCGATTGCTTCCTTCAGACGGGTCCAATTGTTGATAGTAGAGTTCCGAGTTAAGAGTTTTGCCGTATGGGAGCAGCTCATAGTAGATAATTCCTCTGCCAAATTCCCACCAAATCACACAGCAAAACCTTCCTGGCCGTCAATCCTGGCTTGGCCACCGTTTCCGCCGGTTCACCGTGTTTCGACCACGACCGTTTTCGCTTGACGTTGTCGTAAGTGACCCACTTTTCATCACCAGTCACCAACCGCTTCAGAAAAGGGTCGATTTTGTTGCGGGTTCAGCAGCGATTCGCAGATGGAAATTCGGTCTATGAGGTTTTTTTGCGATTAACTCGTGTGGCACCCATACATCGAGCTTCTTTGTGTATCCAGCCTTATTCAAATGGTTCCAAACGGTTTTTTGTGCATTCTTTTAGCTCTTTTGCAATCGAAACAGTGCTAACATGACGGTCGGACTCGATTTTAATTTCCATGATTTATATCGACATTTTCGACAATTGGCCTTCCAGATGCGTGGTGCATCCTTGACATCGAAGTTACCGGAACGGAATCGACGAAACCAAAATTGCGCATGATTGGCTGTTACAGTATCAGGTCCATAAACGCTATTCACATTTTTAGCCGACCTGGCTTGCGTTTTCTCCCTTATCGAAGAAAAACTGTAAAATGTAGCGAATTTTCTCTTTGCTGATGTCCATCTTTGACAAGCTCTCAAACAAAACTGAATCAATCAATCAAAAAAGTGTCAAAAAAGCTTTTTTAGTAGGAACTGTCATCTTTCTAATGCCCCCTAGCGGATACGACGATCGGACTTATACAACGCGAGATGCAGATAAATAACGCCATCTATTGGAAAAATAATGGATTTCTTTTTACTACACCTAATATATGGTTCATACGAGACCAGTTAATTCCTAGTTCGTTCGTTTTAAAATTTTTAATTCAATTGTTAAAATGAGTCAAAATTCAAATCTGATATTGGAATCTCCCAAAAAGCTCAAACAGAGAACGCTTGATTTTGGAGCAAAACTGTAATTGAAGTTTTGCTTTTAAATAATCATAAGCTGATGTTGTTGTTTGCGGTGGCGGGTTGCTTATGAGGTTTTTGCATTTATTCGTGTTGCATTTATCCGTAGTTCACTGTACATACAAGTTTAATTAAATTTGAGTTCAGTGTTTTCATTTGGTTTTTAAATTCATTTTTTTATAATAATTTAAAAAATGCATATTTATATATAACATACATATATCAAAAAATATATGTTTTTTTTTATATTTTTTTTTATTTTTATTTTTGAATTTTTTATTAAAAAAAATTTTTTTTTTAATATAAATTTCATTTCATTTAACAGGTACTTGGTTTTGTTTTTAATTCATGCTTACCTGACTTATTCTAAATACATTTTTACAATTTTTCAATTTTATCTTAATAATTTTCGTTTTTTCGTTTTCTTTTAAAACATATCGGGCATGTCTAAATCCTTGTATTGGATTTTCTTGCGACGGCTGGTTGTGTCGCTAACGCTTCGCGGTGCCTTCTCTTTCTTGGAAGCTCTTTCTTCGCAGATCACCAGGTATTTTGCAGGTTCTCCTGGTCCACTAATTTTTTTCCTTACGGTCAGGTGTTTTGGGCCGTTGCTTAGAATTTGGTACATAGTTTCCATAAATAATCTCTATGCATATCAGGCGTTGATTCTTCTTTTTGTGTCGTGCGCATATCGCGAATGATGCGACGCAAAATGATGGGAACTCCATTTGTTACTTCGGTCTCCGCCACCTCAATTCTGCCAGCACAGTCGTCCACCAGCAAATCTTTTAGGATAGGTCGGCTCTTCCGCCTCAACTGCATAGCCTCCCCAATCGTCCGTGTCGATATCATAGCCTTCGATGCTGAGCATATCGTCATCGTCACTCAGATCTTTTGCTCGTGGGTGGCTGGAGCTTTTTGTTGCGTCACCACCGTGGTAGCGGTTAGGGCTTTTGGTACTGGAGCCATTTTGGGGCGCTCGGCAAGTTTAGCTCGCTTTGCCCGGTGGTCGTACACTTCCAACAGATTTGCTGGCATAATTTTGGTGGTGGTCAAACCGTTTTGCTGCTGCACCATCTTGGCGTGGATACGGGCATTCAGCTCTGCGAGTCTTCGTTGATCGTTGCTCATCTTTGCTTTTCTGCAAAAAAAAAAACGGAAAAAAATTTGTGTGTGGTATGTATGTAAAATTTGTATGTGTGGAGGGTGTGTGTGATATTTGTAGGTCTTATGTTTTGATTTTAATATATATTTTGTAGTTTCTTTCTTCTTTTTTTTCTACTAACTCACCTGGACATGCATCAATACAAGAAGAAGAGAAAAAAAAGAGCACTAACACATATATATATTTTTATACATATATATAATATTATTTCTTTTTATTTTATTTTGTACACAAAATATATATATATATTTTTTTTTCTACAAAATTTAATTAAATTCCCGTCTTCAATTCTTTCCCTACATTCATTAATTTCTCCTTTCTCTCTCCTTTGCACGTACGCCACATAACAGGCTCGGATTCGTCGATATCGCGGAGTCCGCAGCGAAGTGGACTACTCGACATGGAACAAACCCCGTAAAAAAAAAATATGCTTTGCTTCAATCTGCTTTAATGTAAGTCTCCATTTTCACATGACTATATTTATAAAAAAGGATAGATTGGTTCTTAAAAAAAAAAAAAATATTTTTACATCTTACTTGTTTATTCAGGATCCTCAACGTGTGGCTTCGACCACGCCCTAATGCTCTATCGACTGAGTATTAGCCGGGCTCTTTTCATATGACTTCGCCATTTATCAAACAAAATTTTTACTGATTTTATGCGCTAAACAGATCTTTAGCATGACAGACTCCAATGCTTTTGCCTGCGGTATTTGCTAATTCGTATAGTGAATTCCCTATGCATTTTAAGATTATGGCTTTCACGTTTCTGGGAGCGAGTTTTGGCATTGTATCCTTCCGCAAGGTTGCTTTGTTTGTAATTCTTTCCGAATACCATTTGCCCTTCTTTGAGTTTTACTTCTCTACTACGTAGATTATACGTTTTGGTACTTTTTTATCATGTGACTTTTTTAATTCCTTCACTACCCAATCTTGAATTATCTGTTGTTTATCTGATTGATTCTGAATCAAAAAGTCTTCATGGCCTAAAGTTTGCAGTCTCCTGCTAATTTTATAGGATGCACCATGCTGCATCATATGGATTCCAAACAGTATGTAGTAGGGCTCTAAATTTATCGCACTGTGAAAAGCGCTACGCAAAGCAAAAGCAGCCTCGCTCACGTGCTGGTCCCAGGTGCGTTGATCCGACTTGATGAAACACCTAATTATCTGCAATACTGAACGACTCACTCTTTCTGAGGCATTTGCTTGCGGCGAGTTAAAAGCAGTTTTCACATGACTAACACCATATTTGTCTAACAGGTTTTTGAATGTTCCAGACGTGAATTGTTTTCCATTGTCCGAATGGATGAACTCTGGTACTCCGAACGAGTGGAAAATTTCTTTCTTTAGATCAGAGATGGGCACACCAACACCATTGCACTTATCGCACTTGCGTATGGCGTAGTAGCAAATCGACAAAAGCACTGAGAGAAAAGTTTGCGTAGGTACGATCGGCAAGCGATAACTAACAAAAGAAACCAAGTGGGAAATTTTTAGGTGTTAAATAAATTTTTTATCAGCAAATGCTAATTTGTTATATAATACACTTTACAATTTTACAGCTAACAAAAGTTGCCTTTAGTAAAGTCAAGATATCATTCAGAACTATTTCTTCTTCACAGTTTGTAATCCGTATTAGATCTTGAAGTGTCCGTCTGATAGTTTATTTCTGTATTTATTTTTAATGAAACGAAAGACGCCTTTTCTTTTTGTTCTGCAAAGGCTCGTTTTGAGGTTGACGAATCTTGTAATATGTGTTCATAAAAGTTTCTTTTATGACGACAATAAATGCTTTCTATCGTCTCCCTCTATATCGCTATAAAATTTATGGCACGAAAAATAATGCCTTTCACATAATATTCAGCGCATCGGTTTGCAATGTAATGACAAATAAGACATTGAGCCTCACCGAAAGCATTTTCAATGAACAAAAATTCTTCTTCCCATTTCGCATGAAACATTTTTTCTCGCTATGTATTCGCAACAACAATGCAGAACAAGTTCTCAGTACGACTGACAGCGAGCGACTGAGCCTTTTTCATGATTCACGCACAAGTCGTGTGTAGCCGACTGCGCAGTTTGCAGCGCCCCGCGGGATAGCGCTCGCCCACCGCTGCTCTAGATATTTAACATGTAGGACTGTAGGTCTAACTGTCGACGTCGAAAAGCCTCTGCCGCGATGGGGATATACACCATTAGGCAGGCATAGGAAATTCAACAAATTGGGGAAATTTACCAAAAAGCTACCAACAAAAACCTTAGGCAGGAATAGGAAATTCAACAAACTCGAGAAATTCATCAGAATGCTACCAACAACAATACGGTGGACACAAAGTGGCACTATGAAGCCACTTGCAAGAAAATTATCAAAGAAACACGGCGTCAGCTCGGGTTTTTTTATACAGCTTTAAAAGTTATAAATGAAGCTTTAATAAATGTATTACGATATGTTTTTGCTTAATGTGCACGAATGTTTTCATTTTGTAATAAATTGACATACATTTTTGACTACGGCTATGAATTTGATTGAACATA
This sequence comes from Chlorops oryzae, assembly GCA_020466095.1. Classification (NCBI taxonomy): domain Eukaryota; kingdom Metazoa; phylum Arthropoda; class Insecta; order Diptera; family Chloropidae; genus Chlorops; species Chlorops oryzae. The sequence goes on along the minus strand of CM035807.1, from coordinate 33,608,407 downwards.
GAATTAGCATTATTTGCTGAAATAGTGTGATCAAAAAGTTATGTGGGACAGGGTAGGACTAAAAAAACAATTTCTGTTTCTCCTTGATATTGCGATTCCTTGATTATTTTATGTTTTTTCAAGCTTTTCATATGATTTTATGAATTTGGTAGATATTTTATATGTAATATACTCGAAAATCTCCCAAAATTAAAAAGAAAAGTGGCAATGCATTTCACCACAGCAGAGCTAAAGATTTCGCTGCCATTGCATGCTTCTCTTTTCCTCATGCTATATGCCTATGTTGAAGCAGCGTAGCTCTAACACATTGCAGGGATTAGGAAGAAGAAGAGTTAGACCTATAGTCCTATATGATATTTAACAACTTCGTTTGTCGCTTCTTTGCGCATTGGTTTCAAAAATATAAATTTTGAGAAATGATCCAGACATACAAATATGAAAGCATTTCCTTTTTTTGTTCTAGGATATGGCCCCATAAAATCAACATATAACCGCTGAAAAGGTCTGAGCGTCTTTTGTTGCATACCCATGGTTGGTCTTTTAATAAAATTTCCAGATTTATTCTGCTTGCATATCTCACAACTGCTAATTAACTTTTGTACGTCCCTTACCATACCCGGCCAATAATATTTCAATTTTAATCTTTCCAAGGTTTTTTGGATACCCCCATGGCCTGCAGCTTCAGATGAATGTGCTAATATAGTCAACTCAACCCATAGCTTCCAGGCACGATCTTCTTGGATAGGACCACCATTATAAGGCTGTGTTCTCTTGTAAAGAAAACCTTCAGAGATTCAGAAATCAGGTAGTTTTTCACTATTCTCATGGACTTCCTTAATCAAATTCTTATATACCAGGGACTGGAATGCATCGGAATCAAGATTGACTTCTATTGGTTTAAACACCTGGATTTCCTCCATATGGGCCCTAGAAAGTGTATCCGGTACATGGTCCGTTATTATGGTGAATGGGAGTCCCTCCACATATGGTCTAAATCGCTGTACTGACAGTATTGCAGCATAGCATTCCAATTCTGTCACACTGTAATTTTTCTGTGCTTTGTTGAGCTTCGTGGACATATATGCGATGGGCCTCTCATTTCCTTCCTCATCTTGTTGGAACACGACCCCGCCTACACCTTCACTAGATGCATCGCATTGCATGAAAAAGGTTTATTGAAATTTGGGTTAATTAACACGGGTGCTTGAATCATAGCTAACTTAAGTTGGTCAAATGCTATGAGAGCGTCTTCATCCAAACTGAACTTTTTCATTTTTTCTTTAGTGAGACAATTGTGTAGTGGCGCCGCTCCTGTGGCATAGTCCTTAAAAAACCTGCGATACCAGCCCGACATTCCGAGAAATCGCCGGAGCTGTTTCGGTGTTCTTGGTATCGGAAAGTTTTTGACTGCCTCCACTTTGCTGTCGTCAGTGCGGATGTGACCATTGCCCACAATGAATCCCAAGTATTTCAGTTCTTGGAAGCAGAATTCTTTTTTTCAACGTTGATCGTTAATCCGGCTTTGGTTAGGCAAGAAGCTACTTCAGTTAATAATGCAAGGTGTTCTTCAAAATTGTTTGAGCAAACTAGCAGGTCATCAAGATAAACGAATACCCTTTCTCTAATTTTAGCTGGGATGACCTTATCCATCAGTCGACACATGCGCTGTGCCGCATTGCACAACCCAAAAGGCATGACTGTGTACTGATATAAAAGGCCGTCCTGGTACTGTGAAGGCGGTTTTTTTCGCGCGCTTTTGACTCTAAAGGGATTTGCCAGAAGGCATCTTTAAGGTCAATGGTAGGTATAAAATTCGTATCTTGTAGTCGGCTAAGAATGCCGTCGATATTGGGTAGCGGGGTAGGCATCCTTAATCGTTCTTTCAGTGAGTTTTCGAGCATCTAAGCATATTCTGTTTTTTCCAGGTTTTCTGACTAGTGTGATCGGGGAGCTCCAACTGCTATTGGATTCCTCTATCACTCCTAATGCTAGCATGCGGTCTAATTCCTCAAAGATCATATTTTGGATTACTGGAGATACGGGGTAGTGGCGTTGTTTTATGGGTATACCCTCACCGTTTACTTCAATAACATGTTTCCTCCAGGTGTAGTTTCCCTAACCCTTGAGTAGCATGTGATGGAAATTTTTGTTTAATTTTTTCTAAATCGGCTAGTTGTCTTTCTCCTAACTCGTGTTTGTTTAAGCATTGAACTTGGTTCGTCAGAAAAAATTTCCGAGATGGAATCCTGAATTGCTTCTGCATTGCTAGGTTTATTCTGATCTATCCCCAATAAATTTATTCCGAACGTATAACAGAAATCAATTCCGAAATAAACATCCTGCTGTAATGCAGGAACAATGCAGAAGTCCATTTCTTTAATTTTGCCATTCCAGTGGACTGGTAGTTTCGCTATACCTATTATGGTGTCTCGCCTCCATCGGCTGTCCTTACATTCTCTTGATTAAGTTTAGTTATTTTATCGAAGGGTCTTTAAGTAAATTCATGCCCCCTTTACCTATACAACTAGTTGTAGCCCCGGAATCTAATAGGGTCATTAATTCAATTCCATCTATTTTCGTCTTTGCAAATAGTCGGTTGTCTCCTTGTATTGTACATACTGACGAAATTATTTTATTTCTAAGTTTTTTATATATTTTTTTCTTTTCTCTTAACCTACTAATTTTTTTGAATTTCCTTTTTATTCTGTTTATTTTAATCCAACGATTCACAGAAAATTCTAGCTTTGTCGTAATCGATTTTGCGCTGGTGAAGCGACTTACGCTCTTCTGGCTTTTGCTCTCCAGCTTTTATTTGAAGTGGACGATACAAAATGGTGATGTTACCGGCATTGGATCTTGCTGGCTCGGGGCTCCGGATACCTCCGCCAGTTGAGTGTTTAAATTAGAATTTAGTTTAATTAAACCGCCTTCATAGACACAATAAGAGTCGCTTTGACCACACAGAAAGCATTTCATTTCATGAAACGCACTTTTACAACCATTCTCATTTTTAATTTTGCTCTTTTTAAGAAAATCCCCAGGCATCCCACATGTGAAGCATAAATTCAGGTGGAAAGGAGATGGACACAAGTTGGATGTCTTCTGAAAATTAGAGGCTGAATTGTGAACAGGTGCGTTTGGTGTTTGTTTCTGTGGGGCAATTCACTATTAAACTTTCTATTTTCAGTTATTTGAACAGGAAATTTGTTTGGATGTAATGCATCTATACTTTGTGTATAGGCGTATGGAACAACGGATTCCATGGCTACTTCGCTATATTGGACCTCATTTACATGTTTAGGTCGTGTTCTGGCATCTCTCAGGACTTTTTCTGCCCTTCTACATTCAGCTTTCAATTCAGATAAGGTTGCGACTTTGCTGGAAAACATCATTGTGGCGAGCCGACCACGTAAGTTGTTTTTTATGATCTCTACCAGTTCTTTTTCTTCTACCCTCTTTTGTAATCGAAACTAATGTTGTGTATGTCGGTATAATAGTCTTCAAAAATTTCTCCAATTTGTTGCTTTTCTCTCAACCAATTCTCGAATAATTTCAAAGTCGGTCTGACTGGCTTTGTAATGGTTCCTAATTTCTCTTCGTACTTGGCTATATCCGAACCCAGGATTATTTTTGTTGTCCTCTAACAACTGCCAGTACCATTTAGCCGCGTTATCTTTAAGCAAACAATGAAATTATTGAAAATGTGATTATCCGTTATACCGTGTGTTTCAGCTAATTTCTCAATTCTAAACAGAAAACTTTCAACGGTTATTTCCTTGTTTGACCCGTCGAATTTAATCTACCATTTATTTAAATCGAATTTGTTTAGTCTCTCGACTTCAATAGGTCTTAAAGGATTATTTATATATGAGTGGTCGAACTGTACATTTGGGTTAAAATTAGGTCCTGTTCCTTGTGGTTGTTCTGCTGGGGTCGACTGTGGACGTAAACTAGTATGGGAGCCATTGTTTTCTAGGTTGTTCAACCGTGCCTCTACTCTTCCATATTTTTCATGCATGTCTTTAAACATTTTTACGCAATCACCATGTACCTGTTGTTGGTAGACATCATGATTGCCAGTCAGCGAGTTGCTGCTGTGGCAGTGGTGCACTTGCATACGTACTACTGTCTTCGCCCGGCTGATCTAGCACTAGGTCTTGTTCGAAAACAACATTTATTTGATCTAATGGGTGGTTAATTGCCTCTTGTTCTGCTTTATCTGCCATTTCACAGATTTTATCGATTTTTGATGAAAAACTAAGAGAGACTGATGGATTTTCTATTTTCTTTACAGAGTGGTACTAAATTTGGATCTGTTGGAAATGGTACTGTGCTGGAAGGAGCGTTTACCGCTGATAGCTGCTGCAGCCGTCTAGACTGGTTCCTGGTCAAACGTTGGTCAGATGGGAAATCAAACTTATATTTATTATTCAATTGTTTTTCCAAAATATAATGATTTTATTTGCATTAGCTCTACTTGTATTTGTATGTGTGGTTATTGTAAATTGATATTCGCAGGTAATGGACTTTTGCCATTCAAAAGAAAAAACAGGAAAATTTATCGAAAACAAAAATGTTCCATTTACTATATATATATATTTAAGTAATTTTTCTGTATTCTGCTGGTTTTTCAAAAAAAATAAATAAATTTTAAACAAAAAATATTTCAAAAAAATTTTAAAAAAAATATAAAACTGTTTATTAATTTGTGCCAATAACGAGTTACAGGTGTTGGAGCTCTTTTTCTGGGCTACCTGGTGTCACCTTTTTTTTTGTCCGTCTGTCGTGTTCGAGCCAAACTAATCCCCCATCCTAATTTGTCTGAATTCTAATGTTACTTACCCACAGTGCAAAAACTGATTGCTACTGGATTGTCAGGTAACTTTTTCATTTTCCCCAATATTTTTGTTTGTGACAAGGAGCAATTCGCTCCCGAGACTGATCCCTGCTGGCGAAGCCCCCTTGCCACTGCAATACTAAAAAAATTTTAAAGAAATTTCTTCTTTTTTTCGAAAAAAAATTTCTACACATAAGGTCTCCAGCTTTTATCTGCTTAGAGCTTGCTGCAAAAAAATTAATTCAAAATTAACCCCCCTGTACAATACTAATTTCCTACGCGGTGTGTGCATATGAAAGAAAGAGACGAAAGAGAGAGAGATAAAAAAAAAAGAGATAGAAAGAGAAATAAAATTAAAATTTACTTTTAAAGAGGTTTCACTTTATATATGGAAGCAAATAAAACAAATCGGAAGAGAAATTTTTACAAAAAAATTATTTCAACGGAATTAAGAAAAAAATGTATTAACTTTTTTTTCTTTGTTTTTCTTTTTGCAAAAAAAATTAGAAATGAAAAAATATAATAGAAAGAAAGAAAACTACACGTTAGGAGAAAAAAAAAAAATGTGAAAAGATAGAAGAAAAGGAAGAAAGCTATTCGTTGGCGCCAGTGTAATTGAAGTTTTGGTTTTAAATAATCATAAGCTGATGTTGTTGTTTGCGGTGGCGGGTTGCTTAAAAATGTTAGAAGGTAAAGTATTTTTTGAAATTTGAGTGTTTTTTGAGTCTTTGTACATCGTAATTAATGTTTTTTTTTTTTTTTTTTTTTCAATTCGAGTTGATTGCTAATTCATTTTTATATTAAATATTTATATATATATCAAAAAATATGTTTTTTTTTTATAATTTTTTTTTTATTATTTATTTTTTTTTTATATAATATAAATAAATTTCATTTAACAGGTACTTGGTTTTGATTTTAATTCATGCTTACCTGACATATTCTAAATACATTTTTACAATTTTTCAATCTTATCTTATTAATTTTCGTGTTTTTCGTTTTCTTTTAAAACAAATCGGGCATGTCTAAATCCTTGTATTGGATTTTCTTGCGGCTGCTGGTTGTGTCGCTAACGCTTCGCGTGCCTTCTCTTTCTTGGAAGCTCTTTCTTCGCAGATCACCAGGTATTTTGCAGGTTCTCCTGGTTCACTAATTTTTTTTCCTTACGGTCAGGTGTTTTGGCCGTTGCTTAGAATTTGGTACATAGTTCCATTATAAATCTTCATGCATTTCAGGCGTTGATTCTTCTTTTGTGTCGTGCGCATATCGCGAATGATGCGACGCAAAATGATGGGAACTCCATTTGTTACTTCGGTCTCCGCCACCTCAATTCTGCCAGCACAGTCGTCCACCAGCAATCTTTTAGGATAGGTCGGCTCTTCCGCCTCGACTGCATAGCCTCCCCAATCGTCCGTATCGATATCATAGCCGTCGATGCTGAGCATATCGTCATCGTTTGTATGTGTGGAGGGTGTGTGTGATATTTGTAGGTCTTATGTTTTGATTTTAATATATATTTTGTAGTTTCTTTCTTTTTTTTTTCTACAAACTCACCTGGACATGCATCAATACAAGAAGAAGAGAAAAAAAGGAGCACTAACACATGTATATAATTTTATACATATATATAATAATATTTCTTTTTATTTTATTTTTGTACACAAATATATATATATTTTTGTTTTCTACAAAATTTAATTGTATTCCCCTCTTCAATTCTCTCCCTACATTCATTAATTTCTCCTTTCTCTCTCCTTTGCAGGTACGCCACATAACAAAACACGATGAAAAAAAACCCGAAAAAGGTGCTCCCTCGACCTTTTCAATTGGAAAAAGAGGAAAATCGTCCGTTGTGTGGGATTTTTTTCAGCGAGGTCCCGATGGCAAGCATGCAGATTGTAAAATTTTCAAAGAAACTGTTCTGAGTCGAGGGAACACGATAAATAACATGTCTCACTTGAAACGAAATCATGCGATACAACTAGGAATCTGCCAAGGAAAAATGATTCCTGTAACTAGCAGCAGCAGCGAAGATAACGGAAATGACGACAATGGCCAAGGAGAAGACTCTAGGTAAGTTCGTAAAAGTTTATTTCTTTCGTTATGCTAATAGGAAAATATTTCAACGGATTTTTATTCAATTGAAGAAAGAAAAAACCTTTGAAAAGAAAGCCTGACCAGACTTCTCTGGCCAAGTATGCAAAAAGAGAAAATATTGAGCTGTACGGACCAAAATCGCAAAGGAAAAAAGAACTCGACGATTCACTGTTAAAATTTGTTGTTCGCAGCCTTCAACCCATGAGCATCGTCGAAGAAGATTGTTTCGAAGAGAGGCTCAAAAATTCGATCCTCGCTACAAATTACCCAGCCGACGTCATTTACGTGATGAAATTATCGTGACAGCTTATCACAAATCTGTGATTCAAATAGCTGAAACCGTTAAAAACAAGTAAATACAATTGATATTGAAAAATAAATGCATGCATATTGGATTTGATCAATTTTCATGGTTTTTGATAGAATAATAGCGGTAACGTTCGACGATGGACTAGCCGAACAACCCAGGCTATCTCGTAGTGAGTGGTCATTTTGTAGAAAATGGAGGTATTCGGGCTGCTATACTATCCGTGAATCCAATTCCAGGAAGATCAACAGCCGAAAACCTGGCAGATCTTCTACGACAAAACGTCATAGAAGTTTCCTGGCATTCAAGTTGTATGCGGCGTAACAGACAATGCAAAAAACATGTAAGCAACGTGCGGATGCAGGTAAGTGTTGGTCTAAAGCAATTAGCTTAATTGAACTATTTTAAAAATATTTTAGTGGAAAAACATGCCCTGTGTCCCTCACACTATTCAACTTGTAATCAACACGGCGGTATGCAAAACAAAAAATACTCTAAAAGATGGAGAAAATGACATTACAAAAATATTTGAAAATGACGAAGCCGACGATCCTACAGAATTATCTGACTCAACTGTATTCAGCATTTTAAGGAAATCGCCTCGAGTTACTACCTTTTTTCACCACAGCGGAGTTGCTTCTAAAGCTTTGTCAGCAAAGCTGAAAATTCACAGCTTTCCGGATCGTAAATTAGTACAATCTGTGTATACGCGATGGAATTCATCACTGGAGATGCTGAAGAGCATTCACAATGCAATGGATGCAATTATTGTAATTCTCAATAAATTTGAGAACAAAATTTCACCTTTTTCACCACTGGAAACAAAGGCAATCCCAGAAATGATTGCTATTTTAGAACCGTTCGCAGATAGTACAGCTGAGTTGAGCGGGGACTCATATGCTCGTGATGCAAATCCGTGAGAGATTACTGAAATACGAATTAAGAAGTATTTCCTCGTAAGTATTTCATTTTTGGATGACTTTTAGTATGTTCCCCTAATTTCTTACCTTTTTACAGAATTGCTACAGTCCTTGATCCACGATTCAATTAGCATGGGTTCTGTGACGTTGTTAAATTTCGGAATGCAGTCGAATTAATTAAAAATGAGCTGAAGATGGAAATTTCTAAATCTATGAAGGCAGGGAGACAAATTGATAGTTATTAAATTGAAGAAAACGAGGGCACATTAGAGAAAAGTAAGAAAAAAGAGTTCACAACACATTCACAACAAAAATCACTGGATATAAAATACCGATTTTTACAGGTTGATTTGCTTTTCTCGAGCAGCACCGAAACAGCGTGGCTCCTTCACTATAAACAATTCCTGGATCTTCTCAAGCAATCGTACATTTGAACGCATACCTTGAAGAGAAAATTTTTACCAGAGACAAGGCTGATATAATGAAATATTGGAACGATTACACTGCGTGCGAACCTGTAAAAAATTTCATTTAAATATCTCTTGGTCCCAGCATCTTCGGTACCATCATAGAGGGTCAACTCAACAGTGGGAAATATTATTTCATATAATAGAGCCTTTTTGACTCCAGACATAGCGGAAAAATTGGTTTTTCTCCGCCAAAATTACGAATATTTAAAGTAAAAAATGAAAGAAAGATGAAGTAGCGCTATTTTTTCCTTTCAGTAACTGTAAAAATGTTTATAATTATTAGCAGAATAAACAATTTGGGTTATGTTCGCAAAAATCTTCTTCAACTTATATCTTTTTGTTCAGTATTTATTAAATGTTTAAAAGATAAAAGGTAATTTTTGTAAATTAAATTCAAATTTCCCTGCTTTGAAAAGTATATCGATACACTTCGAAAAAGATCGGATAAGTATCGATCCGTTTTTTAACCGATTTTACCCAGCCCTAATAGATATTGAAGAGGCGGCATTTCGCATTTTTCTCACTTCCCTCTTCCCACGTGCGATAGTAAAAAATAACCAAAACAAAGAAATGGAAAGAAATACAGAAGGCAAATGAAAACGAAAACAACCAATGTCTTTCAGGCGCGAAGTTAAAATTTTTTTTTTTCAAGAGTCTGCGTAAAAAGTTCTTATGAAAGTCATATAATCTGGGTTGGCATTCGACAAGAATTTTTGGAACTTGTATGTAGTCTACGTCGAAAACTGTAAAATACTTTTCTACATGTCGAAAACCTGGATCATGTCAAAAACTCTTAATCGTCCAAGAATTTAAAGAACAACTCGTTTTATCGTTCTTACTCGCTTCAAGTATTGAATCTATCGACATACACGTTCGCCAGCTTGTATATTCCCAAAATACACAGAAATGAAGTATGAATTCATGTTCGTCAATGTAAATAATCAATTTATTTTATAGCGGCCTTAACACGTTCATGCTTGTCTGCAAGCATTGGATCATGCAGATAACTTTCAAAAACTATTAATTTCTTAGCGTTTCTGCATGTCATACATGCATTTTGTGAATTTACGCGGTAATTTTTTTCATCACGTCCGGAATGACTACAAGTAAACGTGAACGTGTAAAGGCCGCTTATGACACTCGCATCATGCAAAGAATGCGAACAAGTATGAGCATGCAAACCCATTTATGCCAGAGAGAGAGAGAGAGAGAGAGGAGAGAGAGAGAGAGAGAGAGAGAGAGAGAGAGAGAGAGAGAGAGAGAGAGAGAGAGAGAGAGAGAGAGAGAGATGTAGTATCCAGAAATACTGCCTATGAATGTAGTAGGCTGGCTTGACATTATTGTAGGATATAGATAAACGAATATAGAATCATTATACATTTAGTAATCAGTGCGTGCACATATCTGGGATATTACATTGGCGACGAGAATACGAACCCGTAAAAGGACTATTGAAACGAGTCGTTAGAGTGTGAGTTGATAGCGTTAATTTGAAAATAAGCAATTTGGTCGGATTTAGATGGTATGTTAGTGTTTAATTGAAAAATAAGTTGTTGGCTCGAGAGATGGAGCAATGAAAAGTCGTGTCGTGTGTTGAAAAAAAAAGTTTCGAAACGTCAAAGGCTATTTGTACTAGTGATGAGTTGGAAAATATAAAAAAAATCCAAGTCTGCCTTGACGGGCCGAGAAAAAGTTTATGTTCTGCGTTTTTTTTTTTTTTTTAATATAAAATAGAACATTTGGAGAGTCAGAAATTTTTATTAATTCGTTCATTTCATTTTTTACGATTTCTGACTTCCGGAAATCCTCGTTACGGATTTTTGTAAGGACTTAAGGACACGTGTTGAAAACATTAACGACATGCAAAGAGCTGGACGTACAGACGGTCCTCCTCCGTTTGATTTTAAGACGGATGGCAAATGTAGCGGTGAGTGGAAGAAATGGCTACGTGGCTTCGAAGTTTTCTGCGAAGCAAACTCGATGGACGAAGGGCAAGCAAAATTAAACGGCATGCTCCATTATGCCGGAGAGAAGGTCCAAACAATTTATTGGGCGCTGCCAGAAGCAGAAGTTGTTCGCAGTGAGCGCAAAGGACCATTGATGTCTGGCTATGTTAGGTTCCAACCAGAGGACGAATACGAACGCGCAATTGCTAAGCTTGGTGCGTTTTTGAGTCCAAACAAAATACTTCCCACGAAAGATATATATTTCGGATGATAAAGCAAAATCCGGCTTAAGGAATTGATATGTTTTTGGTGCGGTTACGCGAGCAAGCCGAGCGCTGTGATATTGGATAGCAGTAAGATGAAAATATGCGTGACCAGATCATTTGCAGTTGCCATTCGGATCTCCTACGGCGAAAAATACTGGAACGTGGCTATGAGAAGTTACCACAAATCGTTCAAATGGCAAGAATTTTTGAAGCGGTGTCCAATCAACAAAAGACTTTTACAAAGGAACCAGGTCACCTAAATTCAGTGGTGTCCGACGGCCATTTACAAAAGAATGAGGGCGTATGTAAGATCGAGATGAAACACGAGCCTGCGAGGGGTCTGAATGTTTAGCGGAAAAGAAGCTACGATTATGGAATTTCTTGTGGTCGTTGTGGGTTAAAAGGTCACAAAGCAGCAGACGTCTACTGTCCGGCTAAAGGAAAGGCTTGTCACAATTGTGGTCGAAAGGATCATTTTGCACGATGTTGTTTTCGGCTTAAAAGCGAAAAGCCAAGTCGATACGTTGGTAATAAAGAGGTAAGCGGTTAGAAGGATATCAAACCGATGGCTCGGAAAAGAGAAGCTGTTCGAATGGTATAAGCGAAGTTTAATCAATACAAGAGCACCGAAAGATACGAAGTAATTTTTTGCATCGACTCAAATGAATAGGGAACCGAATTTGGGGAACAATCGGTGGCGTCGACGTCGAAGTGATTGTGGATTCAAGTGTTCGATTAAAATCGGTTGGAGCTCAAGGGAAAAGAAATTGTGACAACACACAAACAGAGTGAAGTCGATGTCAATTTTCGTGCGTATGGTGGGCATTCGATAAAGTTCATGGGAATGTTCACAGCAAGAATCAAGGTTGGAAGAAATGAAATGCTGGCTAAGGAAATGGGAGTGTTAAAAATTGGAAATCGATACGAACTCAGCAAGTAGTTATGTTAATCTATAAATCTAGAAAGGAATCGTAATGAACCACTGGGAAAAATTAAAGAAGGGAAAGGATATAGTGACCGAAGTAATTGTGGAACATCCAGGAACCAGGAAGCAATATCACAGATCCTGGAGCAGACATCACCCAAGCAACATCGAGTATCGCAACGGAAACGTACTGCTCCAAACCGCTATCCGGCTGTAAATTAAAAAAAATAAAAGTTTGTGTGGCACCCATACATCGAGCTTCTTTGTGTATCCAGCCTTATTCAAATGGTTCCAAACGGTTTTTTTGTGCATTCTTAGCTCTTTTGCAATCGAAACAGTGCTAACATGACGGTCGGACTCGATAATTTCCATGATTTTATCGACATTTTCGACAATTGGCCTTCCAGTGCGTGGTGCATCCTTGACATCGAAGTTACCGGAACGGAATCGACGAAACCAAAATTGCGCATGATTGGCTGTTACAGTATCAGGTCCATAAACGCTATTCACATTTTTAGCCGCCTGGCTTGCGTTTTCTCCCTTATCGAAGAAAAACTGTAAAATGTAGCGAATTTTCTCTTTGCTGATGTCCATCTTTGACAAGCTCTCAAACAAAACTGAATCAATCAATCAAAAAAAGTGTCAAAAAAGCTTTTTTAGTAGGAACTGTCATCTTTCTAATGCCCCCTAGCGAACACGATCGGCACTTATACAACGCGAGATGCAGATAAATAACGCCATCTATTGGAAAAATAATGGATTTCTTTTTACTACACCTAATATATGTTTCATAAAGACCAGTAATTCCTAGTTCGTTCGTTTTAAAATTTTTTAATTCAATTGTTAAAATGAGTCAAAATTCAAATCTGATATTGGAATCTCCCAAAAAGCTCAAACAGAGAACGCTTGATTTTGGAGCAAAACTGTAATTGAAGTTTTGCTTTTAAATAATCATAAGCTGATGTTGTTGTTTGCGGTGGCGGGTTGCTTATGAGGTTTTTGCATTTATATCGTGTTGCATTTATCCGTAGTTCACTGTACATACAAGTTTAATTAAATTTGAGTTCAGTGTTTTCATTTGGTTTTTAAATTCATTTTTTTATAATAATTAAAAATGCATATTTATATATAACATACATATATCAAAAAATATATTTTTTTTTTATATTTTTTTTTATTTTTATTTTTGATTTTTATTAAAAAAAATTTTTTTTTTATATAAAATTTCATTTCATTTAACAGGTACTTGGTTTTGTTTTTATTTCATGCTTACCTGACTTATTCTAAATACATTTTTACAATTTTTCAATTTTATCTTAATAATTTTCGTTTTTTCGTTTTCTTTTAAAACATATCGGGCATGTCTAAATCCTTGTATTGGATTTTCTTGCGACGGCTGGTTGTGTCGCTAACGCTTCGCGGTGCCTTCTCTTTCTTGGAAGCTCTTTCTTCGCAGATCACCAGGTATTTTGCAGGTTCTCCTGGTCCACTAATTTTTTTCCTTACGGTCAGGTGTTTTGGGCCGTTGCTTAGAATTTGGTACATAGTTTCCATAAATAATCTCTATGCATATCAGGCGTTGATTCTTCTTTTTGTGTCGTGCGCATATCGCGAATGATGCGACGCAAAATGATGGGAACTCCATTTGTTACTTCGGTCTCCGCCACCTCAATTCTGCCAGCACAGTCGTCCACCAGCAAATCTTTTAGGATAGGTCGGCTCTTCCGCCTCAACTGCATAGCCTCCCCAATCGTCCGTGTCGATATCATAGCCTTCGATGCTGAGCATATCGTCATCGTCACTCAGATCTTTTGCTCGTGGGTGGCTGGAGCTTTTTGTTGCGTCACCACCGTGGTAGCGGTTAGGGCTTTTGGTACTGGAGCCATTTTGGGGCGCTCGGCAAGTTTAGCTCGCTTTGCCCGGTGGTCGTACACTTCCAACAGATTTGCTGGCATAATTTTGGTGGTGGTCAAACCGTTTTGCTGCTGCACCATCTTGGCGTGGATACGGGCATTCAGCTCTGCGAGTCTTCGTTGATCGTTGCTCATCTTTGCTTTTCTGCAAAAAAAAAAACGGAAAAAAATTTGTGTGTGGTATGTATGTAAAATTTGTATGTGTGGAGGGTGTGTGTGATATTTGTAGGTCTTATGTTTTGATTTTAATATATATTTTGTAGTTTCTTTCTTCTTTTTTTTCTACTAACTCACCTGGACATGCATCAATACAAGAAGAAGAGAAAAAAAAGAGCACTAACACATATATATATTTTTATACATATATATAATATTATTTCTTTTTATTTTATTTTGTACACAAAATATATATATATATTTTTTTTTCTACAAAATTTAATTAAATTCCCGTCTTCAATTCTTTCCCTACATTCATTAATTTCTCCTTTCTCTCTCCTTTGCACGTACGCCACATAACAGGCTCGGATTCGTCGATATCGCGGAGTCCGCAGCGAAGTGGACTACTCGACATGGAACAAACCCCGTAAAAAAAAAATATGCTTTGCTTCAATCTGCTTTAATGTAAGTCTCCATTTTCACATGACTATATTTATAAAAAAGGATAGATTGGTTCTTAAAAAAAAAAAAAATATTTTTACATCTTACTTGTTTATTCAGGATCCTCAACGTGTGGCTTCGACCACGCCCTAATGCTCTATCGACTGAGTATTAGCCGGGCTCTTTTCATATGACTTCGCCATTTATCAAACAAAATTTTTACTGATTTTATGCGCTAAACAGATCTTTAGCATGACAGACTCCAATGCTTTTGCCTGCGGTATTTGCTAATTCGTATAGTGAATTCCCTATGCATTTTAAGATTATGGCTTTCACGTTTCTGGGAGCGAGTTTTGGCATTGTATCCTTCCGCAAGGTTGCTTTGTTTGTAATTCTTTCCGAATACCATTTGCCCTTCTTTGAGTTTTACTTCTCTACTACGTAGATTATACGTTTTGGTACTTTTTTATCATGTGACTTTTTTAATTCCTTCACTACCCAATCTTGAATTATCTGTTGTTTATCTGATTGATTCTGAATCAAAAAGTCTTCATGGCCTAAAGTTTGCAGTCTCCTGCTAATTTTATAGGATGCACCATGCTGCATCATATGGATTCCAAACAGTATGTAGTAGGGCTCTAAATTTATCGCACTGTGAAAAGCGCTACGCAAAGCAAAAGCAGCCTCGCTCACGTGCTGGTCCCAGGTGCGTTGATCCGACTTGATGAAACACCTAATTATCTGCAATACTGAACGACTCACTCTTTCTGAGGCATTTGCTTGCGGCGAGTTAAAAGCAGTTTTCACATGACTAACACCATATTTGTCTAACAGGTTTTTGAATGTTCCAGACGTGAATTGTTTTCCATTGTCCGAATGGATGAACTCTGGTACTCCGAACGAGTGGAAAATTTCTTTCTTTAGATCAGAGATGGGCACACCAACACCATTGCACTTATCGCACTTGCGTATGGCGTAGTAGCAAATCGACAAAAGCACTGAGAGAAAAGTTTGCGTAGGTACGATCGGCAAGCGATAACTAACAAAAGAAACCAAGTGGGAAATTTTTAGGTGTTAATTAAATTTTTTATCAGCAAATGCTAATTTGTTATATAATACACTTTACAATTTTACAGCTAACAAAAGTTGCCTTTAGTAAAGTCAAGATATCATTCAGAACTATTTCTTCTTCACAGTTTGTAATCCGTATTAGATCTTGAAGTGTCCGTCTGATAGTTTATTTCTGTATTTATTTTTAATGAAACGAAAGACGCCTTTTCTTTTTGTTCTGCAAAGGCTCGTTTTGAGGTTGACGAATCTTGTAATATGTGTTCATAAAAGTTTCTTTTATGACGACAATAAATGCTTTCTATCGTCTCCCTCTATATCGCTATAAAATTTATGGCACGAAAAATAATGCCTTTCACATAATATTCAGCGCATCGGTTTGCAATGTAATGACAAATAAGACATTGAGCCTCACCGAAAGCATTTTCAATGAACAAAAATTCTTCTTCCCATTTCGCATGAAACATTTTTTCTCGCTATGTATTCGCAACAACAATGCAGAACAAGTTCTCAGTACGACTGACAGCGAGCGACTGAGCCGTTTTCATGATTCACGCACAAGTCGTGTGTAGCCGACTGCGCAGTTTGCAGCGCCCCGCGGGATAGCGCTCGCCCACCGCTGCTCTAGATATTTAACATGTAGGACTGTAGGTCTAACTGTCGACGTCGAAAAGCCTCTGCCGCGATGGGGATATACACCATTAGGCAGGCATAGGAAATTCAACAAATTGGGGAAATTTACCAAAAAGCTACCAACAAAAACCTTAGGCAGGAATAGGAAATTCAACAAACTCGAGAAATTCATCAGAATGCTACCAACAACAATACGGTGGACACAAAGTGGCACTATGAAGCCACTTGCAAGAAAATTATCAAAGAAACACGGCGTCAGCTCGGGTTTTTTTATACAGCTTTAAAAGTTATAAATGAAGCTTTAATAAATGTATTACGATATGTTTTTGCTTAATGTGCACGAATGTTTTCATTTTGTAATAAATTGACATACATTTTTGACTACGGCTATGAATTTGATTGAACATAGAATTTAGCATTTTTGCTGAAATAGTGTGATCAAAAAGTTATGTGGGACAGGGTAGGACTAAAAAAACAATTTCTGTTTCTCCTTGATATTGCGATTCCTTGATTATTTTATGTTTTTTCAAGCTTTTCATATGATTTTATGAATTTGGTAGATATTTTATATGTAATATACTCGAAAATCTCCCAAAATTAAAAAGAAAAGTGGCAATGCATTTCACCACAGCAGAGCTAAAGATTTCGCTGCCATTGCATGCTTCTCTTTTCCTCATGCTATATGCCTATGTTGAAGCAGCGTAGCTCTAACACATTGCAGGGATTAGGAAGAAGAAGAGTTAGACCTATAGTCCTATATGATATTTAACAACTTCGTTTGTCGCTTCTTTGCGCATTGGTTTCAAAAATATAAATTTTGAGAAATGATCCAGACATACAAATATGAAAGCATTTCCTTTTTTTGTTCTAGGATATGGCCCCATAAAATCAACATATAACCGCTGAAAAGGTCTGAGCGTCTTTTGTTGCATACCCATGGTTGGTCTTTTAATAAAATTTCCAGATTTATTCTGCTTGCATATCTCACAACTGCTAATTAACTTTTGTACGTCCCTTACCATACCCGGCCAATAATATTTCAATTTTAATCTTTCCAAGGTTTTTTGGATACCCCCATGGCCTGCAGCTTCAGATGAATGTGCTAATATAGTCAACTCAACCCATAGCTTCCAGGCACGATCTTCTTGGATAGGACCACCATTATAAGGCTGTGTTCTCTTGTAAAGAAAACCTTCAGAGATTCAGAAATCAGGTAGTTTTTCACTATTCTCATGGACTTCCTTAATCAAATTCTTATATACCAGGGACTGGAATGCATCGGAATCAAGATTGACTTCTATTGGTTTAAACACCTGGATTTCCTCCATATGGGCCCTAGAAAGTGTATCCGGTACATGGTCCGTTATTATGGTGAATGGGAGTCCCT
The DNA here is from genome assembly GCA_020466095.1 of Chlorops oryzae. Taxonomy (NCBI): domain Eukaryota; kingdom Metazoa; phylum Arthropoda; class Insecta; order Diptera; family Chloropidae; genus Chlorops; species Chlorops oryzae. The sequence continues at coordinate 33,591,041 of CM035807.1, read as the reverse complement.
CCACATATGGTCTAAATCGCTGTACTGACAGTATTGCAGCATAGCATTCCAATTCTGTCACACTGTAATTTTTCTGTGCTTTGTTGAGCTTCGTGGACATATATGCGATGGGCCTCTCATTTCCTTCCTCATCTTGTTGGAACACGACCCCGCCTACACCTTCACTAGATGCATCGCATTGCATGAAAAAGGTTTATTGAAATTTGGGTTAATTAACACGGGTGCTTGAATCATAGCTAACTTAAGTTGGTCAAATGCTATGAGAGCGTCTTCATCCAAACTGAACTTTTTCATTTTTTCTTTAGTGAGACAATTGTGTAGTGGCGCCGCTCCTGTGGCATAGTCCTTAAAAAACCTGCGATACCAGCCCGACATTCCGAGAAATCGCCGGAGCTGTTTCGGTGTTCTTGGTATCGGAAAGTTTTTGACTGCCTCCACTTTGCTGTCGTCAGTGCGGATGTGACCATTGCCCACAATGAATCCCAAGTATTTCAGTTCTTGGAAGCAGAATTCTTTTTTTCAACGTTGATCGTTAATCCGGCTTTGGTTAGGCAAGAAGCTACTTCAGTTAATAATGCAAGGTGTTCTTCAAAATTGTTTGAGCAAACTAGCAGGTCATCAAGATAAACGAATACCCTTTCTCTAATTTTAGCTGGGATGACCTTATCCATCAGTCGACACATGCGCTGTGCCGCATTGCACAACCCAAAAGGCATGACTGTGTACTGATATAAAGGCCGTCCTGGTACTGTGAAGGCGGTTTTTTTCGCGCGCTTTTGACTCTAAAGGGATTTGCCAGAAGGCATCTTTAAGGTCAATGGTAGGTATAAAATTCGTATCTTGTAGTCGGCTAAGAATGCCGTCGATATTGGGTAGCGGGGTAGGCATCCTTAATCGTTCTTTCAGTGAGTTTTCGAGCATCTAAGCATATTCTGTTTTTTCCAGGTTTTCTGACTAGTGTGATCGGGGAGCTCCAACTGCTATTGGATTCCTCTATCACTCCTAATGCTAGCATGCGGTCTAATTCCTCAAAGATCATATTTTGGATTACTGGAGATACGGGGTAGTGGCGTTGTTTTATGGGTATACCCTCACCGTTTACTTCAATAACATGTTTCCTCCAGGTGTAGTTTCCCTAACCCTTGAGTAGCATGTGATGGAAATTTTTGTTTAATTTTTTCTAAATCGGCTAGTTGTCTTTCTCCTAACTCGTGTTTGTTTAAGCATTGAACTTGGTTCGTCAGAAAAAATTTCCGAGATGGAATCCTGAATTGCTTCTGCATTGCTAGGTTTATTCTGATCTATCCCCAATAAATTTATTCCGAACGTATAACAGAAATCAATTCCGAAATAAACATCCTGCTGTAATGCAGGAACAATGCAGAAGTCCATTTCTTTAATTTTGCCATTCCAGTGGACTGGTAGTTTCGCTATACCTATTATGGTGTCTCGCCTCCATCGGCTGTCCTTACATTCTCTTGATTAAGTTTAGTTATTTTATCGAAGGGTCTTTAAGTAAATTCATGCCCCCTTTACCTATACAACTAGTTGTAGCCCCGGAATCTAATAGGGTCATTAATTCAATTCCATCTATTTTCGTCTTTGCAAATAGTCGGTTGTCTCCTTGTATTGTACATACTGACGAAATTATTTTATTTCTAAGTTTTTTATATATTTTTTTCTTTTCTCTTAACCTACTAATTTTTTTGAATTTCCTTTTTATTCTGTTTATTTTAATCCAACGATTCACAGAAAATTCTAGCTTTGTCGTAATCGATTTTGCGCTGGTGAAGCGACTTACGCTCTTCTGGCTTTTGCTCTCCAGCTTTTATTTGAAGTGGACGATACAAAATGGTGATGTTACCGGCATTGGATCTTGCTGGCTCGGGGCTCCGGATACCTCCGCCAGTTGAGTGTTTAAATTAGAATTTAGTTTAATTAAACCGCCTTCATAGACACAATAAGAGTCGCTTTGACCACACAGAAAGCATTTCATTTCATGAAACGCACTTTTACAACCATTCTCATTTTTAATTTTGCTCTTTTTAAGAAAATCCCCAGGCATCCCACATGTGAAGCATAAATTCAGGTGGAAAGGAGATGGACACAAGTTGGATGTCTTCTGAAAATTAGAGGCTGAATTGTGAACAGGTGCGTTTGGTGTTTGTTTCTGTGGGGCAATTCACTATTAAACTTTCTATTTTCAGTTATTTGAACAGGAAATTTGTTTGGATGTAATGCATCTATACTTTGTGTATAGGCGTATGGAACAACGGATTCCATGGCTACTTCGCTATATTGGACCTCATTTACATGTTTAGGTCGTGTTCTGGCATCTCTCAGGACTTTTTCTGCCCTTCTACATTCAGCTTTCAATTCAGATAAGGTTGCGACTTTGCTGGAAAACATCATTGTGGCGAGCCGACCACGTAAGTTGTTTTTTATGATCTCTACCAGTTCTTTTTCTTCTACCCTCTTTTGTAATCGAAACTAATGTTGTGTATGTCGGTATAATAGTCTTCAAAAATTTCTCCAATTTGTTGCTTTTCTCTCAACCAATTCTCGAATAATTTCAAAGTCGGTCTGACTGGCTTTGTAATGGTTCCTAATTTCTCTTCGTACTTGGCTATATCCGAACCCAGGATTATTTTTGTTGTCCTCTAACAACTGCCAGTACCATTTAGCCGCGTTATCTTTAAGCAAACAATGAAATTATTGAAAATGTGATTATCCGTTATACCGTGTGTTTCAGCTAATTTCTCAATTCTAAACAGAAAACTTTCAACGGTTATTTCCTTGTTTGACCCGTCGAATTTAATCTACCATTTATTTAAATCGAATTTGTTTAGTCTCTCGACTTCAATAGTCTTAAAGGATTATTTATATATGAGTGGTCGAACTGTACATTTGGGTTAAAATTAGGTCCTGTTCCTTGTGGTTGTTCTGCTGGGGTCGACTGTGGACGTAAACTAGTATGGGAGCCATTGTTTTCTAGGTTGTTCAACCGTGCCTCTACTCTTCCATATTTTTCATGCATGTCTTTAAACATTTTTACGCAATCACCATGTACCTGTTGTTGGTAGACATCATGATTGCCAGTCAGCGAGTTGCTGCTGTGGCAGTGGTGCACTTGCATACGTACTACTGTCTTCGCCCGGCTGATCTAGCACTAGGTCTTGTTCGAAAACAACATTTATTTGATCTAATGGGTGGTTAATTGCCTCTTGTTCTGCTTTATCTGCCATTTCACAGATTTTATCGATTTTTGATGAAAAACTAAGAGAGACTGATGGATTTTCTATTTTCTTTACAGAGTGGTACTAAATTTGGATCTGTTGGAAATGGTACTGTGCTGGAAGGAGCGTTTACCGCTGATAGCTGCTGCAGCCGTCTAGACTGGTTCCTGGTCAAACGTTGGTCAGATGGGAAATCAAACTTATATTTATTATTCAATTGTTTTTCCAAAATATAATGATTTTATTTGCATTAGCTCTACTTGTATTTGTATGTGTGGTTATTGTAAATTGATATTCGCAGGTAATGGACTTTTGCCATTCAAAAGAAAAAACAGGAAAATTTATCGAAAACAAAAATGTTCCATTTACTATATATATATATTTAAGTAATTTTTCTGTATTCTGCTGGTTTTTCCAAAAAAAATAAATAAATTTTAAACAAAAAATATTTCAAAAAAATTTTAAAAAAAATATAAAACTGTTTATTAATTTGTGCCAATAACGAGTTACAGGTGTTGGAGCTCTTTTTCTGGGCTACCTGGTGTCACCTTTTTTTTTGTCCGTCTGTCGTGTTCGAGCCAAACTAATCCCCCATCCTAATTTGTCTGAATTCTAATGTTACTTACCCACAGTGCAAAAACTGATTGCTACTGGATTGTCAGGTAACTTTTTCATTTTCCCCAATATTTTTGTTTGTGACAAGGAGCAATTCGCTCCCGAGACTGATCCCTGCTGGCGAAGCCCCCTTGCCACTGCAATACTAAAAAAATTTTAAAGAAATTTCTTCTTTTTTTCGAAAAAAAATTTCTACACATAAGGTCTCCAGCTTTTATCTGCTTAGAGCTTGCTGCAAAAAAATTAATTCAAAATTAACCCCCCTGTACAATACTAATTTCCTACGCGGTGTGTGCATATGAAAGAAAGAGACGAAAGAGAGAGAGATAAAAAAAAAAGAGATAGAAAGAGAAATAAAATTAAAATTTACTTTTAAAGAGGTTTCACTTTATATATGGAAGCAAATAAAACAAATCGGAAGAGAAATTTTTACAAAAAAAATATTTCAACGGAATTAAGAAAAAAATGTATTAACTTTTTTTTCTTTGTTTTTCTTTTTGCAAAAAAAATTAGGTTGTTGAACTGTTCACCACAACAGCCGTTGACAAAACTCTATCTTTTTCAGTCGCACTCATGCAAAATGTTTCCCGTTGCCTTCACTCCTACACATTCTTATCATACCTACAACCAAATTCAAAAAAATTTTAGAGTGTCGCTTGTAGTATTGTATGCAAAATATTTTCGACTCAAAAAAAAAAAAATTATTTTAAAGTAAATTTTCTGTAAATATTTTCTGTTGCCCTATCCTGCACACACTACCTGTTAATTACCAAGAGATTTAACTAATAGCGCTAACTATACTTTTTGGTAGTCAATATGAAAAAGATTCTATTAGCTCCTTAAAGCCAAGTGTCGACTATAGAGTTTTTGAGGTAGAGAGTAGAGTGTAGTGTGTAGAGACTCTACGTTTGTTGTATACACTGTCGCTCAACGCGTATAAATTATTTCTTTTTTGAATTTTAAATGTTAACGTTTGAATACCTTTTAATGTCATGTGATACTACTTGTGAATTATCGATTAATTTGATCAGTCCGAACCGTTTGTAATTGTTTGCCAAATGTCAGTCATATATGTATTGTAAATTGCTAAATTCATCGCATACTTTGTCCCGTTATTCGCAGTTATCTGTTTTCGCTTTGTCTCCTCGTCCGTTAGAGCGAAGTTCGAACAGAATCTGCATGCCAAATTCACTTTGGTTTGGACAAAGACTGCGGTAAGTTCAGCCTTTCTTATCTTAGGATTTAATTTGGAATTGTCATTTTTTTTTTATATATTTGATCCTAGAAATAAACATCACATCTCACAACGACCTCGTTTCGATTCTTGGATTCGAACATTTAAATATTTCGATTTAGTTATTCGACTCTTCGATTTAAATGCGCGATGGAATTTCAACAACGCTAGTGTCGAACGAATGTTAAATTCGTAGTTCAAACCTAAGCATAGTCGCCGCCAGCGACATTAACTTTTGATCCGTGTTTAACATCTTTATTTCGCATTCTGATGCTGTGTTCGCGAAATTTGTTTAATTGTTTCCGATTCAAATTCTCTATTTTGCATTCTTGTGCCGTGTACGCAAAGTTTTGGTTAAATTTGATTCGGAAAGGCTTCCCTGCCGTAAGCCGCTACTTTGAATGTTGGTTCGTGTGCTAAGCCAACAGTTTGCCGTTATTGTGTAATTTGTCCTTCGAACCGTTAAAAAGAAAAGGAATAGATGTCTTTAATTCGTTCGCCGCCGAGAAGAAGCCCTCGCATACAGTCTGTTGAATCGCCTAGCCTGGGTGAAAATGTGCCTAGCTCCACGCCAGCCGGAGAAATTGGTTCTTTGCAGTCAACTGTACCTGCTACAGAGGTCGTTTCAATGTCGGCACCGTTACCTGTTGCATTTGCAACTACTACAACAAAAAGTGTTCCTTTGCCGCTTTGTTCCGCCATGACTTCACAACAAAATGGCGGGCCAAGTGACACTTTGCCCTCTGCCAACGCTACTAATTTACCGCCATCTGTACCTGTAGCGCCAAATGAATTAGCCTGTCTTCGTGGACAAATTCAAAGCCTGCAAACGCAATTATTTGAAGCCATACGTATGATTAATTCGTCTGCACTTACAAGCGGAGTATGCACCGCTAGCTCGTCCAATTCAATATCGCCGGAACTGAATTTAAATCAAATAAATAATCGTAGAGAAGTCGACGGAATGCGCAAATTTGGAGCTTAACCGATCGATTCCCGTTAGCCAACCGCCAATAGTCCAGCCAGTTCCTCTGTTGACAACGCACACGTTGAACGGGCAGCAACCACATAGATCATATCACGCAAATTCTGTTTCGCCACTCTTAACAAATAAAATTTACGATTTGCCAGAATTTAGCGGATCGCCTGAAGACTGGCCCATGTTCTTAAGTACCTTTCAACACACGACAGCCGCATACCAATATGGAAATTTCGAGAATAACCTGCGACTACAAAAAGCGTTGAAAGGAGATGCAAAGGAATCAGTGAAGTCGCTCTTGATACATCCAGATAATGTCCCCACCATCATGGAGCAACTAAAGAGCCAGTTCGGACGCCCTGAGTTACTTATACGTACACAGCTACAACAAATTCGTGAAATTGCATCCATACATGAAAGCTGCATTGAAAAGGTAATCTCATTTTCGATAAAAGTGCAAAACTTTGCTGCCTTTTTACAGTCCGCCAATGGCTACCTACACCTGTCAAACCCTACACTCATGGAGGAACTCGTGTACAAGCTGCCTATGAGTAAGCGCTTGGAGTGGGCACACTACGCATCGACACTAGGATATTCAGCTACTATTCTGGATTTTGCAAAATGGCTTCAAAACGTCGCCAGTCTGATGAGGAGCGTCCAAAATGTAAGTCGCTCATCCACTGATCCAAAAAAGAAGTTGGTACTGCATACAACAGACAACCAATTCAAGAAAAACGCCTGCCCAAAATGCGATGGGGATCATAAAGTTGCTGATTGTAAGAAATTCGGTGCCTTGAGTGTATCCAACAGATGGAGTGAGGCAAAAAAGCTCAAGCTATGTTTCTCGTGTCTCAACTGTGGGCATGCTAGTAGAAATTGCCACAATAAAAGAAGGTGTCCGATCAACAATTGTCAAAAAAGCCATAATAAACTCTTGCACGATGAACAAAGAGTAAGTTGCAACACAAATGCAGCTAGTGCAGAGGCCGCCTCAGCTGGTACTGCTAGTGTAGAGTCTTCTTTAGTCGGTGTTGCTAGTGTTGAGTCCGTGTTAAGTTGCGTTTCAAACGAAAATAAAAGGGCTGAATTGTTATTTAGAGTCGTCCCTGTGAAGCTGTATAGCGAAAATTGTGCTGTTCAAACTTATGCGTTGTTAGACGAGGGCTCATCGGTCACCATGATGGATAGTGCGCTAGTACGACAACTCAAACTTCCAGGCCACAAGAGCAATTTAAACCTGAGCTGGTATGGAGGAAAGTCTGCGGAAGAAACTGCTGTTGTTGTCGACCTGCACGTGAGCGGCGCTAGTAAAAAACGCAAGTACGCCTTACGAAACGTTTATGGAGTTCCGAATTTGAAGCTGCCAGTTCAAAGCTTCAACGCGAATCCAAACAAGGATTATGGCGTTCCAGTTAGCTCTTATGAAAACATCGTACCAAAAATACTTATTGGATTGGATCACTGTCACCTTGGTTTACCTGACGAAGTTGTCCCTCTTGAAGATGATGGTCCGTATGCTGCTCATACGCCTCTGGGATGGGTGGTATTCGGAAAAGTGAACGGAGCTGGTCATCCTAGTCAAACCTGCCTATTTGCTGCTCAGCCAGAGCAGAAATTAATTGACTTGGTGGCTGAATATTTCGAAGTTGAAAACTTTGGTGTCAAGGCGTTGCCAGACCTTGAATCAGTTGACGACTTAAGAGCAAAACAAATTCTGAAGACAACTACAAGGAAAGTGGAGGGAAGGTATCAATCCAGACTGTTATGGTGTGCTGATGATGTGGTCCTGCCGGATAGTTACAACATGGCCCTCAATAGACTCCTTGGAATCGAGAGGAAAATGAAAAGAAACCCTGAATTCGCCGCCGCCTACAAGTCTATCATCAGAGATTATGAAAAAAAAAGGTACGTACACAAATTATTGCCCTGTGATCGTACTCATGTTTCTCCGAGGACTTGGTTTCTTCCTCATTTTGGAGTTTTCAATCCAAATAAACCAGGGAAATTACGTCTCGTGTTTGACGCTGCTGCCATTGTTGACGGAGTTTCTCTCAACTCAAAACTTCTGAAAGGACCTCAGAAACAAAAGCCTCTCCCGTCTGTGCTTTTCAACTTTAGAGTTGGTTCTGTTGGCGTCTGTGGTGACATTAGAGAGATGTTTCACCAAGTGTTGATTGCTCCAGAAGACCGATGCGCTCAACGTTTCCTCTGGCGAGAAGACGAAATGCAACCTCCAGATGTCTATGAGATGTGTGTGATGACATTTGGAGCGGCCTGCTCCCCATGTATAGCCCAATACGTCAAAGACCAAAATGCGTTGGAGTTTCGCGATCGCTACCCGAGAGCTGTGAGAGCAATACTGGAAAACCACTACGTGGATGACTTCGTTGACAGTTTTGAAAACGTTGCCAAAGCCATCGAAGTAACGAAGCAGGTCACAGAAATCCATGCTACCGCTGGATATGAACTGCGAAATTTTACATCAAATTCTTCTAATGTCATGTCGGCTCTCCAAGGAGAAAAGACTAAGCTGGTGAGCTTCGCAAATGAATCCCAAAACCTTCATGGAACGGAGAAAATTCTTGGAATGTACTGGCACCCAGTTGATGACGCCTTCAAGTTCCAACT
>CM035807.1:33552641-33582249 GCA_020466095.1 Chlorops oryzae | reverse complement strand
GCATATTTTGAAAAATACAAACTTCTTTTATTCCAGTTTCTCGATGGTCATTTTCTAAAACTGCTGTTTGGTAATTACTTCTACTCCGAAGACTTTTTTGACATTCCGATACATCGCTCTGCATTTCTGTTTTGGTTCTAGTGCATGCTCGACAAAATCTTTTGGAATTAAATGATTGGATGAAACCTAAAATGCTATTGACTGCCAAATTGTCACCTACTACTACTCCTAAAGTAAAATGAACAATTCTAACTTTACTATCAACAGTGATTTCTATGCCATCTTCAAGTTGCTTTAATTCTTCGATAAGATGATAGAAGGCTTTGTCGTTACCGTTTGTTTTTAAGGTATCGGTTGATATGAAGGCAGCGTGAAAAATGAATTCAATTTTTGACAAAAGATGTTGAGGCATCGTTGGAAAATTAAAATAACACCCACAAATGGAAAACGTATGAGTCCCAAGGGGATTATTGATTTGAAAGTCGTCAAAATAGAGTATGTAAGGAATAACTAAATCAGAATTACATAGCTGATATTTTTTCTTAAATATTTCTCCGCTTGCGAAATTACATAAAGTATTTCCTTCCAAAAAATTTTTGGTATTCTCTAATGTATGTGTTAAAAGGTTAGGTATTTGAAAAACTGATTTGAAAATAAATTTTAAAGGCATAACATAAATAGATGCTGATTTGGGAGCCAAAGTTACGTTACCAAGAACAGTTGTTTCTGAAATAGAATTACTTATAGTGAAAGATTTTGGATACTCGTATAGATTTGAGTTTTTTAACATTTTATAAAGTCGATGCTCTGTTTTCAATTCATCAAATGGATTCTTGCAGAAATTTAAAATACATTCCAAATCTCCTTGAATGTCATGTGCCTGGAGTGTGTTGAATATTGCACTTGATATAGATGAAAGCAAATTGGAAACTAAATTTTGAATTTCGAGCACTTGATTTCTGGGCATATAATTTTTATGGTACAAACTCAATGATAACATTAGAGCCTTATCTTTTAGGTTGTTTATGGTTTGAGATATATGAACAGAATTAGCTGGTACTGTAGGAAGAGAAAATTCTTCGTAACCTAATGTAATTTCATTGACTTCGTTCTGAAGAAATGCTGGGTTAGACCCTGCTTGGCTTGATACAACATCCAAATTTTTATCTCGAAAAGATGCTGTGGATGAGCATGCACTATTCATTGTTTTATGTTGTCTTTCTAAATGCATTCGGAAATAAGTGAAGTTTGTAAATGTTTGGTTGCAATTATTCTGTACACATTGAAGCTTTAAAAGTTTTGTTGTCATTAAGTGATCCACTTTAAAATGTGATATAAGAAGGGGAGCTGTGTTACATTTTTTATGACACTGAAAACAAATATACATTTTAATTCGTTGTTAATTAATTTTTTAGAAAATGAATAAGGGAAGCGACATTCGGAGATTTTTGATCAAAACGGGTGTTTATATCATAAAAATATTTTTGAATAAAAATCCAAGCTTGTTGGCAAGCTATTGGATATTCTAATGACATGACTTGAAAAATTTTAAAGCAAATGTCTATGCTTCCAATCATCGAATCGCATTTAAGTAAGTTATTGTTAAAATATATAAAAAAATTTTTTACGTCTGTCTCAGATATACCTTCGACAACTACAAATGGCTGCACGGTAAGTCCTACTGAATAATACTTATTTATTATAATATCGATTTGTCTCCGATAGTCGTTGATTGTAGTCACGCGAAGAATAAAACTTTCTTGGGCATCTATTATAGTCGGTCTTTTGTTGCGTTTTCCCGCTTTGTCTTGGAAACGCGCCATAGATGGCAAAACTGCGTTCAGAAGAATTAAAAGGATGTAGTCCTGGCCATCTGCCGATAGAAAAAATCTTGGTGTTTATCAAATTAGAAAGTGTTGTACAAACCTTTGTTTGTTGTCGATCTAGAATATGAAAATAATTGTTTGGAAAACTCATTATTAAGGTTGCTTTCGTAAAATTGAGCAATTTTGGTTGTGAAAGCTTCCCATTGAGCAAGCAATAAATTTTCTTTTCCCGGATATATCATTTCAAAGTCGATATTGATCTAAGAATTAATTGAAAAAATTGGTTTATAAAAATATATATATAAAAAATATATTGTAAGATATTTTACCAAATCAGAGCCCTTTGAATGCCCGAATTTCGGCCAATTTTCCAAAAATTCGATGCTTCCCATTTTCTTCAAATCTTCTTGACGAACATTAAATGTCACTCTCCATTTTCTAAGTACGTCTTCCCAGTCAGCACTATCACGATTTAATGAAAGCTTATAAGCTGCAGCAACAGACGAATCTATTTCCGGAATTTCGATAAGGTTTTTTAAAACCGTTTCTTCGAATTCTTCTTGCGAAGAAAACGAATCTGAATTTTTTTTGGTTTTGGGTAGAAAATTCAGCTGAAAATTTGGCTTTTTTATTCTTTAGGTTTCTATATTTTCCATAAAGTTTCCCACCAGGATTCTTTCTTCCTTTTCGAGGAATATAATAGTACTCCTATGAATGGGAATATATAAATAAAAATAATAATAAACAATTGTGAATTTTATAATAAGTTTACCTGGACTTGTTTTTCAGATGGAAAAAGATCACAAATTTCATTGAAAACATTCATAAAATCTCTCGGGCCTAGTCGAACATTTTTATTCAAGATTGATTCAATTACGATGCGAATTAAAGCATCTCGTTTTTCTTTCGAAAGTATTTTATGAAAATTATAGAAGTCAAGAATGTCTCTGCCCATAGATGATTCTCCCAACAACGAGGGCAAATTCTATAATGTAAAATAATGTAAATATAATGTAATAAGAATCGAATATATCCAGCACTAAATTCAAAACCGACACAACTTTAATTTGACGTTTGCAGATGAATTAAATCATTCAGTTTGTATTTCCGAAAATTTAGCTGAATTTGCTTACTTTATCAAATAATTTTGTGACACCTCCTGAGTCAAATGATGAAGATGGAGTAGCTATTGGAGTTTTAAAGTTTTTAAGCCACTCCTCTACTTTGGATGGCATCGAAAATGTGTCCTCTTCAATTCCAAACTGAAAAGCAAATATGATTATTTTATTCGTGATCATTTCAATTAAAGTAATAACCTTTTCCTTCTTCCACGCACACAGTTTTTCGCGGAACTCCATACGCAATCCAAGAGGTGGAATAGCTTCCTTCAAATCCTCATTATTCATATATTGAAGACTTCTAAAGGTGACATGTGAGCCTAAATAAAAATTCAAAAGAAACAAATTCGACGTTTCGTTTAGAATTTTTCCACGAAAATAAGCAAGAAACGAATACAATTGCGAATTTCTTAGCATGATGCAATGCTTGCAGACACACACGAACGTGCAAAGGCCGCCCAGTCGGACCGGGTAAGGTTTTGTAAGGCAAACTTTCCACAATAGCTTGTATGAACCATTGTGGAATTCTTCGACGAAAATTAACATTGCGATGTCATAGGAAATGTAAGGTTTTCGTTTCTTGGAACTCGATCTATTTCTCGGTCCGCTATCGTGGAAAAGATAGCTTACCAAACGAGAAAATTTTCAGCGATACGTAACCTACCTCTTCATTAGAAAATGTGCCTTGAAATCATGAAGGAAATCGTCAACGAATAAAATCTGTTTGTGGTAGACGAATTCGTTGTAGAAAATACTCTTCTTCGTCGGAATTTACCATTCAAAACACGTTCACTTCAGTTTTTAAAGTTAACAATTTTAATTCTTTAATAACAAAAAAATAATACACTAATAACAAAAAATAACAAATTATGAATTAAAAAAACTCAAAAACATTTCATTCTAAAATAAAAAACATTAAAAACGCAAAAAAATCAATTTTTTTTTTTTCAGGCACTCCCTCTTATAGTGTCTCCCTTTGGCCAATTTAAAACTCCTCCTCATCTCGTCTCCAAATTCTTTTTCGGAATAACCTTCCTTCACACATGAATCTATTTTAAATAAAAAGAAGTTCATTGAATTTGAATTCATTTTAGACTGCTTTGCATTTGACTTACCGAAAATAACAGAGCAAAAGTGAGTGAAACTTTTAAGGGCAGTTTTGCCTTTCGTCCCGTCAAAGTTGCACTCGGTAATAACGCCGTAGTCCAGTAAGTTTGGAAGGGTTTTAATTAAGCCCTTTCTCCCAATTATGGCCTTGATAGTAGGTCCCTGTCGGAAAAATTAAAAATAAACATTATTAGTTTTTGTATAATAGTAGAGGTACACTAATTATTTTAAAAATGAATTTTTAATTTCACTTATTCAGAATGAAATGAACTTACGTATGAATCAGAATTCTCTCGTAGATTTTCGTTCAGAATTTCCAAATCTTTAATAGATTTTATCGGAAAAATCGGTTTTTTATTCTCGCGGCTCAAAATTTGTTCCAGCATCACATTTGTTTGAGCTTGCTGCTTGAGAATAGTTGACATCATTTCTGAAAAAAGTTGAAAGTTTTATTTTATATACAAAGGGTCCTGACTGATTACAAGTTGTTAACATGTCTATGTCAATAAGGAATAATTGTTTAAGTCGACTTAAGCAATTATTCCTTATTGCCACAGAATTATCTAAAAGTACTTACTTTTCAATTCCACTAATTCTTTGGAAACTTCCGCAGATGTTGAAGCTTCTGAAAAGATAGTAGGTACATACAATTTAACTTTTAAGAGTACATGAAAAGATTTATTCTTTTAAGGCTTACCAGGGTATAACGTTTTCCTTATGCGGGGATTTATTTTCTGTTTGTACTTTATTCATATTTTATTATTATGTTTATTATATTATTTCTTAGTAAGTCTTATTTTTTTTTAGTTTTAGTTTAGTTATTTATTTAGTTCGAATTTATTGTGTGAATAATTGGTAAAAATAAATATGTATTTTCAAACGGTAGTCTTAAAAGCTTGTAAAACAAAAGATCTAAGCTGTAGGTTTCCAGAACGGATTTAGTTTCGCAACTCGACAAAAAAATCCCTAAATTGTCTTTCGATTTAAGTGGCGTTGTGAAAAAGTCTTCACAGTTCAAAATATGTTTAGCTTTTATGAAAAATTTCTCATTTTCACAGAAGAAAGATTGAATTTCAACAGGTACATCATTCATTACCACACAATATCTGTCCGACGATTTTAAAGATAAAAAAAAACGAGAAGTCTTTATTGATACAATCTCTTTTCTTTTATTCTCTTTAACTTTGAACAAATCAGAAGCGTGTTTTAGTTTTTCGTGGCGAAATCGTTTGTTTAATTGTTGAAGAATTCTATTTGGTTTTCTAACGTAGCGTTTCAAATTTTGCATATAATTTTCGAAAGGATACGCAGTGAAACTGTTAATATGGCCAAGTTCTTTTACACATTCAGTTATGTGAAGCAAAGAGTGCACATTAAAAGAAATAGATTCTTCGGAGTATATAGCAGAGAACTTTTCAACAAAATAATCTATCAAATTGGATGCAGTTTGTAAATTTTTTCATAATTATCAGTGAGCAACATTCTATAAGCGCAATGCAGCAGACAAAAATGATAAAAAAAATCATCACTTACTTCTCCTTTCAAAACCGCTATACCTAAATATAAAATAAACTGCCGAAACTCTGTGGCTTTCCATCTTGGCAAATCGTTTAGAGTCCTTGGTTTTCTGGCAAATTCTTGAGGAATAAAGCTTCCCATAAAAATTAATTTTGCCGAAATTTTATTGATCGCCATATCATTTAGTACGCAAGCTTTAGCTTTTTTTTTAACTAACAAAGTGAGCATTTTTTTAGTTACTCCTAAGTCCAAAAGGTGCATAGGATCAAGGGAAACTGCGAAATCATTTTTAACCCCAATTTTCTCCAAGCCTATTATGTCATCAGGGGAATGCTTATGAAAGTTTTGGATCCTTCCGGTCCGTAAAATCCTTATCAGTTCTTGGTTGCCCACGTGATGTGCTGTACGTTGTTCTTCTTTCAATCCGACTGCCAACCTGCTCACATTTACTGCACCCATGAAAAAGAATTGTGACCAACTGTGCCACATAAAAATGATCGTGCAGGAGTGTCACAAATGAAACACCGAATTTTTATATTAATTAGATGTCCATCAATGTCCAGCCCATTAGTAGTTAGATCTAAGAGTTCTTTGACGAAATCGTGCAAAAAGTTATTCACACTGTAAGGTTTTGATTTACCTACAAAAACTCCTACAGGAAAAACTGATACATTTAATTGAGGATCACTAATTCTCCCTAAAATTGGCCATAAAGCTGTGTTTGAGCTTTTATATAAAGGAAGCCCGTCCACATTAAAGTCCAGTTGAAGGGTATTAATGCTACTGAGTAAGTCCCTGATTTTTAAAAGCTGGTTCTTCAAACCAACGTGATGGTATTCCCCGGGTGAAACTGTTCTTAAACAAGGTTTATCACATTCCATAATGCTTCTAGAAGAACATGAAACCTGGATATTTTCCGAAGCCAATATAGTTAAAATATCGTCAAAACATTCTCTTGTGACTTTATGTTTTAAATACCATCCTTCCATTTTTGCAGATAAACTATTTATATTTGTTTGTATTTCATTATTTTCTTCTAATGCTGCACCATCATTTTCTGATCCTTCACTTTCTAAAATTTCTTCACTATCACTATCACTTTCATATGACCATGACCTAATCTCTTTCTCTACAAGTCTTTTAAAATGCCGTTTGCTGTACATCTTACCAAATTCGTTTATAAATATTATGAACTTATTCAATAATGTATTTTTATTTATTTTATTTAATCAAAACTTATATTTTCACTCAATATTTTTACCTTTTCACTTGCGCTTCTGAACTTCGAATGACAATTTTGTTCAAAAAATTCGAGGCAAAATTCTTCCTCCTTAAAATTTCCAGAAATCTCATAATTCCAGAGAAAATCCGAAAATTTTCGCAGAAGAACTTTATGTCGAAAAAATTCGTGAATGGTAAGGCAACAAATCGGCGATAGCGGACCGAATAGTTTTTTGGTCGCTGCTTTATTTGAATTGCTTAGAAAATGGAAAAGCAGCACAAATCGTTTCAGTCCGCTATCGCCGAATTGTTGCCTTACCATTCACGAATTTTTTCGACATTACATATTTCCTTGATTTCTTCAACGAATTCGTGTTAGAACAAATTCATGCAAGAACGATTTGCCGACTGGGTACATATGCACATATATATGAGTATGCGTAAAAAATAACGTTCCGTTAGGTTTGATCAGCGTGCTTGCATTCTATACTGTCACTCTTATAATTTTCACACAATTTTTAATATTCACTTAGGTTTTTAATAAATAAACCTCATAAAATAACTGTACATACCTTTTAAATAATCAAAAACTGCTTCGAGTTTGAACTCACATAAAAGTTTTCTCAATAATTCATCGTCATCGTCCGATAGCGGCAAAATTGGAAGCGGAGCTGGTGAAATGGACGATAAAACATCGTCGTAGTCATCCTTATCCATTTCTTTTTCCATTTAAATTATATGATCAAGTTTTCAAGTTTTTTAATGTATTCACTTCTTTCATTTCACTTTAAAAACACTGCGTTTCGCACTTCACGAGTTTATTCGAACGGCGCTATGTTAGTGTTGCCACAACCCTTTGTTAAATAAGTTCTTAAACCGACCAAAAATCTACCAACACAGCAAGTTTGCGGAAAATATATTATAATTAAACATGAATATGTGTTATGTTATATTTTTTTTATATTATGTTGAAAAGTGGAACAATTCTCATTTAGATTTTTTAGTTAAAATTTTTACTATAATCAATATAATTTAAATATAAAATTTCATCAAAAATTAACACTATTGGGGCAACACTAATGCATTTCAGAGTATTTAAAAGTCAAGAATTAATTCTTGATTTTAGCACGTTTTCAGGTCGTATGCTAAATTCAAGAATGAAATTATAAGAATGTTGCATCCTCAAATCAAGAATTAAATTCTGAATTTTAGCATGCCATTTTTCTATCAGTGTATATTTACGTAAAATGACTTCCTGATGCGGCCGAGATATTATACTTTTTTAGAAGACACTTATTTCCGACGATATCCCGAAAAAACAATTAATTATTAAATTGAGAAACTACACAGACACACACAAGCATAAATGCATTCAAACAAAACAAAACAAAACAATATGTGGTGCTGCCAGACTGAACGTTTTCAGAATAACTCCGATTAGTAGGTTTTTGCAAATATATAAGGGCATTTTAGGTAGCTTATAATTTTTTTGCGGTATCAAAGTATACGTCAATTCGTACATAATTAAAACATATTTAAAATCATCGTCTGTACTCCGGGGGCTGCGGATGTAATATCGGTGTGAAAAATATCGATACTTTAAAACATCTTTATGTATGAAAATTCGCATTTTCGAGACTATCTCATTTGCGATGGAAAACCCTTTTCACGTATGCTTTTTCAGTTCCAGTATATTCTGCTCATCTAACTTAGCACTTTGAGGGCTCAACGCTGTGACTTAAATGCAACCCTGTGACTCCGATTACTTGTATTAAGCGTATGCGTTCAAGTAGCGAAAGTAAGTCAAAGTACTTATTTCTTTTTATACCCAGCGTAAGCAGGGTCTATTAGGGTATCTTGTAACAGCCAGAATTACGCTCCGTAGATATAGACATATATATATATAATATATATATTCTTGAGCTGGATCAAAAATTGAATCGATTTAGACATGTCCGTCTGTCCGTCTGTCCGTGTCCGGATCTCCTCCGAAACGGCTGGACCAATCAAGTCGAAATGTGGCACACAGTTATATCGGGGTCCGAGTATGATCCTAACTAAAAATGGAAAACATCCGCTCACTGCCACGCCCACAAATGAATTTAATGTGTTTTCAGTAAAATGCTTGTAACTTGCGAACCACTCAACACATTTCATTGATATTTGGTGTACTGGTAAACTACGAAAAGGGACATATCCTGGGAAAAAATGGACGCCGTCCTTCTCGAGCCACGCCCACAAATAAGGGTTTATCGTAACTTATGAAGTAAAAGGCGTAGAAACTTCAAATTCGCAACATAGGTTCACCAAGGCGAATGAAAGGTGTAGGAAAAAATGTATGTGGCCCGCCCACTGCCACGCCCACAAATGAAGATTTTTGGTAAGTTCCGAACTAAAAGGCGTAGAAGCTTCAAATTCGCAACATAGGTTGACCAAGGTGAACGATAGGTGCAGGAAAAAAAGTTATGTAGCCCGCCCAATGCTACGCCCACAAATGGAGATTTTTCGTACCATAGTGCGCCAATAATGTCGGGACGCTGGGTATTTCAAAGTCGCGCTTGGCCGACTTTAGCTTTCTTACTTGGTTCCACATGTGTTTGGTATTGGAAATTTACTCGCAGCTTTAGAGCGTAGAGCCCTTTAGCGCCCATTTAAGTTACATACCAGCACAAAAATATTCTACGGCAGCATTTTTGTCTGTATTTGTATGAAAATTTATCTTTTAGCTGCATTCAACTCAGGTGCACATTCGCTTTAACAGTATCCTGTTTTTAGTTTTTGAAATAAAATTTCATGGTAAGATGTTCCTTTAACAGCCCTGTTGAAAATTTATCTTTTGAATTTCAAACGCTTTCCTATCGACCTAAAATGCCTTTGCTTTATTCGAATTTTTCAAAAATGTTGATACAAAATTAATAAACCTGGTTTAAGCTCTCATAGCGACTATCATTTGAAAGTTTAAACCATCAAAAAGTTTAAGCTAGGTTGAAGACGATAAACCTCAATTTTTTTTTTCATTTCATTTTACTGCATTTTTTTATTTCTAGTCAGTAATGAAAGAATTTTTCTTTTATTACAAAAGTTAAATATGGTTTTTGTTAATATTATTATATTTGGACGGCGTTCTTTTAAGAATTCAAGTGTTGTTAAAGACATTCTGATATGTTACTCAAAAATACAGCAAAAAATTTCGGGTAGGTGCGTTTTTCGCGTAAGTGCATAAAATTGTCTGGAAAATAATTGAATGCAGCTAAGCAGAATATACTGTATCGCATTTTCGCTTGTCAAAAACAGTTGAAAACAACAAACAGCCGTCCTGTATACATATATTTTTCGATTAATAAAAACAATTGAGTTTTGCGAAAAACCTTGCTGCGAATTATATTTACTAACATTTATAAATACCATAATGAACTTTGTTCTTATCTGGCGTCCTATGACACAACTCAACTTGTTTTTTTTTTTTCAAGACTTAAAGCTTTGGAAGGAAACCCAAAATATGGATGGTTTTTTTCCTGACGATGCAGTGTGCTTTTTTCTTTCGAATGACATTGAAAAGTCAAAATCGGTTAAAAGTGGACTTAGCAGGTTTACACTTTTAGCCGACGATATGTATTATATATTGCATAAAACAATTTTTTGAAAAATTTAACTCAATCGAAAAAGCAGAAACTTTGACTCTCATGTGGATCGAATTCTGTAAAGCAAAACTATAAATATGTAATGCAATCTCGAGTAAACTTATGTAGACCCGCAACGAGTGTGTATCACGCCCAAGATTCGGTATGCGCCCGAACGTTTTAGGAAAGAAAGTCGAAGTTGCGATACGTCTGTACCAAGTAAAAATTTTCAAAAAATAAAGGTGCTTGTACACGTTCAACAAAATTTTCGTCAACATTCCCTGCAGAAATATGGACTCACTCAAGTGTAGCCTTCGGTCAGTCCCTCATGTTACCACTTCTAGTCCCTTCCTAATTCCACTTGTAATGTATTCAACTGACCTTTTTAACATGGGCCTGGCATTGGAGAGGGACTAGTCCGCAAAACGGCTGGCCTTAGGTCAGTTCGGTTTGGGTCAATTTTCATAATTTTGGCTGGTTTTAGGCTAGTCAAATTAGGAATAAAAAAATAAAAAATTTCTTAAATTTTTTCAATTTATTTTTTATTTATTTTAACAATTTTTTTTCATTTTCAAGTTTTTTTTTTCACAGCAGCAGTTTTCTTAAAAATATCTATAAGTAGAGCAAAAAGGTAACACTTAACATATTTTTCACTGCTTTGTGAAAGATGAAAAAAATATTTTTTCTAAGTTGATGAAAGGGCTTTTTACAGGCTACCCTTAAACCAACCCGTTTATTACCAACCGCCGACTAGACGAATTCGATGGAACGAACTGCCATAATTTAACCGGTAGGGTTTGGATCGGTCAAAGGCCAGTCTTTGTTAGGAAACTAACCGGCTCATTTTTGCAGGGTTTATATGCTTCCAGCGGGTATATTGTTTCACAGATTACACTAGCACGACCAAATTTTTTGCTTTCCGAGCAATAATTTTTATAGTTTTTCGTTGCCGCAAATGTTGTTCAAGATTATTGTCGAAGCAATAGAATAATATTAATGTCAACAATTAGAGAAACATTTTAAAATTCCGTTATTTCTGCATTCATTATGCGCGAAAGATGTGAGAGATAATCACCCGCAGGTCCGACGAACTTCGCACTGCCTCCGAAGAAAGTAATGTGTCAATAGTGGTACTCATGCAGCTTCGCAAATGCCTTCGCAACTTTTCCCATCGTAAATTTTCATATAAATTTTGATAGTTGTGTGACAAATTTCTCATTTCCCACAATTTGCGAAGCTGCATGAGTCTCACTAATATCTTAAAGTTTGCAAAAAGCGTTTGGTAGCCTAATAAACAATCCGTTAGAGTAAAACTTAGAGTTATGGCAATTTCGCGAATGATGGCCATAACCATCATTTAACCAGAAGAAAGGACTACTGTGGGTTGCTAATAAAGCCGCCCGACGCACAGTGGGGCCGCTCCATATATTTTTTGGAAAAAAATTGAAGGAGTGGGCGTAGAGCATTGAAACTTTGCAGAAACACTTCTGCGGGCTAAATTAAGATATTTTGAAAAAATCTTGGAAATCCGCTCACTGCTTCGCCCACCTCCCATATAAATGCACAAGTCAAAATTTTTATTTTTAGACCTAGGGACTTGAAATTCGGGACACTTCTTAATTGAGTTCTCCTCAAAAAAAGCTAAAAATATTGGGGCTGCCACGCCTACTTTGGGTTTAACGCCCATCGAAAGTTGGATATTTTACATGATTTTATTTCCTATCTAGCATTATATGGAATTTTCACATAAATTAAAGAATTTCAATTTTTTCCCAAAGCTTCAACATTGGTTGTCTCCATTCAAAAGAAGATAATACCCTCAACAGCATTCCGCGAACGATATTAGCCTTCGAAATCACCGAAAATATCTTACAAATGCATTCCGCTTTTCTAGTAAAGCATGCCAAGTTAAAGTGTGTCATAGAAAGATATTGATGTTAAATATGTCTTTTTTACATTGAAATGTTATTAAATTTCGTTACGCCTACATATTCGTAAACAAAAACAATGTTTCATTTATAAATCGTTCCATGTTTTAATTACGTAAGACCTAAAAGTATGCCCCATATTTTGTCTTATTCAGCATTTGTATGAAATATTGCTGTGACTTTTGAAATTCAAATCGGTGTTACTTACAGAAAAGGTATTAGAAGGTGAATTTTTTCGTTTAGATTGAAAGTTTAGACTCGTACCTTTTATTTTTATATAGTAAGAGGGCTAAGCAAGGCAAAGCACATAAAGCTTTTCCAACAAAAAATAAGAAGTTGATATTTTTTACGCTAATTTCTGGCAAATTATAATAATAATTCTACTTTTCCAATTTTAATAATTGTTTTTTACATGAAAGAGTAATTGCTATATTTTTACCAAAAAATAAAACAAAGGCAATAGCTTTGGATTTTCATATAAAAAATGTTCTCTATTTCGACTACAATTTTAATCTGAAGCTTAATGAAAAACATTCCCTTGACTTTTGTTAGTTTTTTTTAAAATAAAAAAGTTCAATTTTCATAAAAAAGAATGTTGAATTCCTCATATCCAAATAATTCTTTACAAAAGTGAATCATTAAAATTTTGAAATTTAAAAGTTGAAAAATCCTATTTTTTCCACTGATGCCCTGTGCGACGCCGAACTTTAATTCAAACTATCCACTTAATAGGTTACAACATTTTAATATTTTTGGTTTTTTGTTCACTATTGTTGCTGTCAATATCATTGGCATTTTTAACTTATAAATAATTATAGTACTAAATTTTTACTTTTCTTTAACAATTTTTATCATTTTCTGGCGATTGTTTGCCTGTCGATGCGGAAAATGGCACCCGAACACTCCCGAATACCGTTATATTATATATGATTGTATTCTATATGAAAAACTTAAGTCAGAACTTGTTTACTCCCAAGAATTATTCCATTTTACTGCCATTTTTCCTCCAATTTTCGGACAAATGACCCAAAATCAGAATATTCCAAAATGTAGTAGGTACCAAAACATTAAAAAAAATTGTTTTGATACCGGAGTCGTCCTTTCTAACCCCAAATTCACTAGAAAAGTTATGTTTCATTTCAAAATATGCTACGGTTCTCGAAATAGCCAAAAGTCGCACCGCTCCACAGTGGTTATTCAGCGGCAAAAATTCAATTTTTCGACCATATGATTTCGAAAAAGTAATGATGCAGTTTTTTAGAAAATTGTCCAAATAAGAGCAATCCATAAGCTTTTCTTTTCAAAGGTAATATTTATACATTTTATACCCGTTGGAAGTCACATAAACATGCAAGGGTAATAATTGACTTAGATTTTCATTAAATTGAGTGCGGCATTAATGTAAAATAATTATAGTTATAGTTATAGTTTGGCGCTTTAGTTAAAAAGAATAGTTTCTGTGATTTAACAATAATATGATTTTCTGTGATATTTTTTCTGTTCTTGACGAAGTAATTATTTTTGCAATTTATAAATTGATATGTTGATGTTGTTGATGAATTGATGTTCAAAAAATTGTGTTTTTTTAGTAAAATATAGCATTTGCTCATGAAATTACTGAAGGAATCAGTAAGATACGATAAGTAGTTTAAAAGTTAAGCTGAAATAAAAATAACTCAAAAAACTACAGGATTTGCTATTTTTGTTGGAATAGAACTAATGTGAGTTACGAGCAGTTATTTTCAAATAAAAAATTAAAGCTTTTAGTTAGTTCTAACATATTATGAAAAAAAAAAAACGGCCGTCATAGCACTTTTAAGATATCATAAACTTTGTAAGAAAAATGCATGACAATTGGAATAAAAATCTTTTTAAAAATGTATAGTATACTTTTAGGAATTCCTGTTCATCAAGCCGAATTATAATAGCAACAATTAACTAACAAGTAAGGGTGTTATAGTCAGGCGAGCCCGGTGTTAAAGACCCATATACCGACTTTTTATAGATTTCTTTATGAGAAATGCCCCTTTTCCACGCCCAATTTTCCATTAATTTTTGCAATCCTAATCGGAGGCTTATATATACGTTCAAATTATAAACCTCATTCAAATGAGAATGAGCTATGGTCATTTTTTTCTATAGGAATGAGCTAGGGTCGTTTTTTCCTTCGTGGGATTAAAAAAAACATCACTCGTGACGCCTAGCTGGAAATTTTCATGTTAGGGTGTGCATAATTTATGCAGAATTTCGTCTTATAAATGAACGGCCTTATGAAATTACTTCTATATAAATATACCTATATCCATATGTATAATATATTTTGTTATATTTTATTCATTTTTCAAACAAAATTTAGATAGATCTTTTAGAATACGCACGAACCACAAGCTTTTGAGGTTGCCGCTAGGGGAAAATGTACAAGATATGTCTAGCTTAGACACAGTTTGGCTTAGCGCAGACCCGAACTTTTGTTGTTAATACATAGCTCAGACGCGAGCCATAAATATAGCTGGCTATTAGTAGCTTAGCAATCTGGAAAGCTGGCTATTAGTAGCCAAATTAAGTAGGAAGCCATTAGGAGCCAGGTATTCTGGAAATGTTGGCATTGGAATGCTGGCAATTCCGGAGATTGTCCTCGTTGACCAATGAAACCAATATTAAGCGAATACAACAAAACCAATAGTGAGACTCGAACCTAATTAGCAAAAGATATTGTTTTCCTAAACCACTTGAAAATTTTTCAAATATACGAATCCGTTACGTTTTAAATGAAAACTAATATTAATTCAATTAACAAAAAGCTAGACTTATATTGATATAAAAACATATTTTAACTCCATAATAAATAATGGAAAAGACTAAAGGTGAGATGACACTACGTGTGCAATTCACATATAATTGCTCAAAAAAATAAGTGACACATCTGAAACAAATAAAATTTGAAGCACATTTATTTGCTCAGGATATTACACTACGTGTGCAATGCACACATAATTAGGGATGTGCCGGATAGTGAATTTGCCGGATAATCGGATATCGGATATCCGGTAAAAAGTATGTAGCCGGATACATAGTATCCGGCCGGATATCTGACAATTTTTTTCTCTGTATGAAATTGTACTTTCGCTGGCCACAATTGAACAGATTGTCCGAAATAAATGATTTTCTGGCAACGCCGTTCATTGGTATAATCGATTCCACTATTGATATTATCGATGCTTTTAAATTTCATTAAACTAAATTAATTATTTATCACAAAAAATAATAACCAAATCTAGTTTATGGTAAAAAATAGACAATCGCAATAAAAACTTGGAAAATGCTTAAAATTAAAAAAACATCAATCTGATTGTAAGTATCTAACTAACATCGATGTTTTTCAATTTTAAGCATTATCGAAGTTCATACTACGGCCGTCTATCCTTTTCCATAAACTACTAAAAGTTTGTTAGGATTTAAATTAAGTTAATTTGACTTAATTTATTCCGATCAATATCTATTAAAAGAAATTTAAAAACATCGATACCATCGATGATAATATCGATTGCTTTTGAGCTCTAGCATAATCAGCTGTTCTGATTTATTTTGTACGTTCAAAAAAAAGCAAAACTCAAAGATGGACAAATCAAAGTCTGCGATATGTATCGGTATCCGGCCGGATAGTAGTGATATCCGGTGGGCTTGCCGGATATCTAAAAACCAGCCGGATACGCCGGATACCGGATAGTTACCGGATATCCGGCACATCCCTACACATAATTGCTCAAAAAATGTGTGACACATCTGAATAATAATTGCACACAACATTTTCTCGCACAAAATATGGACAAATCACACATGCTGATTGCGCAATGTTACTAGGTTTCGTTTTTAAAAGATTGCAATGAAAATAATGTCCAACTTTAGAGATTTCAGAGACAGTTAAGATAATCGAAATCTCTAAAACTAAAAGTAATGACAGTATTTAAGCATTTGCCTAAGCTGTGTTCTAACCTCACACAAAAAAACAAATGTTCAGCAGATTGTACTGTATGAGGAAACAGTTTCACGTGTACATATTTTTACAAAATGTTTGTGCAGTTGAAATTTGGATTGATTACATTACGCGTGCAACGCAAACTTTTTTTTTGTAAAATATTGTAAGAATTATTTTGAGCAAACAAATTATTCGTCGATTTCATTACGTGTGCAATATTTATGACGTCAGTGAGCAAATATTCGTGCATTGCACACGTAGTGTCATCTCACCTTAAGGATAGAAAATTAAACATAAATGGGGTTCAGCAAAATAGATTCTTGCGGGTCCCGGTGCGCGGTCTGTTCTGTTCCAATTTCAAGATACTGTAATCTCATTTGAGAGAAATTTCAGAATTCTTACTCCATTTAAGAATATTTTTTGCCCAGTTTAATTTTAAAACTATCCTACAGGATTAATAGATCCAAAAAAAAAGCAGAAGTTGGAAAAGGTAATTAGTGTTTAAAAAATCCAATTCTAATTTAATTCCAGCCCCGAAAGTTACAAACATGGTACTACATCAAGTTCTTTATCCATTCTTAGCACACAAAATCGACCGCATTCGGCGCATGCGTAGCTGCGGATAGCCGCTAGACTTTCGATATCAGAGTAAAAAAAAAAACAATTTCACGAGAACAAAAATACCTGATAACAGAACTAAGGGCTACCCTTGTTCGAAAGCAGAAATAATATTTTTATGTGATTAATAATTCCTAGAATTATATCCGCGTTCTAATCGTAATATTCATCCTTTGTGGGCACCTACCTGCTAATACCTCGTATCTTCCAACACCATTGTAACTACCAAATTCACTTTTTTCAAAAACGAAATATTCTATATATGATAATATTTGCCGCGATTGCGTTTAGTCTGTCTTTGGCTTTTGACGACAGCAATTCAATAGAAATTGTTTTCAAAATGGGCACAAAATATTTTTACAATAACTCAAAAGACATTCATACATTCATTTATAAACTATCTATTGATTTCGGTAGGTCATTTGAAACAAAAAAAAAACGAGTGAGTGTTTGAACTCACTGTAGATGTGTAAACTAATAAAGATTCACTATTAATAAATATTTAATCAACCATACATTTGTCTTATTCAATGTTTTTAGTTGTTCTCTACAATATTCATTTATAATAATATTTACCTGTGATTAAAAAATATGAATATTTAGACATGCCGTAGAATCCGAATTCGAATAAAAACCTCAAAATTTATTCATTTGTTTTCAATCACTTATTCAAAATCAGAATTATTCCTTTTCAACAGCGAAATTGTTCAACTTTTGTTGCAATTAAGCGAATGTATGGTTTAATGAAACCAAATTGCACTTAATAGAATTTAACAGGCCCGTGGAGAGAAATTTGGGGTCCGGGGGCTTTTTTCAGGGTCCCCTCACAAAAATGTTCGGCCAAAAACAATAAATTCCCATGCCAATTGTGGGCCCCTTTAGATACCCCGGGTCCGACGGAAAATTCCCCTTTCTCCACCCCCATCTCTATAGCCTTGGAATTTAAGGTAAACTTCAAAATTTTCTGACTTTTACAATCAACTAAACAAAAAAAAAAAAAAAAACAAGATCTTTTTGAATCCTTTTTGTTCGAGTTTCTAAGGTTAAACTGCAAAATAAAATGACACATGCAGTAACGTTTTAAAGAAAATTTAGTGCAGATTCGGCAAAAAATTAGAAAAGTATGTGTTAATAGGACCTTTTTCATACTAATATGGCTCTCAAAGTCAAAAAATGTAAAGAAAATATCGAAATTTTCACTTTGATGGCACAAATACTCTTGAAACTGCAAATAAGTATAAGAAAATTGCTTACGCACAGCAAGGCCTGACAATTCTCTGTCGAACTGCATTAAATTTTTTTTGCCTGAAATGCAAGATTTAGAAGTTAAAAATTTTTTTCTAAAACATCTGCAAATTTCTTTCTTTCCCTTATAACTCCTCAGGGGTGCATTTGCAAAACTTATTTTAGAGTCGTTTTCGATGCGTATTCCATGCGATCAATCGCTTTTTAATCATCCAGGGGGATTGAAAACGACTCATCTAGGTTATTGAAATGCGACTCGTTTATAAAACATATAGAAGAGTCTTTTTCGAGTCTTCTTTTAATCATGCATGTGATCAATCATTTTCTAATCATCAAGGGGGCTCGAAGAAGACTCGTAAATGAATCTTCCCATAAAACAGTCTTCCAAATGCTAGCTAGCTAGCTAGCTGGGATGCGGTCCAACTGAAGTGCACATAAGATTTGCCTAAAGTACAAGATTTTCAAAATATTTAAATACATACATAAGCTTAAATTCAATTGCACATAACTTCTTCCAAAATCATTATATTTACAAATGGATTGAACACGCCTTAGCGCCCTGGCTTCCTCATACCTAACCATGCCATCCATCCTTTTTTTCGCGGGATAGTCCTTTTTTGCTTCTCGAAAAACCCATCCCGTGAATGAGAATTAAATCCTTTTTTATCCTTTTTTCTTCCTTTTTATTTTCAACGACAATTTGAAATTCAAAAATTCACCACAAAACGTGAAATGATATAACACACGGCCAACAAAATCGTCGAAAACTAATACACACACGCAAACGTAACTGCCATACCAACATTTTTCGGTCACTCTTTGTGAATTCACTATAGGGATGGGCGATAGTTGAAAAAATATCTAATTCGATATTTTCGATATTTGAAAATAAATATCCAATAGGTAGTAATTAATTTAGGAGAAAAACATCGGTACTATCGATGTTTTTGGTTAAATATATTTTTCTTTCAACACTTTAAAATCTGAAAACTAACTAACGATCACAACTGTTAAAATTTTTGTCCGAATCTTGTAACACCAGAACTAAGCTCCGTAGATATAGGCATATATATATATATATATTCTTGATAAAGATAAAAAACTGAATCGATTTAGACATGTCCGTCTGACCGTCTGTCCGTCCGTC
The DNA here is from genome assembly GCA_020466095.1 of Chlorops oryzae. Classification (NCBI taxonomy): domain Eukaryota; kingdom Metazoa; phylum Arthropoda; class Insecta; order Diptera; family Chloropidae; genus Chlorops; species Chlorops oryzae. The sequence continues at coordinate 33,562,925 of CM035807.1, read as the reverse complement.
TGTCCGTCCGTCTGTCCGTCCGTCTGTCCGTCCGTCTGTCCGTCTGTCCGTACGTCTGTCCGTCCGTCTTTGTTCGGATCTCCTCCGAAACGGCTGGACCAACCAAGTCGAAATTTGGCACTCAGGTATATCGGGATTCGAGTATGATCCTAAGTAAAAATGGGAGACATCCGCCCACTGCCACGCCCATAAATGAATTAAATGTGTTATCAGTAAAATGCTTGTAACTTGCGAACCACTCAACACATTTCATTGATATTGGTTAACTGGTAAACTACGTAAAGGGACATATCCTGGAAAAAAATAGACGCCGTATTCCTCAAGCCACGCCCATAAATAAGCGTTTATCGTAACCTCCGAAGTAAAAGGCGTAGAAGCTTCAAATTCGCAACATAGGTTGACCAAGGTGAACGAAAGGTGCAGGAAAAAAATTAATGTAGCCCGCCCACGGCCACGCCCACAAATTGAGATTTTTCGTAACATAGTACGCCATTAATGTCGGGACGCTGGGTATTTCAAAGTCGGGCTTGACCGACTTAGGCTTTCTTACTTGTTTTTCTAAATAAAACACGGAAATAAATATATTTTTTTAACCTTTTTTTTTCTCCTCGAAATCCCGCGAAATCATAACACTTCTCAGGGAACCCCTTTTTTCATGAAAAAAATATGGCATCATTACTCATACCTCCAAAGCCATTAACTCATTTCTCGCTCATGTCGACTTAACGTACTATTCCACATTGCCGCAGATTAAAGAAAGTGTGTTTTCGGAAAGCTCACATTGTTTTTTATAAAGCTTATTTGGTTTGCTTTGTGCCTGACACCCTGTTGGTTTGATGCATTCTGCATAAAATCTCTTAATCTAATTTGCTAGTGCTTAGTTTTATTTGAAAGTGATTACAGTAGTTGTTTAATGTTAACAGTTTGTGATGTCGATTATTTCTGTAATTTTGATTCGCACTAATATCAATATATTGTCAGCGAACTGTGAGACCTTAATGTTTAAAAACCCAGAATGTTTAGAGAAATGTGCATGCATATTAATAATGTCCATTAGATAAGGGCGGGCGAAAAAGGACGCGACTTTTTGAATGAAACACAGGTTTTCCCGAGTAAATATACTTGTATTTATTTTGCACGTCCGAAGCACGCCCAAACTGGGTCCAAATAATAAACAGATTCGCCCCCAAATCAAGCCCAAACCGGGCCCAAATCTAAAAAGAACGCGATTAAATCGAGCCCAAACCGGGCCCAAATAATGAACAGTATCGCGCCTAAATCGAGCCCAAACAGGGCATCGGTAGTGAACAAACGCGCCCAAAATCCAGCCCAATGCACGCCCAAATCAAGCCCAAATCTAACAAAAACCCGCCCAAATTGAGCCCAAAAAAATCAAAATGGGCCAAAATTTAGCCTAATGCGCGCCCAAATCAACCCCAAATATATCCTAAATGTGCCCAAAATAAAAAATTTTAAAAAAACGAGCCCAAAGCACTTTCGAATTTAATATTATTATTATTTTTTTTTTAGTATTATTATTATTTTTTGAGTATTGCGCCTTAATGAATTAAGACTTATTCTTAAAAAAAAGAGGCAGTAGCTTCTGAGTCTATCGGCCCTCGAATTTTTTAAAATAAACCCAAAACGAGAAAAGTTAAAAAAAAAAAAAAAAAATCCGGCTTTAAAAAAAGCCCGTGTAAACACATTTAATATCATAAACATATTGTTTTTTCTCTATTTAAAATTCTAAGTACCTATTATTTTTGAAATTGTTAATTTTTCGATTTTGATCTCCCTCGTCGTGGGATTTGAGCCCCGAAACTTTCGACTGCTAGTCATGTGCTCTCCCTTGACACCGTCTTTGCCAAATCGAAAGGATTGATTTTTTAACTTTAACGGCCAATATTACCAAGCATATTTAAAAATTTTTTTAAATAAAAATCCGCTTTTGGTTTTTACCATTCCAATTTAAAAAAAAATTTAAAAATATTTTAAATCACCTCGGCACTGCGCTTAAATATGATATCAACTTTGAGTGCGATTTTCAAAAACCAGCTGTTTGGAAAAATTCAAAGAAATAAGTTTCCAAACAAATGCAGTTTTGGAAATAACACAATACGATAGACAGGACTAAAAGCTTTGGAGTCACAGGGCAGCAATTTGGAGTACGAAACAATCGTGAGAATGGCTCTTTATAGAATCCGTTTTTTAAAAATAACGATCTAATCAGCTGTCAAATGTACTCACAGCCCTGGAAGTAGACGGTGCTGCCGTACATTTCGATGCCTAAAAAATTGCGATATTGAAAATGGAATTAATTTTTTTTTTAATTTTATTCTAATTTAAAAAATTTTTTAAATATGCTTGGTAATATTGGCCCTAAATGTTTAAAGTCAAATTGAACTTTTCAAAATTTTTTCAATTTTGGGCTTGATTTGGGCGCGCATTGGGCTCAATTTTGGCCCATTTTGATGTTTTTGGGCTCAATTTGGGCCCATTTTGGTAATATTTGGGCTCAATTTGGGCCCATTTTGATTTTTCGGGCTTGATTTGGGCGCGCAATGGCCTCAATTTGGGCCCATTTTGCTTTTGCAAAATAGAAATTTGTTTGTGAGGTGATTTGCTGATTGGAGTGTTTCCTCGGAGCCATTTCTTCAAGTGTGCGAACTTGGGGTCAAGTGTGGAGAATAGCGCAGATGCGGGAGCGCCGCATCCATCCGGCCGAAAGCTTTCTCATACCGAAGTGGTCATTCAAAATTGAAATCCTTGAGCCATGTTCCTATGGCTTCCACAATCTCTTTCGCTTTCAACGTGCGATAGGCTACAACCATATCGTGAACTTTCTCAATTGCTAATCGGATGTAGAGACCTTAACCGAGTGTTCTGAAAGCTTGGCATCTTCCGTACTTCTACGTAGGGACCGATCCAACTTTTTTGCCACTCTTGGGAAAAAATATTTTTTTGCCGCCCCATTGAAAGTTAGGTGAAGGATAGTTTCATGGAGAATATACCAATATAATCTAAATTAATTAGTAGGTAAGCTGAAATAAATGTAAGATATTTTCATATCATAATGAAAATTCTTCTATTGCTGAGAAGTTATCGATGTTACAAATATATTATGAGCTTAAAAATAATATTGGATAATAGTAATAGTAATAGAAAGTGGTGCAAATCTGACCCTTTTCTAAATATGACCCCCTCTGTAATATGAAAATGAAAAGGCTTCGAACGATTTTTTTGAAACCTGCTAAACGCATCTTACGCTTTTGATTTTTAAACCAATTAATTTTTAATTCATAGTTTAAAAAAAATTAAAGTTTTCGTTCTAAAAAAAAAAACAAGTAAGGGTGTTATAGTCAGGCGAGCCTGACAATAAAATACCCTAAACAGACACATGTTTAAATAATTGTTGAATCACGCCCAAAAAACAGGACCACTAAGAAAGAATATTCAAGAGGTTTTTAAGGCCATTAGGGGCCCCATATGCCGACTTTTGTTAAATTTCTTTATGAAAACCGCCGCTTTTCCACGCCCACTTTTCCATTTATTTTTGCAATCCTAATAGGAGGCTTCAATAAACGCTCAAATTCTAAGTTTCATTGAAATATTTTGAAAAAGTCCGATTTTGAGGCAGTTTTGGGATTTTTGTGACAAGCCCTAGTACTGGAGGTACCCCCAAAAATGGTCCGATCTTGTTCTTACTCATGTGCCTGTGGGTTTGCATACCAAATTTTGTCAAGATAGCTTAACTCCTTCGATAAGATAACTGTATACAAACAGACGGACAGACGGACGGACATGGCCAAATCGAATCTCCTGGTGACGCTGATCATTTCTATATATATTTTCTATGGTCTATCTCGACTGGTTCTGGGTGTTACACACAACCACACAAACGCAATATACCCTCGACACAGAGTGTGTCGGGTATAAAAATGGCATGCAAATTTTGAATTTTTGAGAGGATATCGTGCTGATAAAATTTAAACGGGAGCAGTAGCAAATGGGCCAAAGAGATTTAAAACTGGTATCTCAAATTTATTTCTAGGGCAACCGAAAATAAGAAATTTTTAAGAGTTTCAAAAAATATTCAAACATAATTTTCAAATTCTCGTTTGTTTTTAATAGAAACCCACAGAAAATTTCATGCCTGTACATTTAACTGAATTCTTTCACGGCACTTGCAGTTGAGAAATTTAATGCTGGATGTATTGACTTAAATTTATATTAACAAAAATCTTTGTGGTATCGACGAAAACCAATTTGTAAGTTATTTTAAATAGTAGGTACCTACCTTAACAGTTTTTCATTCATTAAATCGTTAGACTACGAGTCTTTAATAAAATATGTGAAGTGTTAAAATAGGCGCAGCAAACGAACTCCTGTGGAAAATTTGGAGAGATAAAGCAAAGGGCGACATATATGGCTCTAAAATAATATCAATAAAATTTTTTTCCTTTTAGCATATGGACTTTACCTCCAAAAAAGAGGTTTGTTTTAAATGTCACACAAACTCCTATTAAGTTTCTCTAACATCCATATTTTATCAGGAAATCTAACAAATGATGGCTTATGAGCCTCTATCAATAAGCCAATATCGTTCGAGATATATTTAAATTGCAACAGCCTCTCCAAATGAAAGAGACATCGATCTCCATTTAAACGACATAAGTTTCTACTTTAATTTTTATTCAAAATTCATTTAAGTATATGTTATCATTGTTACCATGTTGGCGGCACAACTTGAATTCTACTCATGCCGTTTTATTTGGATATCAAACTGGTTTCTCATTCCTTCAACCAATCGCTTCTTAAACCCGATCTTGCGTGTCGATATGTGGTCTCCCAAATTATCACTTTAGAAGCAATCGAATAAGAATTGAGCAATTAAGCAAAGTTCAGACATTTTTGTGCAAACGAAATTGATTCATGTATGGAAACTATTTATAATTATTGCACATTGCAAATCAAAGTCCTTGGCTAAAAGTTTCCAATAATCCATGTTGTATCGCAAGATTATAAAAATTGAAATCTATGGGAGAATTGTACTCCATATTTTATTATAAGCTTCATTAACCATTCTAAGAATTACCGTTAATTTTAGGATCCAACTGTTTTCTCACTTATTTATTTGTAATTTACTTTTTGGCTTTGTTTCAAGCTTTAATTTCTTTGGTGTTGACCCCAAGTGTTTGTTAGTTTCTTCAGTTAAATAAGAGTTTTAGATATCAACAAATGTCGCCAAAATGCAGATTTAAAAGTAGTTTTTATAAAAGACTCTAGTCCTGAAGGTGCCCCTTAATAGAGCCTGGTGAAGTCCATTCTCAAGCTAATTGCTTGTTTTTACAATAAACCTCAGACCACGCTAGCAAAAACAAATTGTAGCAGAATACGTTTAAAAGGTCCTACAACTTCATATTTCTTTTCAATATATTCAGAGTATGTACGCAATATACATTGCACAGAACGGTCACAGAATGTGTTGGGTGCGACAAGTTACAAAGCAAAAACCGATTTTGGCAGAAAGTAAGTAAATAGCTTCCGAGTTTTTTTATGTCGCATTGAAGCTTGAACTCATATGGACCGTTTTAATACATTCTGTTTGAAGAAAAACGGCGCGTTAAGAGAACGATCTTTTTTTTTTCAATCAACTCTTATAGATTTTCAACAATGTATTCTGATCTTTGTACCTACTATGTTGGAGTTGAATACCACTACTTCATATTACATTGAAGGAAATTTTTACTTTCATTACTTTTTTATTGGTGAAGTTGCACACAATTTTCGTCAAAATATTTCTTAAAAAAGTAGGTAACTAATAATAGAAATCACATTTGCATCACCCACCAACAAAGCAAACAAGTAAGAAAGATAAGCTCGATTAAGCCCGTCGTTGATATGCGCAGCGCCCCAATGCACTACGTGGTGCCTTTCCGTACGGAAGTTATGAAGAATCTCCATTTGGGGGCTTGGCAGCAGGTAGATGTCGGCTATTTTCACTTACGATCATTCTCGGGGCCCAAAATACTTGTGTGCCAATTTTTGACGTGATTGTCTAGTCGTTTGGGAGGAAATCCGACCACAGATGGACGAACGGACAGCCGGACATGTCCAAATCAATCCAGTTTTCGATCCTGATCTAAATTATATATTTACATGGCTTAGTTGTAGCTGTTACGAGGTCCGTACAAATACATATATAATGTTTGAAAATTTATAAAAAACTACGCTTAATAAAAATTTTTGTTTAACCTTAAGAAAATTTTAGCAAGCGATGTCGTTAATTAATTAAATGCCAAGGGATGTACTGAGAATTTTACACAATGATCCAAATGGAGTGATTATTATTCTCGCATTTATTTGCATAATGCAGATATAATTATATACTTATATAAATAGTATTTGTGTATTAATTTATATAGCTTGAAGCTGGATGTTAAAAGATCGATATAAAAGTAGAATCCCTGCTAAAGATTGGTATAGTGACAGTAACACAGAAACATTGCGAGTTTCAAACATGACCAGTACCTACTATATTTTGAACTTTAAGAAATGCGGTGAGAACAGAACGAAGAGGGAAAAAATCTCCACAAGGTTTTCAGCGAACTTCGTCGCCGAAGGCTTGAATTTGAGATGAGGATACAACTATAAATTACTACAGACAAAGTCATTCGTTCTATTTTCAAGGGAACGAAAGCCAATGCCAGAGAATGAAAGACTTTGTCTGCATCTTCATATGTATACGAAACCGCAGCACTCAGTTCGTTAAAATATGTGGCCTCGTGTCTTGAAAACCGCTGTTTCATTTTGAATCGAGCAAAAAGCTGGTTGCGACAACGTGAATGCGCTCGACAACGTGCGTGGTAGGGAAATGAAGGAGAACTAACAAAAAAAAAAAAAAAAAACTCAAAAGAGAAGATCAACAATACAACATCAACAATAAAAAGGCTACAAAAGAGATATATTGCATTTCTTGGATCACACAGCTCACAAACGAATATTAATGCTGATCCACAGGACAGAGCTGACAAAGCAAGACTAACCATAAAATTATGCATTTAATGGGTGTGTCAATGTTGCTGGTTTTCTTAAGGGCATAATGGCGGACAAGGGCTATCCGCCTTAGAAGGAATGAGTTTTAAAAAAGATACTGAAAGGTTTGACGAACTTGGAAGATTATTGATTTTATAAATCGGACCAACGAGTCTTAATAATTTATACCTGTTAAATTGCTTTGATCCCAAATATAAAAAGTAGTATCAGATGTCTTAAACTCCAAAATATGCAACGCTAATAAAAACACGGAGAAATCCTATCAATTGTATCAGTTTTCGAAGTTCCCGAGAATATTAAAGGAGTGCAGTCAACCAACGATTTTTGGATCCAACCGATAGAGATGAGAAACCATTTTGGGTAGTGTCTGATGCGGAAGGTTGAACTGCTAGAACCTTTTCACTATTTGTGCACTTTCATCTGTAGCTAGTATTTGCGGTGCATTTGTAAGTTTGAAAATTGCAGCTTTACTATTAGAAGGTAAATGTCTGTTATTCTATTAATGTAAGATTCATCAATATTAGGTCACTATCGTGAGGCCCTAGAAAATTTTCCTAGCAATTGTGTTACATAAAATCATAGGAAACTAGCACTTTCAAAATGCAGCTGTTGAATCCCTACGGATGGTTCCAAAAACAAACTATACACATCTTTCGCAGTCGTCAATAACGCAAACGAAATTATCGTAACCGGACTTCTTCCTCCTTACTCATCAATCTTCACAGCAGAAGCTACCGCAGTAATGGAAGCAATTAAGCATGCAACAAAAATCAAGACTGCCTCGGTGATATGCACAGACAGCAAATCCCTGTTTGACGCAGTATATAACTGGTACATGACCGACGATCACCTAGTCACCTCAATAAGAGACTTAATATCAACGTACAGCTCAAAAATAAAACTGATGTGGGTACCTAGCCACGTAGGCATATCAGGCAACGAAGCAGCCGACCATGCAGCAAAAACAGCAAACACACATCCAACTTACAACTGGCCTAACACCAGCAAAAAAGACAACTTAAAGTACATCACCAAATTAATCTGGAAAGACCATAGGCTAGCCTGGGAATCCTAAAGCACCACTACAGCGTGATCAATCCAAGTATGCTGCCACAGACTTATCCATCCTCTATCAGCTTTAACCGTTTGCGTGCGTTCATACGACTTCGTATCGGCCACACCAAATTGACACATAACCATCTTCTCGACAAAAACTCATCACCAAACTGTTCTTTTTGCAACATCTCTCCAACCTCAGTCACACACTTTATTAAACAGCTGTTCCCACTTTAATACAGCTCGACGGTCCATATTTAACAATACACCTCCTACCGATTATCTGAAACAACCTTCTGTCAACAACATCAACATCATCTATAATTTTCTAACTAACTGCAACTTACTTAATTTCATTTAAATCAAAAATATTACATTGTAAAAATTTTCACCTCTAATTTGCATTTGTATAAACTCGCATTAATCTAAACCAAATTGTAATATTCAGCAGGCCGATAGCCTCGGAAGCTAGCGCCTCCTATTTTTAAAGATTGCGTCTTACACAGAGAAAAAAATCAACCAGAAAACTGGTTAAATCAAAAGGAAAAACATACAAAACGGCTTCAACAAGGATTATTTTTAATTTTAACAATTTTTCTTGTTGAAAAAATAAAAAATTTTCCTTTTTGAATCAACCATATTTCAGTTGAATTGAAATGATAATTTTAAAAAATGGATTTAAATTTAAATTGTTGAACCAACCAAGGACATAGTTGAAATGACAAGATATTTTTTAAAAAAATTCCAAAAACAATACCTATACAAGAAGAAATGTCAAAAAAAATGTAATTAACGTTCAAAGCAAATGGCCATAGAGCACTCTGCTGAACATCACCCAAAAATAGTCATCGGATGGACTTCATCCGAATTCGTCACTCCGTTTTGGTGACTGCTTTCGCAATGCTTAAAAAGTTCTAAGATGAATACATATCTTATATGTCTTATTTTATAAAACAAATGAGAATTATACCGAACGAAAAGAAATGGAAATTAAAAATATTTCCTTTTAAATCAACCAAAAATCTTGTTGTCTCAACCATTTTCTTTTGAAATTTTTGTTCTGCTTCGAAAATCAAAAGGACTGTGAATAAACAATGCGCCCTTTTAAAAAAATCATGGTTACGTTCGCTCAGTGTAATTTATTAAGGCGCAATACCAAATAATAATAATAATATATACTCTATTAGTTTTCAGTTTCTAGAAACGTGCCAGGTTTTTACATTTTAATGGCGTACTCATTAAGTGACCATAAATTTTTACTTCGACCGATGTAAATTATACCATCGCATGTATGTTTTGTACATTTAATAAAAGTGATCCCTCTTCTTGCAGAATATCGGATTTTTCCCTCTCCTTAATGCTTTCATGAACTCAGAATAAGATCATGGATACGCTTAAGGGGCTTAAAAGCCTTACAAGTCGCAGCAGGCACACCAATTCCATTACTTGATTATTGATCTTGAAAACAATCACCTCTAGTTCTCCCAAAAAAGTGCAAATTGCTGTAGGGCCCCGATAGTTTAAAAATTATTTAAAAGGAAATACCTTTTATAGATTCAATATCTCTTGAAACCGATTTTCAAAATATGATATTTAAGGAAAGAGGCTTTGAATTCAAGTTTGCCAATAATAATGTATGATATGCCAGAATTCTGAACGACTTCTCCGAACTCATAATTGCATTTGATGTAGAGAACGGTCGAATTAATTTTGAGATAAAATTGTGTCAATGCCCTACCCAACATTTGGAAGACTGTTTTATGAGAAGAGTCATATATGAGTCTTTTTCGAGCCCCTTGATGATTGATCACATGAAAGATTAAAAGAAAACTCGAAAATGACTCTTCAATATGTTCCAAAAGCGATCCGTTTTTAAGGTGAAAATTCAAAATATAGAGCAATCGCCAATTAATCACTTAGGGGTTTGAAATATGATCCTTCAAATTGTTGCTGTCTTATATTATACCTAATATTTGACTCAAAATTGAATTGAATGGAATTTGAATTTATAGTTATAACCGAAATAAATCCATGCCTTCCGATTTGGCAAAGACGGTGTCGACGGGTGAGCACAGGACTAGAAAACGAGAGTTCTCAGTTTCACATCCCACACAAGGCAAGGAAAAAAAAAACATTATTGAATCTTTAATAATATACGTATACATATGTAAT
>CM035807.1:33528376-33552541 GCA_020466095.1 Chlorops oryzae | reverse complement strand
CACAAGTATTTTGGGCCCCGAGAATGATCGTAATGAAAATAGCCGACATCTACCTGCTGCCAAGCCCCCAAATGGAGATTCTTCATAACTTCCGTACGGAAAGGCACCACGTAGTGCGTTGGCGCGCTGCGCATATCAATGACGGGCTTAATCGAGATTATCTTTCTTACTTGTTTGCTTTGTTGGTGGGTGATGCAAATGTGATTTCTATTATTAGTTACCTACTTTTTTAAGAAATATTTTGACGAAAATTGTGTGCAACTTCACCAATAAAAAAGTAATGAAAGTAAAAATTTCCTTGAATGTAATATGAAGTAGTGGTATTCAACTCCAACATAGTACACTCAAAAAACAGAACTAGTACTTGCTTGCTATAAACTATAGCAACGGCGTTATTACTGCATTTGCTATATTTTATTGAATTTCAGCTAGCGAAATGTCTTGATTTTAAAAAAATAGCCAACATAGCTTATTTTGTTAGTAAATGAATATAGCTGTAAGAGAATGATTTTAAAGCATCTGCGGCTATTTGCATAGCATATGCAGCTACTCATTATAGCTGAGAATGATTGTAATGCATCTGCGGCTATTTACATAGCATATGCAGCTATAATGAGTAAATTAATTCATTTCAATCTCTCTCTATTCGAATTCGCTCTCGTTTACTCTCTCTCCTCTCTACTATGCCTTGAAATGTCTCTCATTTTCGCAATTCTCCCTTTATCTGCTCCTCCCTGTTGACTGCTTTAAGTTCGCATTCTGATCAACTCCGCGAAAAGTGTTTGATAGCTTGGGGTCAAACTATAAAATAACAGCCGAGAGATTCGGGGTTCGATCCATGTTGGCGGCGGGGATATTCCCTAAATTTTTTTTTTTTTTTTGTTCAAAAGTTCAGTTGTTTGGGAAGACAAAAATTTTCCCCTAAATTTTTAAGGTTACTATTATTATTTTTTTTTTGTAATGGGTTTATTTTCAAAGTAATTAATTTTTGGAGTGAAAAAACATTTTTAAGCACGTTTCCCGAGACTTGAGCAACCATAAACTCAATGAGCATTTTGACCAAGACATTAAATTCGTTCGTTTAGCGTAGTGGTTAAGACATTCGCCCAGCAAACTGGAGGTCAGCGGTTCGAGGCACGGTGGAGGCGAGAAAATTTAAGGAGATATAAGATAAAGAAATTTTAAAATAAAAAAAAAGATAAAAAAAAAAAAAATATAATAAATTAATTAAGATAAATAAATAAAAAAGTCAAAACACAAAACAAAATTGTTCTTTTTTCTCAGTCGCTTGTTGCTAGGCCAGTTACCAAATGCTAAAGCACGGAGTAGCTTATTTTATATCTGTAGAATTATGTTCATATAGCAAAAACTATAGTTATAGCAATTAGCGCTCACAAAATATAGCACATGGTGCTATAATTTTTTTCAGGTATACCTATAGTGTCCTATAGGTACAAAGATCAGAATACATTGTTGAAAATCTATAAGAGTTGATTGAAAAAAAAAACATCGTTCTTACTTTTTGCCAAAGTCGGTTTTTGCTTTGTAACTTGTCGCACCCAACACATTCTCTGACCATTCTGTGCATTGTATATTGCGTATATACTCTGAATATATTGAAAAGAACTATGAAGTTGTAGGACCTTTTAAACGTATTCTGCTACAATTTGTTTTTGCTAGCGTGGTCTGAGGTATATTGTAAAAAACAAGCAATTAGCTTGAGAATGGACTTCACCAGGCTCTATTAAGGGGCACCTTCAGGACTAGAGTCTTTTATAAAAACTACTTTTAAATCTGCATTTTGGCGACATTTGTTGATATCTAAAACTCTTATACTAACTGAAGAACTACCTTTGATAACCAGAATTTGTTTCTTATCAAAAGATTATCGCAGAAGAAATTAAAGCTTGAAAAAAAGCCAAAAAGTAAATTACAATTACAAACAAATAATTCTTAGAATGGTTAATGAAGCTTATAATAAAAAATGGAGTACATTTCTCCCTAGATTTAAATTTTTATAATCTTGCGATACAACATGGATTATTGGAAACTTTTAGCCAAGGACTTTGTTTAATGTGCAATAATTATAAATAGTTTCCATACATGAATCAATTCCGTTTGCACAAAAATGTCTTAACTTTGCTTAATTGCTCAATTCTTATTCGATTGCTTCTAAAGTGATAATTTGGGAGACCACATATCGACACGCAAGATCGGGTTTAAGAAAGCGATTGGTTGAAGGAGTGAGAAACCAGTTTGATATCCAAATAAAACGGCATGAGTAGAATTCAAGTTGTGCCGGCAACATGGTAACAATGATAACATATACTTGAATGAATTTTGAATAAAAATTAAAGTAGAAACTTATGTCGTTTAAATGGAGATCGATGTCTCTTTCTTTTGGAGAGGCTGTTGCAATTTCAATATATCTCGAACGATATTCGCTTATTGATAGAGGCTCATAAGCCATCATTTGTTCGATTTGCTGATGAAATATGGATGTTAGAGAAACTTAATAGGAGTTTGTGTGACATTTAAAACAAACCTCTTTTTTGGAGGTAAAGTCCATATGCTAAAAGGAAAAAATTTATATTGATATTATTATAGAGCCATATATGTCGCCCTTTGCTTTATCTCTCCAAATTTTCCACAGGAGTTCGTTTGCTGCGCCTATTTTAAACTTCACATATTTTATTAAAGACTCGTAGTCTAACGATTTAATGAATGAAAAACTGTTAAGGTAGGTAGCTACTATTTAAAATAACTTACAAATGGTTTTCGTCGATACCACAAAGATTTTTGTTAATATAAATTTAAGTCAATACATACAGCATTAAATTTCTCAACTGCAAGTGCCCTGAAAGAATTCAGTTAAATGTACAGGCATGAAATTTTCTGTGGGTTTCTATTTAAAACAAACGAGATTTTGAAAAATATGTTTGAATATGTTTTGAAACTCTCTAAAATTTCTTATTTTCGGTTGACCTAGTAATAATTTTGAGATACCAGTTTTAAATCTCTTAGGCCCATTTGCTACTGTTCCCGTTTAAATTTTATCAGCACGATATCCTCTCAAAAATTCAAAATTTGCATGCCATTTTTTTTTTTTTTAGAACGAAAACTTTAATCCGAGCCTAGATTTTTTTTAAACGGTGAATTAAAAATTAATTGGTTTAAAAATCAAAAGCGTAAGATGCGTTTAGCAGGTTTAAAAAAAATCATTAGAAGCCTTTTCATTCTCATATTACAGAGGGGGTCATATTTAGAAAAGGGTCAGATTTGCACCACTTTCTATTACTATTACTATTATCCAATATTATTTTTAAGCTCATAATATATTTGTAACATCGATAACTTCTCAGCAATAGAAGAATTTTCATTATGATATGAAAATATCTTCCATTTATTTCAGCTTACCTACTAATTAATTTAGATTATATTGGATATTCTCCATGAAACTATCCTTCACCTAACTTTCAATGGGGCGGCAAAAAAAATTTTTTTCCCAAGAGTGGCAAAAAAGTTGGATCGGTCCCTACGTGAAGTACGGAAGATGCCAAGCTTTCAGAACACTCGGTTAAGGTCTCTACATCCGATTAGCAATTGAGAAAGTTCACGATATGGTTGTAGCCTATCGCAGGTTGAAAATGAGAGAGATTGTGGAAGCCATAGGAACATGGCTCAAGGGTTTCAATTTTGAATGACCACTTCGGTATGAAAAAGCTTTCGGCCGGATGGATGCGGCGCTCCCGCATCTGCGCTATTCTCCACACTTGACCCCAAGTTCGCACACTTGAAGAAATGGCTCCGAGGAAAGACTCCAATCACCAAATCACCTCACAAACAAATGTCTATTTTGCAAAAGCAAAATGGGTCCAAATTGAGCCCAATGCGCGCCCAAATCAAGCCCAAAATTGAAAAAAATTATGAAAAGTTAAATTTGACTTTAAACTTTTAGGGCCAATATTACCAAGCATATTAAAAAAATTTTTAAAATTAAAATTAAAATTTTTTTAAAAAAAATTTCATTTTCAATATCGTATTTTTTTAAGCATTGAAATATACGGCAGCACCGTCTACTTACAGGGCTGTGAGTACATTTGACAGCTGATTAGATCGTTATTTTTAAAAACGGATTCTATAAAGAGCCATTCTAACGATTGTTTCGTACTCCTAATTGCTGCGCTGTGACGCCAAAGCTTTTAGTCCTGTCTATCGTATTGTGGTATTTCGAAAACTGCATTTTTTTGAAAAATTATTTCTTTGAATTTTTCCAAAACAGCTGGTTTTTGAAAATCGAGCTCAAATTTGATGGCATATTTAAACGCAGTGCCGAGGTGATTTAAAAATTTTTAAAAATTGGAATGGTAAAAACCAAAAGCGGATTTTTATTTAAAAAAATTTTTAAATATGCTTGGTAATATTGGCCCTTAAAGTAAAAAAATCAGTCTTTTCGATTTGGCAAAGACGGTGTTAAGTTTGGATTCCAAAAAATGGCCAAAATGCCAATCCCGGGATTTCGGGATTCCAAAATTTCAATCCCGGGATCCCGGGATCGGTCCCGGGATTAGGAATAATGCTTAAAACGAATAAATTTTAAAATTTTTTTTATTTGAGCTATGTTTCACATTAACAATAATAAAAAAAAACAAAAACTTAATAACAATCCAGTTATTTGAAGCATAACAGCTGAATCAGTGATGTTAAATTTTTTTCTGATATTTCCTACACAGCCCCAAAAAATCACTACTTTTTCCTTTGCTTACACAAATTTTTCCCTACAAAAATCTTACGATTTTTTTTACTTATATTTGCATTATCATAGCTGAATTACAATAGTCTGGCAACTGCGTATTTTAATGGTTTAAAATACAAAAATCGATTTTCTCTTACAAATCAAATTATTTTCTAATCAGTTTTTTCGTTTACCACCAAACCCAGCTGTCAAAGTCGTGAGGGAATTGTACCTACA
The DNA here is from genome assembly GCA_020466095.1 of Chlorops oryzae. Taxonomy (NCBI): domain Eukaryota; kingdom Metazoa; phylum Arthropoda; class Insecta; order Diptera; family Chloropidae; genus Chlorops; species Chlorops oryzae. Next base: position 33,547,569 of record CM035807.1, on the reverse strand, counting down.
TTTAACAACACTGCAGCTGATCGGAGATCATTCGGCTAACTGTGAGGCTACACAAGAGATAAATGAAATAAAGCACTAGCAAATTAGATTAAGAGATTTTATGCAGAATGCATCAAACCAACAGGGTGTCAAGCACAAAGCAAACCAAATAAGCTTTATAAAAAACAATGTGAGCTTTCCGAAAACACACTTTCTTTAATCTGCGGCAATGTGGAATAGTACATTAAGTCGACATGAGCCAAGAAATGAGTTAATGGCTTTTGAGGTATGAGTAATGGTGCCATATTTTTTTCATGAAAAAAGGGGTTCCCTGAGAAATGTTATGATTTCGTGGGATTTCGAGGAGAAAAAAAAAGGTTAAAAAAATATATTTATTTCCGTGTTTTATTTAGAAAAACAAGTAAGAAAGCCTAAGTCGGTGAAGCCCGACTTTGAAATACCCAGCGTCCCGACATTAATGGCGTACTATGTTACGAAAAATCTCCATTTGTTGGCGTGGCAGTGGGCGGGCTACATAAATTTTTTTCCTACACCTTTCGTTCACCTTGGTCAACCTATGTTGCGAATTTGAAGCTTCTACGCCTTTTACTTCGGAGGTTACGATAAACCCTTATTTATGGGCGTGGCTCGAGAAGGTTGGCGTCCATTTTTTTTCCAGGAAATGTCCCTTTTCGTAGTTTACCAGCACACCAAATATCAATGGAATGTGTTGAGTGGTACGCAAGTTACAAGCATTTTACTGAAAACACAATAAATTCATTTGTGGGCGTGGCAGTGGGCGGATGTCTCCCATTTTTACTTAGGATCGTACTCGGACCCCGATATACATGTGTGCCAAATTTCGACTTTATTGGTTCAGCCGTTTCGGAGGAGATCCGACCACGGACGGACGGACAGACGGACAGACGGTCAGACGGTCAGACGGACAGACGGACATGTCTAAATCGATTCAGTTTTTGATCCTGATCATTTCTATATATAGTTTTCTATATCTCCGGAGCTTAATTCTTCCTGTTACAAGATTTGCACAATTTTCCCGAATTTGCACAAAATTTTCTTTAAAACGTTACTGCATGTGTCATATTTATTTTGCAGTTTAACCTTAAAAACTCGAACAAAAAGGATTCGAAAAGATCTTGGTTGTTTTTTTTTTTTTTTTTTTTTTGTTTAGTTGATTGTAAAAGTCGGATTATTTTGAAGTTTACCTTAAATTCCAAGGCTATAGAGATGGGGGTGGAGAAGGGGAATTTTCCGTCGGGCCCGGGCTATCTAAAGGGGCCCACAATTGGCATGGGAATGTATTGTTTTTGGCAGATCATTTTTGTGAGGGGACCCTGAAAAAAGCCCCCGGTCCCCAAATTTCTCTCCTCGGGCCTGTTAAATTCTATTTAGTGCAATTTGGTTTCATTAAACCATACATTCGCTTAATTGCAACAAAAGTTGAACAATTTCGCTGTTGAAAAGGATTAATTCTGATTTTGAATAAGTGATTGAAAACAAATGAATAAATTTTGAGGTTTTTATTCGAATTCGGATTCTACGGCATGTCTAAATATTCATATTTTTTAATCACAGGTAAATATTAATATAAATGAATATTGTAGAGAACAACTAAAAACATTGAATAAGACAAATGTTTGGTTGATTAAATATTTGTTTAATAGTGAATCTTTATTAGTTTACACATCTACAGTGAGTTCAAACACTCACTCGTTTTTTTTTTTTTTTTTTGTTTCAAATGACCTACCGAAATCAATAGCTAGTTTATAAATGAATGTATGAATGTCTTTTGAGTTATTGTAAAAATATTTTGTGCCCATTTTGAAAATAATTTCTATTGGAATTGCTGTCGTCAAAAGCCAAAGACAGACTAAACGCAATCGCGGCAAATATTATCATATATAGAATATTTCGTTTTGAAAAAAGTGAATTTGGTAGTTACAATGGTGTTGGAAGATACGAGGTATTAGCAGGTAGGTGCCCACAAAGGATGAATATTACGATTAGAACGCGGATTTAATTCTAGGAATTATTAATCACATAAAAATATTCTTTCTGTTTTCGAACAAGGGTAGCCCTTAGTTCTGTTATCAGGTATTTTTGTTCTCGTGAAATTGTTTTTTTTTTTACTCTGATATCGAAAGTCTAGCGGCTATCCGCAGCTACGCATGCGCCGAATGCGGTCGATTTTGTGTGCTAAGAATGGATAAAGAACTTGATGTAGTACCATATTTGTAACTTTCGGGGCTGGAATTAAATTAGAATAGGAATTTTTAAACACTAATTACCTTTTCCAACTTCTGCTTTTTTTTGGGATCTATTAATCCTGTAGGATAGTTTTAAAATTAAATTGGGCAAAAAATATTCTAAAATGGAATAAGAATTCTGAACTTTCTCTCAAATGAGATTACAGTATCCTGAAATTGCGCACCGGGACCCGCAAGAATCTAAATTGCTGAACCCCATGTTTGTTTAATTTTCTATCCTTAGGCTTTTCCATTATTTATTATGGAGTTAAAATATGTTTTTATATCAATATAAGTCTAGCTTTTTGTTAATTGAATTAATATTAGTTTTCATTTAAAACGTAACGGATTCGTATATTTGACAAATTTTCAAGTGGTTTAGGAAAACAATATCTTTTGCTAATTAGGTTCGAGTCTCACTATTGGTTTTGTTGTATTCGCTTAATATTGATTTCATTGGTCAACGAGGACAATCTCCGGAATTGCCAGCATTCCAATGACCACATTTCCAGAATACCTGGCTCCTAATGGCTTCCTACTTTATTTGGCTACTAATAGCCAGCTTTCCAGATTGCTAAGCTACTAATAGCCAGCTAAATTTATGGCTTGCGTCTGAGCTATGTATTTACAACAAAAGTTCGGGTCTGCGCTAAGCCAAACTGTGTCTAAGCTAGGCATATCTTGTACATTTTCCCCTAGCGGCAACCTCAAAAAGCTAGAGGTTCGTGCGTATTCTAAAAGATCTATCTAAATTTTGTTTGAAAAATGAATAAAATATAACAAAATATATTATACATATGTATAAGTAACAAAACCTTTTTTGTTATTAATAAATTCGTTTTTATTGAACAATAATAAGGTTTTTATTTACAAGTTTTTTTTGTTTAAAGAAAACTTAATAATAATTTTTATAAAAATATTTCTAAGCTTATCAATTTATTTTCTTTCATTTTTCATTCCCAATGTCACTTTGATCAATTTGACAAAGTGAAAGAAAATAAATTAGAAAAAAGAAAATGTGTGTTGCTATGTTACTCCTCCCACCCCAAAATAGTGCAATGTCCTCATTGCGTATCTGGTGAGTTTAGGACATTCTTACTTTAAAGTGTGCAGTGTTACAATAGATATTTACAATTCATTGATAGAATAATTATTTTTCTTTTTCCTTTTAAAATGATTCTTATATTTTCGTACATTTCTGGTTTTAAAACTTTACTACAAAGTGTTCCTTATCATCTTCTGCTTTGACCAATTTTACTTCTTTAAAGGGATTTTGATTTTTATTGAGACGTTTTCTGACGTTTTCTGCATTTACGTAATTTGTATCAATCTGATTTTCGTTTCGTGCTTTATTTGAATTACGTATTCGATTTTCTTTAATCAATTGTGGATTAAATTTCGGTGGTAATTGATTAAAAAAAATATTGTATGGAGTTTCGCCTGTTGTGGAATGTACTATATTGTGGTTATAAGTGAACAATGTTTGCTCAATTTGAAAATATTGAAGTTCTTTGTTGCCTGATGTGTTTATTATTCGTAATTTTTCATTGAGAGTTTTGTGTAAACGCTCTATATCTGATATTCCAGTTTTTCCTGTTGTAACTTCGATTTTTATGTCTAATTGGGTACACCAATCTTTTATGTTAACGTTGTTAATACCTTGATCTTGATCTATCTTTAAGATTTTTGGTGGGCCCATTGTATTAAAAATTTTGAGTAATGCTTTTTTTGTTTCTAACCAATTTAATGCATTTACTTTTTCTACAGTAGCGAATTTAGAATAAATATCAATACATGTTAAAAAATAAGATCTTTCCCATTCCCAAAAATCAATGACAAATTTTTCTCTTCTTTCATAAACGGGAGGGGTGATTTTGAAAGGGATTTTGTGCGTAATGTGATCATATTTGCAACGATTACACAATTCACATTCGTTAATGATCTTGGTGATTTCTTTTAAATAATTAGGATAGTAATATTTTTTTTTAAACAGCTCGCTACTTTTTCTATGCCTTGGTGCAATCCTTCTAGATGGGTTTCGATCACTTTTGTTTTAAAATCAGGGTAATTAAAGATATTTTGAAGTTCGATAGTAGCTCGTAGTATTTTATTTCGTCTATTGTTAACTAACGTTTTGTAAATATTCTGAAATTCTAAAAAATCTTTATTATTTGGCATGAAGATCGTTACTTGATGGTTTAGGAGATATGATTTAATTATTTCTTTTATCTTTTCTTTTGTAAGTTCTGTATAATATATTGTAGTTATGTTGTTTTTAAAAATTTTTTCAGTATGGACGCTGTCTTGGGTACTCTTAATTAATTTCAACTGATTTTTATAAATATTGAGAGGTCTCTCAGAGATTGGAATAAAATTTTCGTTGTCTTCATCTGCTGAGTGAATAGTAGCAACATTTGAAATTGCCTCACCCAAGTTGCATTTTTGAACGCAGTTTCGTGATAAAGCGTCAGCTACATGATTTTCTTTGCCTGGAATATATTTTATATCGAAATCAAATTCATTTAATCGTAGTTTCCATCTCTGTAATTTGGAGTTGGGTTCTTTTAAATTATGAAGCCATTGAAGTGGTCGATGATCGCTATTGATAATGAATTTCCTACCATATAAATAAGGTCTAAAATATTTTGTAGCCCAAACTAAAGCGAGTAGTTCTTTTTCTGTTGTAGAGTAATGTAATTCATGTTCGTTAAGTGTGCGACTGGCAAAGCAGATGGGACGTCCTTGTTGGCTTAGGACTGCCCCAAGTGCTACATTAGAAGCATCTGTTGTTAAAGTAAATAGTTTTTCATAGTCTGGATAGGCTAATATAGGATCTTTGGTTATTAAAAGCTTTATGGTGTCTACTGCGTTTTTATATTCGTCATTAGATATATCAATTTTATTGCCTTTTTTAAGACAATATGTTAGTGGTTTTGTTATTTTTGAAAAGTTTTTTATGAATTTCCTATAAAATCCGGCTAAACCAAGGAACTGTTTTATCTCTTTTTCTGTTTTAGGAATTGGATATTTTAAGATAGCTTCAACTTTATTAGGGTTAGGTTTTATTCCTTTTGGAGTAATGATGTGTCCTAGAAATTCAGTTTCTTTTTTTAGGAATTCGCTTTTACTTATTTGAATTTTAAGATTAGCTTTGCTAAGTCTGTTAAATACTCTTTCAAGGGATTCAATATGTTCCTGCAAAGAAGTACTAAAAACGATTATATCGTCTAAATATACAAGGCAGTCTTTTTCCAACAAGTCCATCCAAGATCGTATTCATCAACCGTTGGAAAGTGGATGGGGCGTTTTTGAGACCAAATGGCATCCTCAAAAACTCATAATGTCCATTTTGTGTGGAAAAAGCTGTCTTTATTCTATCCTTTGGGTCTGTTTCTATTTGATGGAAGCCTTGCGCTAGATCGATGGTACTGAAGTATATACACCGACCAAGCTTATCAAGAATTTCATCTATAATTGGAATAGGAAATTTGTCGTTTATAGTAATATCGTTTAACTTACGATAGTCTACAACAATTCGCCATTTTTGGGTTCCTGAGGAATCCAATTTCTTGGGAACGACCCATATAGGAGCAGAGTATGGTGATGTACTATGGCAAATTATACCTTGATCTAACATTGATTTAATTTGTTTGTTAACTTCGGCTTTATGGACTTCGGGGTATCTGTATGATTTGACATATATAGGATCCTCATGAATAGTTTTTATCTGGTGTTTTATACTATTTGTAAATGTTAAGGTATCCCCTTCTTTATAGAATATATTTCTGTATTTAGATAATAATTTCTTAATTTGAGATGATTCTTCTTTATTTAAATGATCTAGTTTAAATTTGGTTTCCTCAATACTACTTACTAAATTTAATTTTTTTTGTATTGGGTGATTTTTTAAATTATTCAAAAATTTGTATTTAATACCATTTAAAATTATATTTTCATCTTTTATATCTATTTTAGCGCCAAGTAGCTTGAGTATATCGCATCCTAGTAACCCATCATGTGTTTTTGAAAAGTCATGAACGTAAAACTTGAGTGTGCGTTTTGAATTGTAGCTAAAAATTTCTATTACATCTTGTAATATAATCTCTCCTGTTATTGTTGATAATTTAATTGGTCTTGTATGGGAACTTTCTTTTTTAGTATGTTGGGTCTAATAAGACTCACTGATGACCCTGTATCTACTAGAAATTTTACTGGTTGGTTGGCAATCTTTAATTCAATTTCAGGTAAGGTTCCGAGGCAACTAAGTGAAAATTTTCAGTATCTTGGTTCATTGGTTCTGGGGGTCCGAAACGTCTTATCCGAGATTGATTTGAATTATGCCTTTGAAAGTTTAGTGGTGGTTGAGGTAATGAATGTTGTGGGTAATTGTAATTTTGGGTAGATCCTGAATTAGGTAAAATGTTTTGTGGTGTATAAGATGGTCGTAAATTATTTTGAAATGTCATTTGATTCTTTCTATAGTTGTTCCTCTTTAATGGTTTTGCGTCATATACGTCATTTTCTTTCAAAATTTTTATTGCGGAGTTAATATCCGTTGCTAGGTTAGCATTAATCAAAGCAGTAAGATGGTAAGGTAATTCTCTTTTAAGTGTTCTAATACTAATTTGTTGTAATTCGTTACTTAAAAATGACTGTCTAGATAAATCGGCTTTGCTTAATTTTATGTTATCCTTAATTTTGCAAATTTCGGTGTTAATTTCTTCGCAGAGTGTTTTTACGTTACCTTTAAATTTTATGTTGTTGATTGACAGAATAAGAGTTGTAATTGGTGTATGGTCAGCAAATTCATCAATTAACAGTCCTTTGAGTGTTGGCCAATCTTTCGGTTGTTCTTTCCTTATAACGTCTAGGGCTGCGTCGCGAAGAGTACTTGTTATACATTGAAAATAAAATGGTTTTTCCTCGTTAGCGAGTGAAGTGAAATCAGGAACTATGGTGTCTATGTTGTCGATAAATAAAGCCAGATAGTTTCTATTGCCATTGAATGGTAAAATCAGTTTGATAGTTTGCAAAAACATTTCTCTTTTCTCCTTGGCCAGCATGGTATCGGTGTTTATTTCCAGGATTTTCAATTTCTGACAAATAACGTCCAGTTGATCACTGTTCATAAATATTCGAAACGATCCACTTTGCACCAGCTTTATTTGGAAGAATTTCGGAGTAAACGTTTGAAGTTGTTGCAGGATTTTAATTCCTCTTATAAGTCGCAATACGCAGAAATCCTTTTGTTAGACTCCTGGAATCACAACTCTTGAATCCGATTCAAAAGATATCTTTGTCCTTGTTTGAATGTAGGCTCGTTTAAAGGATAATGTTCTTTTATCCTGAAGGACCGACTGCGCCAGTAACAAAACCTTTTTTGTTATTAATAAATTCGTTTTTATTGAACAATAATAAGGTTTTTATTAACAAGTTTTTTTGTTTAAAGAAAACTTAATAATAATTTTTATAAAAATATTTCTAAGCTTATCAATTTATTTTCTTTCATTTTTCATTCCCAATGTCACTTTGATCAATTTGACAAAGTGAAAGAAAATAAATTAGAAAAAAGAAAATGTGTGTTGCTATGTTACTTATATAGGTATATATATATAGAAGTAATTTCATAAGGCCGTTCATTTATAAGACGACCACAAACTTTGACAAATTCTGCATAAATTATGCACACCCTAACATGAAAATTTCCAGCTAGGCGTCACGAGTATTTTTTTTTTAATCCCACGAAGGAAAAAACGACCCTAGCTCATTCCTATAGAAAAAAATGACCATAGCTCATTCTCATTTGAATGAGGTTTATAATTTGAACGTATATATAAGCCTCCGATTAGGATTGCAAAAATTAATGGAAAATTGGGCGTGGGGCATTTCTCATAAAGAAATCTATCAAAAGTCGGTATATGGGTCTTTAACACCGGGCTCGCCTGACTATAACACCCTTACTTGTTAGTTAATTGTTGCTATTATAATTCGGTGGGCAGTAAACTGCACTTAAAGCGATAATGCTGTTACCATAATGCAATGAGATAGACGTTGCTTGTAAGTAATTTTGGGAAAATTCATCCATTAAATTGTGTTTTATTCGAGTTTTGATCAAAACGCCGGTGCCGCCGTGTGCCTTTCCATCTGGGTGATGAGTGCCATAAAACGTATAATTTTTAATAGTAAAATTATTTTTGCTTGTGAGGTGGGTTTCACTGACGAGCATTACGTCAATTGAATGTAATTCAAGAAATGTTTGAATTTCAAGCTTGTGTTGTCGAATGCCGTTAGCATTCCAATGACAAATTTTTAGGACACTCATTTCTTTGCAATAAGAATTTGCATGAGTTGGCTTTGAGCCCGCATCATCTCTTGCAGCATTGATTGCACAGTTGAAGTGAACTGCATCATGCAGTTAGTCAAATTCGAGATCATTGATTCCAAATTTGATATGGCACCTTGAGGGTGTACCGCCGTGTTCGACCTGACAGCGTCAGCATACGAAATAGTCATAGGAGTATGAACAGGATGTGCTGCTGCCGCAAGAGATGCTTGAGGTTGGGTCGCAGTGTTAGACTTTACTGCGTCAGCATATGAAAATGCTTTGGGAGGAAGAGCAGCTGATGCTGGCCCTTGCTGGCTCGGCAAGAAGTTCGGAACTTCTTCGTGAGTTTTCCGCTTGGGTTGGTCTTTTTTTTTTTATTGCCATGTAGATCGGGCATCCACGATAACTCGCTTTGTGGTTACCACCACAGTTGCTGCATTTTCTTACATCAGGGTTGTCTTGATCAACTTGACAAGAGTACGAAGAATGCCGATCTCCACATGTAGCGCACACGGGGTTCAAAGTGCAATAGTTTTGCGTGTGACCAAATTCTTGGCAATTAGAGCATTGAACCGGTCCTTTCCGCTTATGAGGCTCTTCGACAGTAATTTTGCGGTGTAGCAAAAATTGCAGATTGTATATTGGGTGGACCTCGTTCTTTTTTAGTTTTTGGGAGTTAGCTGAAGGATCAAGCTCAATGCGATATAGGGGTTGCGGAATATTTTGTTTGTTTTTTAATATTAAAAACGGTTTTCGTTGGAAAACCTGCAGCTTGCAGAGCGCCTTTGATCTCTGCTGGATCAAGTGAGGGCTCGATGCCTTTTATTACTACCACTAAACCTTTGCTTGCTTTAAGCTGGTAGGTATAGTAGCTTTTTTTGAGTGCATCAAAGTGGTTCACCAGGGTACGATAGTGGATTTCCGTATAAATTTGTATTTTTAGTTTCTTTCACGTTACCCCTTTTAATGGAAACAACGTGAAAGTTGCTGCTGCCAATGGAACGAGCGATAGTTGCTACTAGAGCGTTGGAACATTCCTCACGCAAGTAGATTGGGGGAGGCTTAATTTTTTTGATGGGGTTTGGGGTAGATGCTTTATTGTCATCTTTGCTAGCAAGCAGCGCAAATCTATTTTGGCTTGGGCTAGTAGCAGTGCTCGTTGATGCATTGGGTTTCAATACTTTTAGAGCCTTCTGTCCTGCATTTTTTGGGGACTCAATTTCCGCTTGATGTTGACGTAGCGATCCATGCCTCTCTGCACTGCCGACCCCTTTTGCTTTTCGTGGACGCCAACGTTTTTTGCTATAGCGGCAGCTATTCTGTTACAGATTTTCTGTTACTGGTACACAATTTTTAGAGTACTTCCAAAAGCTTGGCAACAAATTTATAGCAGCTGGGGACTATAATGCTAAGCACCCACACTGGGGCTCTAGATTAATTAACCCCAAAGGGCGACAACTATATTCAATTATAATAAATAGTCGTGAAAATTTTGACTGTATTTCAACAGGTCAACCCACTTACTGGCCTTCCGATTTGCAAAAAAAAAACCCGACCTCATTGATTTTGCAGTCAGCAAAAACTTTGATCGTAGCGAATTACATGCTGAACCCAGCTTCGATTTGTCATCCGACCATTCCCCTGTTATAATTACAATGATGGGCTTGCCCACATTCACCGAAAAACCCGACAGAATTGTAACAAATAAAACCCACTGGCTTAAATACAAAAAATATATAAGCTCGCATTTGAACGAGAACTCTATACTCCGAAGCGAATGTGATATTGATGATGCCGTAACAGAGGTAAACAATATCATGATATCGGCAGCAGTTCATGCAACCCCAAAAATAATCAGCAAGCCAAAAGAACCTCGAAGATATACTTCAAGCGAGATCGAAACTCTTGTACGAGAAAAAAGATGCCTACGAAGGGAATGGCAGCGACAACGTTCACCCACCGCGAAAGTTAACTTAGTGCAAGCGACTAAGCGCCTGAGAGAAGCTCTTGATAATGATCTGAAAACTAATCTAGAAAATTACACTCGAAATTTGAGCCCGACAGCGGAATCAAACTATTCTCTTTGGAAAGCAAATAAAAAGATGAAGGCACCCAAAACAAACGTAGCACCACTGCGTACTAACACTGGAAGCTGGGCTAGAAAGGACGAAGAAAAAGCGCATGTATTTGCTAAATATCTCGAAAACGTTTTTAAGCCCAACCCACGCACTAACGCTTTTCAATTTCCCAAAATGAACCCTCGATCAATCGAAAATATAGGCGAATTTCAGCACAAGGAGATCAAGTTTATCATTGGCGAGCTAAACACAAAAAAGGCCGCAGGCTTTGATCTTATAACCCCACAGATGGTGCAACAACTCCCCACTGTAGCAACAAGATTAATCCTCTTCATATTCAACGCAATATTGAGGCTAGGATATTATCCTAGACCCTGGAAAATTTCGAACATAATTATGATCCCTAAGCCAGGAAAAGACCTATCACTCCCATCATCATATCGGCCAATTAGCTTGTTGCCAGTACTCTCAAAAGTCTTTGAAAAATGTCTCTTAGCAAAAATTTTACCACCCTTACAAATCTCTGGAGCTATTCCCCAGCACCAGTTTGGTTTTCGTAAAAGCCATGGCACCATTGAACAGGTAAACAGAGTTACCACCGAAATCAGAAACGCATTTGAAAAAAAGAAATACTGTTCCGCCATATTTCTGGATATCTCGCAAGCCTTTGATAAAGTATGGCACTCTGGCTTAATGTTTAAAATTAAACATACCCTTCCCGAAAACACTCACAAAGTCCTACAATCCTACCTCTCTGAAAGGAAGTTCAAAATCAAATATGGAACACACACGACATATGAATATGACATTTCAGCAGGTGTACCCCAAGGTAGTGTCCTAGGGCCCCTGCTATACCTGATTTACACGGCTGATCTGCCTGTATCCCCAGAACTCTTCACATCTACATTTGCAGACGATACAGCAATTTTGTATGCACACAGCGATCCTGTGGTCGCCTCTCGAGTTCTTAATAATCATCTTCATACTGTTGAAGACTGGCTTGCGAACTGGAGAATAAAAGTAAATGACAGCAAATGCACCCACATAACTTTCACGCTGCGTCGCGAGACATGCCCTCCAATTATGCTTAATAGCACACGAGTTCCACAGGCCAATGAAGTGAGATATCTAGGCATTCACTTAGATCGCCGACTCACATGGCGCAAGCACATTGAGGCAAAACGCACCCAAATGAAGCTGAGCGCCCAAAAACTGCACTGGCTACTCAACAGTAAGTCAAGATTGCGGCTCGAACACAAAGTGCTTCTTTATAACGCAACACTTAAGCCTATATGGACTTATGGCTCCCAGCTCTGGGGAAAAGCCAGCAACTCTTTATTAGACATTATACAACGCTCACAGTCCAGAATTCTTCGGACTATAACTGGTGCTCCATGGTTTATAAAAAACGAAAACATACATAAAGACCTTTGTACCCCGATGGTCAAAAACGAGCTTATCTCATTAAGCCGCAAATATTGCACTCGATTGTCCCAACATCCGAACCCACTAGCTAGAAATTTGTTGCTAACAAACAGCTCCTCAAGGCTAAAAAGGCGTGACTTGCCATCACTGTCTCACAACTAAGCTCCCTCTAAATTTTTGAAAAAAAAAAAAATTTTTTTTGTAACTTTTGTAACAAAAAAATCCTCCTGGAAACCCATCTATGGATTCATCATACGGAAAGGCAGCCCAGTTCACGCGTTGGCGTGGACTGAAAAGCATATAATATTAATAAATATTTTTTAGTTTTAAGATTCATTAACTTGTTGTTAGTTCATAGGATATGAAGATGCAATAATAAAAAACCGTTAAAAAAAAAAAAAAAAAAATTATAATTCGGCTTGATGAACAGGAATTCCTAAAAGTATACTATACATTTTTAAAAAGATTTTTATTCCAATTGTCATGCATTTTTCTTACAAAGTTTATGATATCTTAAAAGTGCTATGACGGCCGTTTTTTTTTTTCATGATATGTTAGAGCATAGAATAAGTAATAATATAGAAGGAGCGTCTCATACAAAGCGAAAATTGTATGGCGGGTTCCTCGCGTGGAGCCCGCTCTCATTGTTTCCACTATTAATGCCCACAGCAGAACCCGCTCATATTTGCATGGTATGAGCGAAAATAATCTATATTTTGACTTTAAAGTCCTATAACTTTTGATACACTGCTCCGATTTTCATAAAATAAAAACTATAAGAAAATTTGAAAAATTTGGAAAATATTATACGCTTACTCTATATAGCTATCTACAAAAGGAAAAAAGTTCGTAACTGACAGAAAATTTCAAGTCTTCATAAACCTACAATTTCCATTAATTCTCTTCACATTCATAGCTATAAGCAGAGTATGTGTGTACTCGGTAACACCCCAGCCGGAAATGTCCCGGTGAAACAATCAATGATTTCAGCAGGACACAGAGCCGCGACTCCTCCCGATTATACACCAACTTTCTAATGAAATTAACACACAAACGGCATTGGCAGTCATATGAGCATATATCACGACTTGGTCATTGAAAGTGGAGTAGATCTACTCCGTCGTATCGATACCTCTATCGATGACAGTGCCATTGGATTTGCGATGGCAATGCCATTGCAATTGAGAAGTACTCAAATTTTCCCCTTCATATCCTTGGTGGAAAAAATAATTAATTGGTCATTTATGAGAAAAATTCCGGCTGGGTGCTTACAGCGATTGCTTCCTTCAGACGGTCCAATTGTTGACAGTAGAGTTCCGAGTTAAGAGTTTTGCCGTATGGGAGCAGCTCATAGTAGATAATTCCCTGCCAATCCCACCAAACACACAGCAAAACCTTCCTGGCCGTCAATCCTGGCTTGGCCACCGTTTCCGCCGGTTCACCGTGTTTCGACCACGACCGTTTTCGCTTGACGTTGTCGTAAGTGACCCACTTTTCATCACCAGTCACCAACCGCTTCAGAAATGGGTCGATTTTGTTGCGGTTCAGCAGCGATTCGCAGATGGAAATTCGGTCTATGAGGTTTTTTTGCGTTAACTCGTGTGGCACCCATACATCGAGCTTCTTTGTGTATCCAGCGTTATTCAAATGGTTCCAAACGGTTTTTTGTGCAATCTTTAGCTCTTTTGCAATCGAAACAGTGCTAACATGACGGTCGGACTCGATAATTTCCATGATTTTATCCACATTTTCGACAATTGGCCTTCCAGTGCGTGGGTGCATCCTTGACATCGAAGTTACCGGAACGGAATCGACGAAACCAAAATTGCGCATGATTGGCTGTTACAGTATCAGGTCCATAAACGCTATTCACATTTTCAGCCGCCTGGCTTGCGTTTTCTCCCTTATCGAAGAAAAACTGTAAAATGTAGCGAATTTTCTCTTTGCTGATGTCCATCTTTGACAAGCTCTCAAACAAAACTGAATCAATCAATCAAAAAAGTGTCAAAACAGCTTTTTTAGTAGGAACTGTCATCTTTCTAATGCCCCCTAGCGGAACACGATCGGACTTTTACAACGCGAGATGCAGATAAATAACGCCATCTATTGGAAAAATAAAGGATTTCTTTTTACTACACCTAATATGTTATGAGCGGGTTCTGCTGTGAGCATCAATAGGATTAAGAATGAGAGAGAATTTCGTTTCTTCCACCTCTTCCTTACCGCCCGCGCCTATAATGCGCAACGAAGCAATCGTTCAGACGCTCCTTCTATATTATTACTTATTCTATGGTTAGAGCTAACTAGAAGCTTTAATTTTTATTTGAAAATAACTGCTCGTAACTCACATTAGTTCTATTCCAACAAAAATAGCAAATCCTGTAGTTTTTTGAGTTATTTTTATTTCAGCTTAACTTTTAAACTACTTATCGTATCTTAGTGATTCCTTCAGTAATTTCCATATTTTACTAAAAAACACAATTTTTTGAACAAAAGCGATTTTATTTTACGTTGTTTTCTTTTGAGCTATTCGGTCATTTGGTTTAAATGCGAATAAAAAACTTTTTATTCCATTATTTTCCCGACGTTTCGCTGGTTCTTTTCCAGCTTTTTCAAGGGATACTTTATTTGAATAAAAGTTTTTTTCTTTACATTTTAAATACAAATTTTTAGTTTTTTGTCCAGTCCCACATTGTTGTCAAGAATATCAATTTATAAATTGCAAAAATAATTACTTCGTCAAGAACAGAAAAAATATCACAGAAAATCATATTATTGTTAAATCACAGAAACTATTCTTTTTAACTAAAGCGCCAAACTATAACTATAACTATAATTATTTTACATTAATGCCGCACTCAATTTAATGAAAATCTTAGTCAATTATTATCCTTGCATGTTTATGTGACTTCCAACGGGTATAAAAAGTATAAATATTACCTTTGGAAAGAAAAGCTTATCGATTGCTCTTATTTGGACAATTTTCTAAAAAACTGCATCATTACTTTTTCGAAATCATATGGTCGAAAAATTGAATTTTTGCCGCTGACTAACCACTGTGGAGCGGTGCGACTTTTGGCTATTTCGAGAACCGTAGCATATTTTGAAATGAAACATAACTTTTCTAGTGTATTTGGGGTTAGAAAGGACGACTCCGGTATCAAAACAATTTTTTTATGTTTTGGTACCTACTACATTTTGGAATATTCTGATTTTGGGTCATTTGTCTGAAAATTGGAGGAAAAATGGCAGTAAAATGGAATAATTCTTGGGAGTAAACAAGTTCTGACTTAAGTTTTTCATATAGAATACAATCATATATAATATAACGGTATTCGGGAGTGTTCGGGTGCCATTTTCCGCATCGACAGGCAAACAATCGCCAGAAAATGATAAAAATTGTTAAAGAAAAGTAAAAATTTAGTACTATAATTATTTATAAGTTAAAAATGCCAATGATATTGACAGCAACAATAGTGAACAAAAAACCAAAAATATTAAAATGTTGTAACCTATTAAGTGGATAGTTTGAATTAAAGTTCGGCGTCGCACAGGGCATCAGTGGAAAAAATAGGATTTTTCAACTTTTAAATTTCAAAATTTTAATGATTCACTTTTGTAAAGAATTATTTGGATATGAGGAATTCAAAATTATTTTTTATGAAAATTGAACTTTTTTATTTAAAAAAAAACTAACAAAAGTCAAGGGAATGTTTTTCATTAAGCTTCAGATTAAAATTGTAGTCGAAATAGAGAACATTTTTTATATGAAAATCCAAAGCTATTGCCTTTGTTTTATTTTTTGGTAAAAATATAGCAATTACTCTTTCATGTAAAAAACAATTATTAAAATTGGAAAAGTAGAATAATTATTATAATTATATAGAAATTAGCGTAAAAAATATCAACTTCTTATTTTTTGTTGGAAAAGCTTTATGTGCTTTGCCTTGCTTAGCCCTCTTACTATATAAAAATGAAAGGTACGAGTCTATACTTTCAATCTAAACGAAAAAAATTCACCTTCTAACAGGTTGGCTGATAAGTCCCCGGTCTAACAAAGAAAAACACATTTTTTTGTCAAAATTCGTTTTTATTATTCAACATAGTTCCCTTCAAGAGCGATACAACGATTATAACGACCTTCCAATTTTTTGATACCATTTTGGTAGTACTCCTTCGGTTTTGCCTCAAAATAGGCCTCAGTTTCGGCGATCACCTCTTCATTGCAGCCAAATTTTTTCCCTGCGAGCATCCTTTTGAGGTCTGAGAACAAGAAAAAGTCGCTGGGGGCCAGATCTGGAGAATTCGGTGGGTGGGGAAGCAATTCGAAGCCTAATTCATGAATTTTTTGCCATCGTTCTCAATGACTTGTGGCACGGTGCGTTGTCTTGGTGGAACAACACTTTTTTTCTTCTTCATATGGGGCCATTTTGCCGCGATTTCGACCTTGAAACGCTCCAATAACGACATATAATAGTCACTGTTGATGGTTTTTCCCTTCTCAAGATAATCGATGAAAATTATTCCAGGCCCATCCCAAAAAACAGAGGCCATTACTTTGCCAGCGGACTTTTGAGTCTTTCCACGCTTCGGAGACGGTTCACCGATCGCTGTCCACTCAGCCGACTGTCGATTGGACTCAGGAGTGTAGTGATAGAGCCATGTTTCATCCATTGTCACATATCGACGCAAAAACTCGGGTGTATTGCGAGTTAACAGCTGCAAACACCGCTCAGAATCATCAACACGTTGTTGTTTTTGGTCAAATGTGAGCTCGCGCGGCACCCATTTTGCACAGAGCTTTTTCATATCCAAATATTGATGAATGATATGACCAACACGTTCCTTTAACATCTTTAAGGCCTCTGCTATCTCAATCAACTTCATTTTACGGTCATTCAAAATCATTTTGTGAATTTTTTTAATGTTTTCGTCGGTAACCACTTCTTTCGAGCGTCCACTGCGTTCACCGTCCTCCGTGCTCATTTCACCACGCTTGAATTTTGCATACCAATCAATTATTGTTGATTTTCCTGGGGCAGAGTCCGGAAACTCATTATCAAGCCAAGTTTTTGCTTCCACTGTATTTTTTCCCTTCAGAAAACAGTATTTTATCAAAACACGAAAATCCTTTTTTTCCATTTTTTTCACAATAACAAAAGTTGCTTCACAAAAGACGCTCTATCTCACAAACTAATTGACTTACAGACGTCAAATTTTGACACGAATCATTTGAAGGTTGCCACTATATAAAAATAATATGCATTTAATACTAGCGACGCCATCTATGTGTCAGACCGCCCTGCAGTAATTATCACTAGTGACTGATTCAATCTGTCACTAGTTCCTCCGTCACCGTCACTAGTGACTAACTGTACCCGTGCCAATGTATTCTCCTATGGACACTTTGTGTGAGAATATGTTCGAGCGGACACCAGTTGACGATTGAGCTGGTGATGCTGTAGAGGCAGCTCATTAGCTATAGTACGTAAATGGAAAGCGCCGCGCACAGGGCTCGGATGGCTCAGTGTGAAGAGTCTGGCCTAGCGACCTGGAGACCCGTGTTCGAATCTCGCTCGGGCGGGTGCCATTTTTTTTTTTTTTTTTTTTTAAGTGGACAATGTGGCTCTGGGATAGCGTAGGGGATGCGTGCTATGCTCTTGATCCCAGGGTCCGAGGTTCGATTCCCGGCACAGGCGAAACGGAGTGAAATGTTCCAAGCCTAGCACTGGTTTTTCACAAATCGCATGTTAGGGGCACACTACATAAAAATACATACACTCACACAAACACAAGAAAACCTCCTTGGTATCACAATGGGCCGATTAACGGCCTAAGTGGCAGCCACTTCAACCTACCTACCTACCTAAGTGGACAATATTATAAGTGTCTAACAGGCTTAAAAAAAAATTTTTTTTGCGAATAAATTGGAAAAATTAAGTTATTGAAAATATAATTCATGAGAATTTTCGCACGAACTGTGAAAGCATTCAAGAGAATTCAGAATGGAAACTTTTTTCTCGCCTGCCCTGGGATTTGAACACGAGCCTTCGGATTGATGATCGGACATGCTAACCATTACGCTACGGAGCCTTCTGATTCTCTTGCAGCAAATTCATTTTATGAATGCTCAAGAAAATTGAACTGTGGACCTCCTCGTTGACCATGTCTATAGAATGACAGTGGTGACGCAGGGGTCAATTTGCCCCGCATTTACTGCAGGGCGGGGACTTATCAGCCAACCTGTTAATACCTTTTCTGTAAGTAACACCGATTTGAATTTCAAAAGTCACAGCAATATTTCATACAAATGCTCAATAAGACAAAAAATGGGGCATAATTTTAGGTCTTACGTAATTAAAACATGGAACGATTTATAAATGAAACATTGTTTTTGTTTACGAATATGTAGGCGTAACGAAATTTAATAACATTTCAATGTAAAAAAGACATATTTAACATCAATATCTTTCTATGAAACACTTTAACTTGGCATGCTTTACTAGAAAAGCGGAATGCATTTGTAAGATATTTTCGGTGATTTCGAAGGCTAATATCGTTCGCGGAATGCTGTTGAGGGTATTATCTTCTTTTGAATGGAGACAACCAATGTTGAAGCTTTGGGAAAAAATTGAAATTCTTTAATTTATGTGAAAATTCCATATAATGCTAGATAGGAAATAAAATCATGTAAGATATCCAAGTTTCGATGGGCGTTAAACCCAAAGTAGGCGTGGCAGCCCCAATATTTTTAGCTTTTATTTTTGAGGAGAACTCAATTAAGAAGTGTCCCGAATTTCAAGTCCCTAGGTCTAAAAATAAAAATTTTGACTTGTGCATTTATATGGGAGGTGGGCGAGCAGTGAGCGGATTTCCAAGATTTTTTTCAAAATATCTTAACTTAGCCCGCAGAAGTGTTTCTGCAAAGTTCAATGCTCTACGCCCACTCCTTCAATTTTTTTTCCAAAAAAAATATATGGAGCGGCCCCACTGTGCGTCGGGCGGCTTTATTAGCAACCCAAAGTAGTCCTTTCTTCTGGTTAAATGATGGTTATGGCCATCATTCGCGAAATTGCCATAACTCTAAGTTTTACTCTAACGGATTGTTTATTACGCTAC
>CM035807.1:33504138-33528276 GCA_020466095.1 Chlorops oryzae | reverse complement strand
TAAGCGAAAAAATATAAATCGAAATTTGAGTTTTATTTTTGAAAGAAAATTAATATAAATCTGAATGTAATAATTATTTTTGAAGTTTTAAATAAAAATCTCACTTTGAGCAAAATGAAAGAAATAGAAATTGAAATTAATGATTATTTTCAGTCCCTGTTTCTGACACTAGCTTATATAGCTAAAAAAAAGTATTTAGGTAGCTTTGAAATAAACATGGTGCAATGTTCTTATTTATTCAACCCTTATCCACCTACGTAGGTGCTTAAATGACTGATGTACGAGGTAGGTGGTTGAAACTTATTTAATTTATAGGTCAAATTGATAGGTAAAAGTTAAAAAGGACCCATTTTGCTGTTTAAATTATTTTTCACTGAAAGCAGGTAGAGAACTAAGATAAGTGTTTTTTTAAAACAAAGTTATTTTGTTATTAGTTTTCATAGGGGTAGGTTTGTATTAAATAATTCTTTGTAATAGGTATATATAAAAGGTGTATATAAAATATTGTTGGAATCCGTACTTGCTGTTTTGTAACAAATTCTTAATCCGATTAATAGTTAATTGTGAGCCATTTACTCTACAAAATATAAATGAGCCCGCGCAAAAATGAATATTTGAATAACGTCCAACATGCCGTATAAGTGATGCCTCTGCATGCGCACGTCTAGTGCAGCATATCAGTACTGAGAGTGTCTATATGGGCCTACGTTTTTGTTAATATCTCCTAAAAATACCTTTTGACTTTGATAAAATTTTTTTTAATTTAAGGTCATACTCAGACGTATTTTTTAGAAGTAGCGAGAAAGTGGCGCGAAAACGGGAATACACTGAAAAATTTTTTTAAATTTTTATTTTCTCTTTTGTGAAAGGTTTTTTCTCAGTGTAAAATAAAAAATTTAAAAAATTTAATTTTCCGTTTTATAAGCTATCAGCAGCCATTTGTTTCATCTTTTTATCTTAATTCGTTTTTGAGATATAAATTTTTGAAAATGGGCTTAATAAAAAGGGTTTTGTAAGGATATTTCAAGGACACTGGAAATAGAAACCCAAAAATTGGTTCCTACAGTGTGTTAGGGTAGTATCTATTCAAAAATCAACAAAACCTTAAAATCCCTTTCATTGGGCCGATTGCCTTCCTGAGTCGGCAAGACCCTTTAAGGTGTTGAATGGGGGATTTTAAAACTTATATATTTGTTCCTCCGGCAACGGATTTATGTTAGTGTTGGATTTTCGCCGTAGCCACTTTGAAGCCGGGGCTTTAAAGAACGGCAAAATAACCAATCTAATTGAGTACCTTTTTCGCGTTCGACAAAGATCAAATCAAAACAAAAAAAGACTAATTTTGAATTTACGTTTAATTTTTCTTAATTTCACCTAATCGAATACCAATTTTGAGTTTACGTTTAATTTTAACATATCTTAACTGAATTTAACCGACTACAACGAAACAAAAAAAAGAAACCCCATCGGGAAAACTAAAGTGTAACCTACGGAAAGAATTTAAGTGAAAAAAGAGGTTGAGTTTTTTATTAATAAATAAAATAAAATAAAATAAATTATTGAATAAGTGAAAATGCTAAACGAAAAGAATTAAAGTGAAAAAAAAGAAGTTAAATTTTTTATAAGATAAACGGAAAACCAAAATTTGAAATTCATAAACCGAAATATCGTCGCGCAAACCGACATATCAATCGACGTACCCGGCATCCCCCAGGGTCAGCAGCGGAGTACCAGGTACGTCCTCTTTAGTCTGAAATCAGACATTTTGGCGATCCTGCCAGGAGCCTGGAATAGGTTCTGGTGGACCATAATAGTTAGAAAGGGTCGAAAAAGTCCGGCACGTGCACGTCGCCTTTGACCTCTGTTTGCGCTAGTGCAAATTCAAGGGCACGACAAGATCAAAGCGCGTGTCACGCATTACAACGTAACGGCTGGACAAACTCTTTCCTCCTCGACATCAATCATCTGTCTCACTCGCACACCCGTGCGTCGTTTGGTGGTGGTTTTTGTGCACAGCCGATAGTGCAAAACAACAAACACATAGCAGCATTTGGTTTTCTCGTTCCCCTTTGAGGACGAGTTGCGTTTTTTTTCTCCTTTCTTTTGTTGCTTTTGGTTTCTGGACACGCAGCGAAACCGTGTCTCGACTTTGGTTTTTTCATCGAAATTTCATACGAACTCAAGGCCAGCAGACAGCGAGCCAGGCCATCTGCATAAACGCATAGGGCATACGGGCATTGTGTTGCGTAGGTCAGTTCTAACGCTGTGCGTTGCATCGAACTTCGAACATAGAAGTTGATCGCGTATTGCCTGTTCGAGCGAACGTGGGTGAACTCAATTAGAACACACGGCCTCATACATACGATCCGTCGCTCTGCCTGCGCTCTGCCTGCACGCTGTTTTTGATTTACGTGCATCACATCGACATTGCGAATTGGTTAAAAAACTTGAATTTCCAACAAATCAATTGAATTTGACCTATATTTTCTTACTGGAATTTCTTAAATAATTTGGAATTTTTTAACATTGGATTCGGAGTACCAGGAGTCTTGTGGAGGTGTTGCGAAGCGCAGGAATCGTGAGGATTCGCTGCCACGGTTGCATCTTTTTTCTCCAGTTTGTTTATTTCTTTATCACGGCTGACTTCAAGGTGCTCAGACGACATCGATCATCACCGTGCCCTACGACCGGTCTCTTCCGCACCCGACAAAGCCTAGTACATCCAGATTGCCATCGATAACTTTGCGTTTGGTAAAATTAAATTCAAGCGTGGGCGAGTATATTCGTTAATTTTGCTGAAATATGTTATTATTAAATATTTTTTCGTTTTTTTACTCCGGAATCGCGTTGCTTGAGCTCTGTGTTAACGTTTCATGTTCGCTTCCAAAATGGATTTCAATTTACAATTCAATGATACGGTGGAGCAGCTTAAGAGCTACTGCGATGTGATTATGCGCTCCAATCCCTTGAATCAAACCGAGTCGCTCGTCGAAGTTAAAATTGAGGAAACTGACTCTTGTTGGCAACGTGTTCAAGAGACTTACAGCCGCGCTCTCGCACATGACGAATGGACTGCTGAGGTTGCCGCCAGTGCTCTAGTTATTTATGTATGTAGTTACTAATGTATGTCGCGATCTCCATGTTGCTGCTCGAGCGCAGCTGAAGGATATGTTACGGATGCATTCCCACGCACATCAACCATTATCCAGCTCACGGGCGCCTCACCAATATGCTGAGATGCCGCCAGAAGATAATTTTATTCGAATGCCCCCTTGTGACATCGCGAATTTTTCCGGAGGGTACAATGAGTGGCCAGCGTTCGTGATATGTTCACAGCCTTATACATCAACAATCCAAGGTTGCCACCCGTACAAAAGCTCTACTATCTGCATTACAAAACGACAGGCGCCGCTGCTGCGATTGTTAAAGAATATCCATTATGCGGCTCGAATTTTATCCATGCCTGGGAGGCTCTCAAGACGCGCTACGAGAACAAGCGCAGTTTAATCGATTATCAATTAAAAACCTTGTTCGATCTGCCGCCTATTGAAAACGAAACCAGCGAGGGAATTTTGAAAATACAAACGACGGTCAACGGTTGTATCACCCTGCTGAAAAGTCAAGGAGTTGCCGATTTTTTTGATAGCATGCTCGTCCCTATTTGCTCCAGCCGCCTGCCAGCCTCTACGATCGCACATTATGAGCAGTCGCTTTCATCGCATCGAGAGCTGCCGACTTGGAAACAGATAAACGAGTTTCTCAGCAATCGTTATGAAGTCGTCGAACGCCTTTCGAGCTTCACGGAAGTAAAAGCGCCGGTTCTATCAGCAAACCAGCCAACTTCATCGACCTACGCGTTCCACACTCAAGAGCAAATACCAGGATCGTGTTCCTTGTACAATGGAAATCACCCTCTACGCCAATGCTCTCAATTTTGGAAGATGCCAGTCGCGGAACGTTTTCAAATCATCACAGAACCAAAGCGTTGCTTCAATTGTCTCGCTACCAGTCACCAACGATCCAATTGCACCAGTCAACACAACTGGGCGAAGTGCCAACAACGACATCACACTTTGTTGCATATTTCGAGCGCGGCTGCAACACCGGACAAAAAAGTCTCTGGAGAACAAGAGGAAATTTCAACCTCTCTTCGCCGTCTTCCAGAGGACATCTACTGCAAAGAACTTTATGCTCCAATCACATCTACAAATTTGGATGGCTCGTCGCTAATTGGGGCGCTGACGCAATACAGGAGCTTGAAAAAAAGGCTCGCTCGGCGGCAACCACGAGAAAATGATCCCCGTTCGTTTGATCTTCGCCACCATGCAATGATGAAGCCTGAGAATATATCCACGAAAGTACGAGCCGTTTCCAACGCTTGGCAGACTACCTCTTCCTCCTTATCGCTGAACGATGTGCTTCATGTTGGATCGGTGCTGCAGACCGGTTTGGTTATTTTTTTTTGCTAAACATCGCCTCGTTATACATACTCGGTGGTAAAGAATGCAAATATGAATCTGCCAGTAGATGGCTGACTCCGACCATCATCCGCCCATTCGATCCTGGCGGAGCTTTGGATTACCGAAATACGAGCCAAAGTTATAGACTTTGGCCACCTGATGCGCTCCGCGTATCACCAAAGAGGTTCCGACACGAGTTGTCCACCTCATACCGCCGCTCCGTCTTGGGATGCCTCCTTGCCTCTGTCTGCGCCAGCCGTGCCCCCCATTCGAGTCATCGGTTGCGTAGCGCAAGGCGGGCAGTATGTTGGTTTTTCGCCGTAGCCACTTTGAAGCCGGGGCTTTAAAGAACGGCAAAATAACCAATCTTATTGAGTACCTTTTTCACGTTCGACTGCGCTAACCGGCAGTGCTGCCCTCTTCATTGTCGAAAAAGTCTCTTCGCGTTAACAACTCGCCCACGCGCCGGCAAAAACGTTAAAACCACAAAAATCAAATCAAAACAAAAAAAAAAACCAATTTTGAATTTACGTTTAATTTTTCTTAATTTCACCTAATCGAATACCAATTTTGAGTTTACGTTTAATTTTATCTTAACTGAATTTAACCGACTACAACGAAACAAAAAAAAACCCCATCGGGAAAACTAAAGAAAAACTAACTACGAAAAGAATTTAAGTGAAAAAAAGAGGTTGAGTTTTTTATTAATTAATAAAATAAAATAAAATAAAAGAAATTATTGAATAAGTGAAAATGCCAAACGAAAAGAATTAAAGTGAAAGAAAAGAAGTTAAATTTTTTATAAGATAAACGGAAAACCAAACTTTGAAATTCATAAACCGAAATATCGTCGCGCAAACCGACATATCAATCGACGTACCCGGCATCCCCCAGGGTCAGCAGCGGAGTACCAGGTACGTCCTCTTTAGTCTGAAATCAGACAGTTAGAAATAAAAAAAAAAAATTTTTTTTCCAGAAGTTCCTAATCCGAAATCGTTTGGTGGGGGCGCATCGTCCTTGAAGTCCTGTAAAAATTGAAAAAAATACATGACATTTTATAAATGTCCCAGAGTCGCTCGTAGACCAGACGTAGACGTCCTAACTAGCCCCAGAGTGCCCCTAGAGAAGTAAAATGTATGACCGACCCCCATTAACTTTGTCCTCCTAACATTCTTTCATACTGAGCCCCTTTTTCCCCTCCTTAGGGGGGCACCCATACAAAATTACCTTCATTTTATCACAATTTCATACAAAATGGCCACGCTACAGTCAAACACCTCCTAGAGGGATAATATATATGACCAACCGCCATTATTTTTTTACCCCAAGCAATTTCTTTAAACTAACCTACTATCTATCTCCCCTCCTAGGGGAAAAATACCTCACGAACTTCAATCTATAATATAGATGCCGCACAGTGTCACTCTTGCGGCCAAGAATGATAAAAATCAAAACTATCCGTTTCAAAATTTTTTTATTGCAGAACCCTTCAGAACACTCTAAACAAGTAAAATGCAAAATTTTAAGTCCGTACGTACTTTAGTTAAAAAACTTTACGCCCTTAAAGCTACGCATTGTACGAAGCACAGTTTTGCTAAGGCGAGTATAGCTTCGATATGAGTAACGTTTAATAAAAATTTGTTCAGCAAACAGAAACAATTATATATGTGTTAAACATATATCAATGAAAAATATAAAAAAATTTTAATATTATTCCATTAGTTAAAAAATTTGAATATTTGGGAGTAAGAGATTAGAACTTCACAATTTTTAAAAAATATTAAAACAATTTTACGAAAAAAGACCTCTCCAGTTTTTTAACATATTTTTTGCTACTATTTTTTACAAAACAAAATAATTGTTGAAAGAATTCGCTTGAAAATTCGCAAGTTATGATGCCTTTTTCAGATGTCTTAAAATGCACTATGTTATGTAACTTTGCGAAAATATAACTTATGCCTATTATTTATTTTGCGTGTCAGGTGTGGGCTTTTCAAAGGAATATTACACTTTTTTGATAATTTTCCAATGGAGTTTAAAATAAATTATAGAAATAGACTTTGCCTATTTTTTTATATATTGATACTGACAGTGCGGTCTAAAAATGAAAAAAAAAATAAGTTAAAGGCCCTGCCGATTCAAAAGTTATGAGACTTTTAATGAGAGGGCATAAAATATGTTTAAAACAAGTGTAGCATTGGAGTTAAAAAAGTACTTATTCAAACGTAACGTTTGTATAGATGTTTAGAAAAAAGTTTTTTTTTGTTATAACACTTACATATGCAAATTTATGCCAAAAATTTCAGCATCTCACATTTTAACTTGGGTAATGGGCTGTACATTTATTACGAAAGACTATGTTCGCGTCTTAAGGTTTTGCTCTATCTCTCTCGCTTTTTATATTAGAATTGGGAATGGGATAGGCGTTTGGTGTGTTGCGGAAAACTGATGCGGGGAAAAAATGATGGGGGCCAGTCTTACATTTACCCCTCTACGAGCGACTCTGGGACAGTTATAAAGGTTTTCAAGTATGAGATAAGTTATGTGTTTTTCGAGCTTAAGGTCCCAGTAATTTTTATTTATTTTTCGATATTTCATGTAATTTTTTTTTTCAATTTGTACAGGACTTCAAGGACGATGTGCCACCCTATTATACTTATATATTGTATCCGGAGAGCATATATACGGGGAATACTGGGTTTTTATTTCGCAAGTTTCATAAAATATCCACAGAATAGGGATACACGATGTTATTACTCTTTGAAATCATATGTTCAAAGGATAGATATACAACAATAACGCTCCTAAATTTGCCGGTAACTATAAGGTATAGCAACTTGGAGACGAGACAGGTGGATAGATATTGAACAAGTACACGGAAAAATGTTCTTCTCTCAATTTTTTTTTTGATTTTATGATATACGAGGATAGAACTCCGGGAGGACGATATGTTTTTATATCAGCAGCTCCGACCTAATAACATTTTTGTAATAATTTGAAACACACAATTGAAGCAAGTTTAAAGCTAGTGGTTACATCGGTTTCCAGAATCCAGGATTCGGTTTTCTGTCTTTAGAATAGAAAGTTTCATAGAGCAATCATCCCGATCCACAGTGTCGAATTTCGCTATGCTAGCGTCCCTTAATTCTGTATCTTTGGTGATTTAGAGAAACAAAAATTGGACCAAGTACTATCTAAATAGTGGGCTATACGTATAATTTTTTTTATGCTGCGCAGTATACAGGGTGTGTTACAGGGTGGCAAAGTTACCAAATTTTCATAATTTTCGATATTTTTGGGAAAAGTTAGAAGTTTTTGTAAATTTTGAAGGCCGTAAATTATTAAAAGTGTATAATAAGTAACACGACAAATTTTTAAGATAACTTGGGTTTTTAAATTAAATATTAGGGGCGATTTAGATGGAAAAATCTAATATTTACAACGTTTTGGATTTTAGGGACCGGTTTTGCATGTAAAATTTTTGTCTATCTCGTTTATTTTATTTTTTTAGTAATCCTTATAGAATTTCCTTCATTTTGGTGCCAAATATGTTTTTATTTTATTTATTCTCGCGTGAAAAAAAATTTTTTTCACAGAAAAACTCGACTGGCGCTCACTGAATAGTTCGAGCAGAGTAGCGTAAAATCGTCTGTTTAAAACTTTTGTACACTTCAACAATCTTTTTCCTATACAAGTTCGTTGTTTATTGTTTTTTAAAACCTTTTTATTAGTTCTTATTGAAGTTTCTTCATTTTGGAACTAAATAAACTTTATTTATGTTAGGGTGAATGGAAAAAGCACCGAAAACTTTTCACTGTCGTTTCAGAGAGAAAGAAGTAAAATCGATTATGAAAACAAGAAATAACGAAGTTTTTTATTATATATACAGGGTGTCCCGGGAAAAAGTGTACAAAATGAAACCCTCGATAGGTCGATGCAATACGAGTAGTTTTTGCTTCTACAACAACTGCCTAGGAGGTACCGTTTAAGAGCTGTAGCGCTTCAAAAAATGTCTGTTTTCGTATGCAATTTTGAGCATAACTTCATTTTAAAAAAATTTTTTTCGTTCAAAATGAAGTTATATTCAAAATTCCATACAAAAGCAGACCTTTTTTGAAGCGCTACAGCTCGTTAAGGGTAACTCCTAGGCAGTTGCTGTAGAAGCAAAAACTACTCGTATTGCATCGACCTATCGAGGGTTTCACTTTGTACACTTTTTCCCGGGACACCCTGTATATAAAACATTAATGAAGTAAGATTGTTTTCCTACTCAGTATCTGATGAACTATATGACGAGCAGTCATTTTTGCTGTCCGATTCATTAATATCGAGCAGTTTCAATGCCTCCTGGCTTATTTTCTTCTTTGGTTTTTCAAAGGGTTTTCGCAAACTGCTGATATAGGGATCAGATGAAATCAACAACCGTTTGATAAGGTCGGTATTCGAATCGATTCTTGATATTTTTCTTGTAAAAAGCTCGCGATATCGTCGAATGTCTTTGTTTCGTGCTTCCAAAGCTTCTTCAGACATCTGACTAATTGGTAAAATGGAGCTACTAATTATTTCACGTCCATGAAAAAGGATTTTATATATGGCCACGGGCCAATCAAATATACTTCAGATACATTAAAGGCTCTCTTCTATATATGGCCCCAGAACCTGAAAGTTCTATTTAATTGCGGCCCTTTTTGTTTATGTTTTTTCTTATTGTTTTTTTCTTTCCATTTGATATTGTTTTTTACATTGTTTCATTTTCCTTCTTCATATTTTATGATGTATACACAGTGTGCAATATATTCACAAAAAACATGATATTTTCAATAACAAAATTTTTCATTGCATACTTTTAGGGGAATTAGTTCAAAGATGCATCAAACCACTAAGCATACAATATATAGAGCAGAGACCTCCACGCCATAGAAAAATTTTTCTCGCTCACTTCACACGTATGCCTTACGCTCTTTCTTTAGTCGGTAGCAATCGCCCGACGAAAACACTTCGAGCGGGTCTGCGCAACTTTTTTTTAAAAAACACTTAAAAAATATTTTATCAAAATGGAATGCAAAGCCTACTTTATGATCCCAAATGCTTTTGAAAAATTTCTTTAAGGCTTTTATCGTTTTTCCCATCAACTTATTTTTGTGAACAAATATTTCAGATTTGAAATAAGTTCATTTGTTCAAAGCAGCGCAACAAACTAAGTGCAAAACATTTAAAAAGTATTCTTTTGATAAGAAATTGTGGCGGTGTGGTAGACATTGAAAAATGCATTGAACATGACACCTTTATATAGCCGAATATATGTTATTTGTTAAGTTTTTCCACGCTAGTAATCTTATATTTCATTGATTTATGAAAACTATTTTATTTTTTACTAACAAGTTATGGAAACTCAAAATTTTATTGAGCGCACGCAATTAGTGTTGAAATTTTTTTCAGCGCATTCGCTCTCTTGCTCACTAACACAAATGCCTTTCCCATTTTGGAGATGCCTGATATAGAGGAATAATTTCATAGAAGCGTTTGGCACCCAAAAAGCAGCCATCAATAACTCCCAGGCTCTCAGTTTTATTCTTGCTCTCTCACTTTTGTTTAAGCTCTCTCAATTTGCGCTCATAAATGAGCGAGAATTTTTTCATCTTCGCTTTGCTACACTGAAGTCGTATTGAACATACTACGTGTGTGTGTATGTGAATATGTCGAGTTTTTTCTTCTGTTGTTCTTCTTTAATTCTTTTGAAGAAGTTACGATGTGCGTATGTAAGAAAATTTTCGATTCGATTTTGATTTTTGGTTTATGCATGGAACGAAAATGTGCGTATAAGCTCTTTCACTGCCGACATGCCGCATTTGTTTTGAAGAGTGTTTTCATTAACAAAGTAACAACAAAATGAACAAGCATTTTCGGTAGTGTTCGACCTTTAGTGATTTTGTTACTCGTATGATCACTATTAAAATAATTTCTCCTTTTTTTTGATATTTCATATTATTTATATTTTAAATTGAAATTATTTTCAATTATTATGAACATTATTTATTGGCAAAGAAAAATGAAAGAATATATCAAAAGGACAGTATGGGAGCATGAATATTTTTTTAATAATAGTGTAAAGGATAGGGGCAATAAATGAGAGAGACGTACCTGACTCTCTTGATAACCCTGGGGGGTGCCGGGTACGCTGCTCGATTTGTCGGTTTGCGCGACGCGGTTGATTATTTTATATTGTAGAACGATATATTAAATTATCCTTTTTTTTTGTGTTTTTTCTTTTTTTTTTTTTTTGGTTTTTTTTGTTTTGTTTGAATTCAAATTTTGATTTTATATATTTTTTTTGTCGTAGTTCACCTTGACTTTTTTGTTATATTTTTTTTTTGTTCTTTTCCTTTTTTGTAGTTCACTTAATTCTTATATAATTTTGTAATTCAATTTGCTTTATAGATTTTTGTTTTTCACTTAGTTTGTATAGGTTTTTTGTTTTTCACTTTACTTTGTATAGTTTTTTTTGTTTTGCATTGATCGGGCGGATGGAGTTGCGCGCACGAGTTTCGTCGCTGAGATTAGTTTTTCGAATTTTTAACTTTTGTTTTTCGTTCGACGTTCGGACTAAGAGTTTTAATAGAATTTGGGGTCGCGTGTTTCGTTGGGGCCGTCCACTAAACGAGTGCCTTTTTGTCGATCGAAAAGCAGCTTTCGCTCGAACTCGAACTTCAAAGAGGCAAAAGGAGAGAAAAAGGAAGCGATAATAGAATTATTTCGCCGTGCTCTAAGGGCCCGGCTACGACGCGGCGGCGAAGAACGAACATACTGCCCGCCTTGCGCTACGCAACCATATTTTTTCTCCCTTATCTTTCCCTCTGCCGCAGAAATTCGTAGAATTCGCGCAGGGTTTCTCTCACTTGGTCGGCGGCGGTTGGAGCTGGAGCGGCGATGTTGTCGCTCCCGGGATTGGAGGCGTCCGATCCCGATAGATGATTGATCGAGGCGGCGTTTTCCTGGATCCCATTGCCGAAATCGGCGACACCGACCCAGCCTGTGCACTTGGGCGCGCACCACGTAGACCGACGATCTTTCCATGCTACGAGTCTTTGTAGATGTACTTTCCGGCTGCATTACGGCATGGTGAGGGTGATGGAACGAAAAGAAATGATTTTCTCGTATAATTGCAAAATCAGGGCGTGGCCCCATATGATCGGAGGCGATGTATTCAGACAGAACAGAAGTATAGGCGTGGCGCATAAATGGCTGCTTTGCGAGCCTTGTCTCCAGGCTCCTATACTGCATCAGCGCTCCAAATCGTGACGAGCCCAAGCGAAGAGCGGCTCTGAAAAATTTATCTTTAAATGGTAGGTGCACGACGTATCTACCATCCGAATTTCTAATAGTGGTTCGGGAATAAACTTCTTCAGTGTATGTGGCCTCTGGAAGAGGAGGAGGGGAGGTCGTAATATCTTCCTGCTCCCGTAATGATTTGAGCGACTCGTGGAGTGACTCTTGGGGGTCTCCGGAGGAGACCTGCGTCGTAAACGCGCCGGTGGTTTCGCTGGCGATGGGCCCACTCAAATACCAACCGAAGACGGAATTTTGGGCAATTAGGCTTCCTCCGACATTCATCTTGACGCCCGGCCGCAGTAGTTTTGGCATGATATCAGACCCGATGACCATATCGATGCGGGCTGGATTCATAAAACGGGGATAGGCGAGCTCCAACGATGAGATCTCGTGGGGATCCAAATTGGAGACCCTTTTGGCTGGAAGCCAATTGGTCAATTTCGGCAACACCACGGCGTCGATTTCCTCCTCGAACGAAGAACGAGGCGATGCGAGCGTGATGATGCATTCCTTTTTCGCGATGTGGGTGCATTGGCCACCCATGCCAGATACGTTGCAGATTTTGTGGATCGGTGGCAAATTCAACGACAGCTGCATTCGTTCGGTCAAAAATGTCCTCTGCGAACCTTGATCTAAAAGCGCCCGGACAACGAATCGTTCTCCATTATGTAAAATTTGTGCGAAGGCCGTTGGCAAAAGCACCTGTGTTAGGCCGATGGAGACGTGCGTGTGTGCCTGTGACGTGGAGGGGATGCTCACGGAGCTCGAAGCCTCTGGTGGCGCATGGAAATGCGGCGGTTGGCTCGTCGGAGACGGGCCCATCTCTGGAGGAGATGTCAAAGAGAGGGTAGAAACTTTCGTGTCCGGTGTTGCAGCCGCGCTCGTAAAAGGCAACAAAGTGTGATGTCGTTGTTGGCACTTCGTACAGTTAAAGTTGGTAGAACATTTTGATTCTTGATCACAAAGAGCGAGACAGTTGGGGCAACGCTGGGGTTGTACTTTGATAAAATTATTAGATGGAGGCGCCGGAGAGAACTGTGGAGGCTCGTGTGTGCTGGAGAGCGGTGGACGATTTCGAACGTGGATCTTTAGCATGTCCCTAAGTCGTGCTCGAGCTATTATTTTGAGATCACGACATTCGTTGTAGGTCACCTGAGCGCGCGCAGTAGCCTCGGCAGACCATTCCTCATGGAAGCGAGCAGCGCTGTAAGCGTTATGAACGCTTTCCCAATAAGAAATAATGTCTTCGTCTTCAACTTCTATGAGTGATTGCGTTTGTTTCAAGGGATCGGAGTGTATAACCATGTCGCAGAAGCTCTTAAGTTGCTCCACGGCATCATTAAATTGAAAGTCGAAGGACATGTTGATAGCTTTGATGAAATGGTATCGCAAATCAGGTGCAGCGCTTCCGGAATAAAGATGAAAAATGTCGAATAATATCTCAGCACAATTATTGAATATAGTCGCCCACGCGTAAATTTAATTTCATTAAATGCAGAAATTTTCGATGACAACACAAAATTAAATAGTGGCACAACCGTAGTCAGGTGCGGAAAAAACCGGTCGTAGGGTAAAACGAGGCTTGACGTTGGATGAGCGCCGCAAAATCAGACGCAATCAAACGTAGGTATTGCTGCCTTGGTAGCGAATCGTTATTAATTCCTGTACTGCAATATAAATGTATGTTGAGGAGGAAAATCGTAGCAATATAGTGGGACCGATGCCGACGGTAGCGCACTTCCAGTTCCAGCCTTTTATTTGCGCAACACCCCCACAAGATTCTTGCAACCCCAAATTCAATATTAAAATATCCAGATGAATTAATAAATTTATTAAAATCAAATTCCAATCTTTCAAAATATCAGTAAGATCAGCAATTCCAATTTAAGAAATTGCAATACGCCAAGAGACAAATTCAAATGAGTTTTTCTAATGTTTGTCCACTGTCGCAGAATTTCATGCACGCTGTCTAAGCCAATTTCTCATACGCACGGGCAGAGCACAGACTGCGCGTAAGCAGCGCACAAGCAGCAGAGGAAAAGTGAGAGTTTCAATAGCGATCGACAGAACGACCGAACGACCGAACTTCAAAGCGACGCTTTCAGTTGCCTTGTCACTGCGGCGAAAAGCGTAAGAACGAGAACTTGTGCGTGTGTGTGGTTGCAGGCGAACCGCGATTGCAATAGCTGTGGCAAGTTCGGCCGCACCAATTCCACTCGATCACGTTTGATGTTCGATGCGACACACTGCGTGGCAACTGACCAGCTCAACAATTGTCCCGTACGAAGTTTGACTAGAAGTACAGGCGCTTTTTCAAAGCAAAGCAATGAAATAAAAAAAGGAAAAACAACCGCAAGGCCTTGATGCTGGCTGTGTTCGTTCGCAAAAAAGGGAACGAGAAAATCTAACGCTGCTGGCAGACCCGTTATATGGTTGTTGGTCTGCAGTATTCGTTGTGCACAAAATACCACCACCAAAGGCGACACGGGTGTGCGAGCGAGATAGGTGATACGAATATGAAGAGAAAGGATGAGTCGAAACGGTGATGTGTGTCACGTGCCTGGATCGTGCTGCCCTTGACTTTTCTGAAGGGCAAATAGCGGTAAAGAGTGACACACACGTGGCCTACTTTCTCGATCCTTCCTTGCAAGGATTGGTCCTCCAGAACCTGTTTCCAGGCTCCTGGCAGGATCGCCAATCGTAAAGGATAGGGGCAATAAATGAGAGAGACGTACCTGACTCTGTTGATAACCCTGGGGGGTGCCGGGTACGCTGCTCGATTTGTCGGTTTGCGCGACGCGGTTGATTATTTTATATTGTAGAACGATATATTAAATTATCCTTTTTTTTTGTGTGTTTTCTTTTTTTTTTTTTTTGGTTTTTTTTTGTTTTGTTTGAATTCAAATTTTGATTTTATATATTTTTTTTGTCGTAGTTCACCTTGACTTTTTTGTTGTATTTTTTTTTTGTTCTTTTCCTTTTTTGTAGTTCACTTAATTCTTATATAATTTTGTAATTCAATTTGCTTTATAGATTTTTGTTTTTCACTTAGTTTGTATAGGTTTTTTGTTTTTCACTTTACTTTGTATAGTTTTTTTTTGTTTTGCATTGATCGGGCGGATGGAGTTGCGCGCACGAGTTTCGTCGCTGAGATTAGTTTTTCGAATTTTTAACTTTTGTTTTTCGTTCGACGTTCGGACTAAGAGTTTTAATAGAATTTGGGGTCGCGTGTTTCGTTGGGGCCGTCCACTAAACGAGTGCCTTTTTGTCGATCGAAAAGCAGCTTTCGCTCGAACTCGAACTTCAAAGAGGCAAAAGGAGAGAAAAAGGAAGCGATAATAGAATTATTTCGCCGTGCTCTAAGGGCCCGGCTACGACGCGGCGGCGAAGAACGAACATACTGCCCGCCTTGCGCTACGCAACCATATTTTTTCTCCCTTATCTTTCCCTCTGCCGCAGAAATTCGTAGAATTCGCGCAGGGTTTCTCTCACTTGGTCGGCGGCGGTTGGAGCTGGAGCGGCGATGTTGTCGCTCCCGGGATTGGAGGCGTCCGATCCCGATAGATGATTGATCGAGGCGGCGTTTTCCTGGATCCCATTGCCGAAATCGGCGACACCGACCCAGCCTGTGCACTTGGGCGCGCACCACGTAGACCGACGATCTTTCCATGCTACGAGTCTTTGTAGATGTACTTTCCGGCTGCATTACGGCATGGTGAGGGTGATGGAACGAAAAGAAATGATTTTCTCGTATAATTGCAAAATCAGGGCGTGGCCCCATATGATCGGAGGCGATGTATTCAGACAGAACAGAAGTATAGGCGTGGCGCATAAATGGCTGCTTTGCGAGCCTTGTCTCCAGGCTCCTATACTGCATCAGCGCTCCAAATCGTGACGAGCCCAAGCGAAGAGCGGCTCTGAAAAATTTATCTTTAAATGGTAGGTGCACGACGTATCTACCATCCGAATTTCTAATAGTGGTTCGGGAATAAACTTCTTCAGTGTATGTGGCCTCTGGAAGAGGAGGAGGGGAGGTCGTAATATCTTCCTGCTCCCGTAATGATTTGAGCGACTCGTGGAGTGACTCTTGGGGGTCTCCGGAGGAGACCTGCGTCGTAAACGCGCCGGTGGTTTCGCTGGCGATGGGCCCACTCAAATACCAACCGAAGACGGAATTTTGGGCAATTAGGCTTCCTCCGACATTCATCTTGACGCCCGGCCGCAGTAGTTTTGGCATGATATCAGACCCGATGACCATATCGATGCGGGCTGGATTCATAAAACGGGGATAGGCGAGCTCCAACGATGAGATCTCGTGGGGATCCAAATTGGAGACCCTTTTGGCTGGAAGCCAATTGGTCAATTTCGGCAACACCACGGCGTCGATTTCCTCCTCGAACGAAGAACGAGGCGATGCGAGCGTGATGATGCATTCCTTTTTCGCGATGTGGGTGCATTGGCCACCCATGCCAGATACGTTGCAGATTTTGTGGATCGGTGGCAAATTCAACGACAGCTGCATTCGTTCGGTCAAAAATGTCCTCTGCGAACCTTGATCTAAAAGCGCCCGGACAACGAATCGTTCTCCATTATGTAAAATTTGTGCGAAGGCCGTTGGCAAAAGCACCTGTGTTAGGCCGATGGAGACGTGCGTGTGTGCCTGTGACGTGGAGGGGATGCTCACGGAGCTCGAAGCCTCTGGTGGCGCATGGAAATGCGGCGGTTGGCTCGTCGGAGACGGGCCCATCTCTGGAGGAGATGTCAAAGAGAGGGTAGAAACTTTCGTGTCCGGTGTTGCAGCCGCGCTCGTAAAAGGCAACAAAGTGTGATGTCGTTGTTGGCACTTCGTACAGTTAAAGTTGGTAGAACATTTTGATTCTTGATCACAAAGAGCGAGACAGTTGGGGCAACGCTGGGGTTGTACTTTGATAAAATTATTAGATGGAGGCGCCGGAGAGAACTGTGGAGGCTCGTGTGTGCTGGAGAGCGGTGGACGATTTCGAACGTGGATCTTTAGCATGTCCCTAAGTCGTGCTCGAGCTATTATTTTGAGATCACGACATTCGTTGTAGGTCACCTGAGCGCGCGCAGTAGCCTCGGCAGACCATTCCTCATGGAAGCGAGCAGCGCTGTAAGCGTTATGAACGCTTTCCCAATAAGAAATAATGTCTTCGTCTTCAACTTCTATGAGTGATTGCGTTTGTTTCAAGGGATCGGAGTGTATAACCATGTCGCAGAAGCTCTTAAGTTGCTCCACGGCATCATTAAATTGAAAGTCGAAGGACATGTTGATAGCTTTGATGAAATGGTATCGCAAATCAGGTGCAGCGCTTCCGGAATAAAGATGAAAAATGTCGAATAATATCTCAGCACAATTATTGAATATAGTCGCCCACGCGTAAATTTAATTTCATTAAATGCAGAAATTTTCGATGACAACACAAAATTAAATAGTGGCACAACCGTAGTCAGGTGCGGAAAAAACCGGTCGTAGGGTAAAACGAGGCTTGACGTTGGATGAGCGCCGCAAAATCAGACGCAATCAAACGTAGGTATTGCTGCCTTGGTAGCGAATCGTTATTAATTCCTGTACTGCAATATAAATGTATGTTGAGGAGGAAAATCGTAGCAATATAGTGGGACCGATGCCGACGGTAGCGCACTTCCAGTTCCAGCCTTTTATTTTCGCAACACCCCCACAAGATTCTTGCAACCCCAAATTCAATATTAAAATATCCAGATGAATTAATAAATTTATTAAAATCAAATTCCAATCTTTCAAAATATCAGTAAGATCAGCAATTCCAATTTAAGAAATTGCAATACGCCAAGAGACAAATTCAAATGAGGTTTTCTAATGTTTGTCCACTGTCGCAGAATTTCATGCACGCTGTCTAAGCCAATTTCTCATACGCACGGGCAGAGCACAGACTGCGCGTAAGCAGCGCACAAGCAGCAGAGGAAAAGTGAGAGTTTCAATAGCGATCGACAGAACGACCGAACGACCGAACTTCAAAGCGACGCTTTCAGTTGCCTTGTCACTGCGGCGAAAAGCGTAAGAACGAGAACTTGTGCGTGTGTGTGGTTGCAGGCGAACCGCGATTGCAATAGCTGTGGCAAGTTCGGCCGCACCAATTCCACTCGATCACGTTTGATGTTCGATGCGACACACTGCGTGGCAACTGACCAGCTCAACAATTGTCCCGTACGAAGTTTGACTAGAAGTACAGGCGCTTTTTCAAAGCAAAGCAATGAAATAAAAAAAGGAAAAACAACCGCAAGGCCTTGATGCTGGCTGTGTTCGTTCGCAAAAAAGGGAACGAGAAAATCTAACGCTGCTGGCAGACCCGTTATATGGTTGTTGGTCTGCAGTATTCGTTGTGCACAAAATACCACCACCAAAGGCGACACGGGTGTGCGAGCGAGATAGGTGATACGAATATGAAGAGAAAGGATGAGTCGAAACGGTGATGTGTGTCACGTGCCTGGATCGTGCTGCCCTTGACTTTTCTGAAGGGCAAATAGCGGTAAAGAGTGACACACACGTGGCCTACTTTCTCGATCCTTCCTTGCAAGGATTGGTCCTCCAGAACCTGTTTCCAGGCTCCTGGCAGGATCGCCAAATGTAAAGGATAGGGGCAATAAATGAGAGAGACGTACCTGACTCTGTTGATAACCCTGGGGGGTGCCGGGTACGCTGCTCGATTTGTCGGTTTGCGCGACGCGGTTGATTATTTTATATTGTAGAACGATATATTAAATTATCCTTTTTTTTGTGTGTTTTCTTTTTTTTTTTTTTTGGTTTTTTTTGTTTTGTTTGAATTCAAATTTTGATTTTATATATTTTTTTTGACGTAGTTCACCTTGACTTTTTTGTTGTATTTTTTTTTTCTTTTCCTTTTTTGTAGTTCACTTAATTCTTATATAATTTTGTAATTCAATTTGCTTTATAGATTTTTGTTTTTCACTTAGTTTGTATAGGTTTTTTGTTTTTCACTTTACTTTGTATAGTTTTTTTTGTTTTGCATTGATCGGGCGGATGGAGTTGCGCGCACGAGTTTCGTCGCTGAGATTAGTTTTTCGAATTTTTAACTTTTGTTTTTCGTTCGACGTTCGGACTAAGAGTTTTAATAGAATTTGGGGTCGCGTGTTTCGTTGGGGCCGTCCACTAAACGAGTGCCTTTTTGTCGATCGAAAAGCAGCTTTCGCTCGAACTCGAACTTCAAAGAGGCAAAAGGAGAGAAAAAGGAAGCGATAATAGAATTATTTCGCCGTGCTCTAAGGGCCCGGCTACGAC
Organism: Chlorops oryzae; assembly: GCA_020466095.1. NCBI lineage: Eukaryota > Metazoa > Arthropoda > Insecta > Diptera > Chloropidae > Chlorops > Chlorops oryzae. The sequence continues at coordinate 33,509,190 of CM035807.1, read as the reverse complement.
GCGGCGGCGAAGAACGAACAAATAGGTATTGCATTAAAAAATCTGTAATGCTCTTTTCTTTACTTTTCGTATTGTCGATTTCTTCGAAATCCAAGTAAAATGAATGTTTAAAAAATTATTTAATAAGTCGGTAAGAGAATTCGATAAATTCTCGGAACTGAAGACTAATTTTTCGTTACGAAGACGTTAAGAAATTCCGATTTTTCGGATCTAAAGATCTTCTTTGCAAAATCTGTAAGACATTTCGATAATTCGAAGTGAATTATTTATTGTATTTGTTTAACCATTTAAAATGTTTAGCTTATTTTTTCCGAGAATTTATCGAATTCTCTTACCGACTTATTAAATAATTTTTTAAACATTCATTTTACTTGGATTTCGAAGAAATCGACAATACGAAAAGTAAAGAAAAGAGCATTACAGATTTTTTAATGCAATACCTATTATTAAAAAAATATTCATGCTCCCATACTGTCCTTTTGATATATTCTTTCATTTTTCTTTGCCAATAAATAATGTTCATAATAATTGAAAATAATTTCAATTTAAAATATAAATAATATGAAATATCAAAAAAAAGGAGAAATTATTTTAATAGTGATCATACGAGTAACAAAATCACTAAAGGTCGAACACTACCGAAAATGCTTGTTCATTTTGTTGTTACTTTGTTAATGAAAACACTCTTCAAAACAAATGCGGCATGTCGGCAGTGAAAGAGCTTATAGTTACTGTTGTTGTTATTGAGTTATTATTCTTTATTTAATTTCGGAAGGAGATACATTTGCGACTGGCTTTCTTTTTATATTTTACTAATCAAGAAAGTTCGGAATCCAAAATTATTTGGTTGCTATGTTATTTTATAATCAAGAAGTTCGGAATTCAGAATTCAAAATATCTAGTTGCTGAGTTATTTTTTAGGTGCGGAGCTGCCACAATACTCCCCCGCATATTTTGATGTTAACCTTACTCTTCGTCCGGCTCTACTGTGGTATTCAGGGATCTGTGAATTGGACGGCAGAATTTGCTGATGTGGTAATTTGCTCCTAGCTGTTGGCGATGTCGATTTAGCGTTTGGGTTGGTTGATTGGTTGACTGGTGTCGTATTTTGCTTTCTAGGTTCCTGCGACGTGTGGCCTATCGGGTGGTTGGCCTCAACGACTACATAAGCTGCCTTTAATCGATCAATACTAATGTTTGCCTTTCTTCCGTCTATATTGACCGTGAAATACTTATCACAACGATGAAGAACAGGATAGGGTCCATCATATGGAGGCTGAAGCGGCCGTCGCACGGTGTCGTTTCGTATGAAAACTGCTGGGGTGTTTGCCAATGCCGTTTCCATAAATATTGGTGGCTTAGTATGGGTTGATGTAGCTGGTGGTTTTAATTCCCCCATACATGCTCGTAATTGCGTAATGAAATCTGCTTCATTAACATCGGAATTGCTAGACTTTGATTCTACAAATTCTCCGGGAATGCGTAAGTGTGCACCATATACCATTTCTGCTGGCGTTGATTTAATATCTTCTTTGAGAGACGTTCGGTATCCAAGAAGAATTAATGGTAAAACGTCAACCCATTTCTCCGTGCTATGAGCTTTTATTGCTGCTTTCAATGTCCTATGAAAACGTTCGATCAACCCGTTTGAGGCGGGATGGTATGCGGTTGTGCGCAAATGTTTGATGCCGAGTAGTTTGTTCAGACTGCTGAAAAATGAGGATTGAAATTGTCGTCCTTGGTCGGTGGTTACTCTTAAGGGGACACCGAATCGCGAGATCCAGCTTGCATAAAAAGCGAATCCCACGTCTTCAGCAGTTATGTTTTCCAACGGGTATGCTTCCACCCAACGTGTATACCGATCGATGCAAGTTAGACAGTAGCGATATCCTCTGCTGGGCGGCAGCGGCCCGACTATGTCTATATTTACATGTTCGAAGCGCTGGTCTGGTAGACGATATTTTGATAGAGGGGCTTTGTTGTGACGGTATATTTTTGATCGCTGGCATTTTACACATGAACGAGTCCATTCGCGGCAATCTTTCCTCATGTTTGGCCATATGAATCTGTTCGCTATCAGATTAGTCGTTTTATTTGTGCCGGTGTGTGAGATGTTGTGAATGGAGTTAAATGCTGTCCTCCTGAATGGGTCAGTAAGAAATGGTCTAGCTCTTCCTGTGCTAACATCGCAGAAGATTTCTGCTGATGAATTGGGAATGTTGAAGAGCTTAAACTCACAAGAAGTGTTGCTACAAAATGTTTTGAGTTCCGCGTCGTCTCTCTGATGTTTTGCAAGCTTCTCATAGTCAATTGTGTTGTCGCAATGGATGGCTTCGATACGGGACATAGCGTCTGCAACGGTGTTCTCTTTACCGGGTAAATATCTAATATCTGTCGTGAACTGGCTTAAAAAATCGAGGTGCCTTGCCTGGCGAGGTGATGACTTTTCTGGATTTTGACGAAAAGCGAATTGAAGTGGTTTGTGGTCCGTGAGTATGAAAAACTCACGTCCTTCCAGCATATGCCGAAAATATTTGACGCCCTTGTACGCAGCGAGAAGTTCGCGGTCGTAGGCGCTGTAACGTTTTTGTGTCTCTGAGAGTTTTTCTGAATAGAAACCCAGCGGTTGCCATTTTCCCTTGTGGTTTTGTTGTAAAACGGCTCCAATTGCTGAGCCGGATGCGTCAACCGAAAGCGAGAGTGGTGCACCTGTTTTCGGGTAAACGAGTAGCGTTGCCGTACTTAGGTCGTCTTTGCATTGTTGAAAAGCGAATTTAGTGTCCTCATTCCATTCAATTTTCGATTTGTCGTTTTTGATGTTTCCCCTTATGTACGAGAACAAAGCTTGTTGGTGTGCTGCTGCGTTCGGCAAAAATCTTTTAAAAAAGTTTAGCATTCCCAAGAATCGTCTTAAATCACAAACTCGTTCCGGAAGCTTATAGTTTTTTATAGCTTCGACGCGATCTACCGGTGGTTTTATGCCATCCGGGGTGATACAGTAACCCAAGAAAGTTACTTGTTGCTTGCCAAGGACACATTTTGATGGGTTTACGATTATCCCGTAGTCGCGAAGTTTCTGAAGCAGGATCCTCAAGTGTTGCCGGTGTTCCTCTTCATTTTTTGATGCGATGAGAATGTCGTCTAAGTATGGCCAAGCGAATGGTAGGTCCCGCAGGATTTCATGCATAAATCTTTGGAAGGTTTGGCCAGCATTTCTAAGTCCAAAACACATGTAAACGTATTCATACATGCCAAATGGTGTTGTAATTGCAGTCTTCGGTATGTCTTCGGGGTTTACGGGTATTTGATGGTATGCCCGACGCAGGTCTATCGTTGAAAAAATTTGGCATCCGTTAAGTGATTGAATAAAATCATGCAGATGTGGTATTGGATAGCGATCTGGTTCAGTAACACTATTGAGACGACGATAGTCACCGCATAGTCGCCATTCATTATTCTTTTTGCGCACCATGTGCAAAGGACTAGCCCATGGGCTACTTAAAGGTCGGCAAATACCTGCGTCCAGCAGCGTGTTGATTTCAATCTTCGCAGCATTCAACTTTTCGGCATCAAGACGTCTGGGCTTAGCAAAAACCGGTGGGCCAGTTGTGATAATGTGGTGCAGGACGTTGTGCTTGATGGTCTTGTGCTTGAAGTTATTCGGTGTTGCCATAATGTCCTTAAACTCGACAAACAAGCCCTGAAAAGGATCGTCCGTGTTAATTGCGGATATGCCCAATAAATTGTTAGAAATTTCTGCGATGACGCCTGTTTTTGTGAGCTGAGTCTTGCCGTCGAAAATTTTGCGTTGCCGTAAATTAACGGAAAGATCATATTCGCTTAAAAAGTCCGCTCCCAGAATTGGTTGCGATACTTCAGCTATTATGAATTTCCATTCAAAAGGTCGCCGCAAGCCAAGATTAAGCGTCAACACCTTGTCCCCAAAGGTTTTTATTTTCGTCTTGTTTGCAGCATAGAGGTAATGTTCGAAATCCTGAGTTTTATTCCAAGTTGCGGCTGAAATGACGCTTACTTCAGCTCCGGTGTCGACTAAAAATTTTAAGTTATTGTCGGGGTCACCAATTATAGTTACTGTTGTTGTTATTGAGTTATTATTCTTTATTTAATTTCGGAAGGAGATACATTTGCGACTGGCTTTCTTTTTATATATTACTAATCAAGAAAGTTCGGAATCCAAAATTATTTGGTTGCTATGTTATTTTATAATCAAGAAGTTCGGAATTCAGAATTCAAAATATCTAGTTGCTGAGTTATTTTTTAGGTGCGGAGCTGCCACAAGCTTATACGCACATTTTCGTTCCATGCATAAACCAAAAATCAAAATCGAATCGAAAATTTTCTTACATACGCACATCGTAACTTCTTCAAAAGAATTAAAGAAGAACAACAGAAGAAAAAACTCGACATATTCACATACACACACACGTAGTATGTTCAATACGACTTCAGTGTAGCAAAGCGAAGATGAAATAATTCTCGCTCATTTATGAGCGCAAATTGAGAGAGCTTAAACAAAAGTGAGAGAGCAAGAATAAAACTGAGAGCCTGGGAGTTATTGATGGCTGCTTTTTGGGTGCCAAACGCTTCTATGAAATTATTCCTCTATATATTGTATGCTTAGTGATCAAACCAAACTTTGAAGGCATTATTTAAGCTAATAGGACCATTTAGAAAAAAATTGGGGGGTATGCGTTAAAAAAAAAAATTTTAATTTTTTTGGGACACCCTAATACACACGCATTCGAAGGGCTTTACGTTGAAAAGTGTTTTGATGCTAATTTATTCAGAATTAATTTATTTAAATTAAACTTAACAAATTTTAATTGAAATGCGTCGAATAATTAGAACAGAGTGTGCCAATTTAGTTGTACAAATTTTAAAACGTAAAACGTAAGAGAATTTTGTTATATCGAAATTTTGCGTCTACATTCGGTTTTTCGAGATATGGTATATGGGTGCCACAAAATGCCGAAAAATTTTATTGCAGATTCTGTTACTTTATGAACCACCTTACAACGTGTATAGTACCAC
>CM035807.1:33489717-33504038 GCA_020466095.1 Chlorops oryzae | reverse complement strand
ATCCTACATCAAGTTGCATCAAGAAAGCAAAACTGTAAGTATGAAGATCCGAACTTAGATGAGGAATAATAATTATAAATTTTTTTTTTCTAAGTCATACTGTTATGCCGCTTACAGACTATTACATTTAACTAATTTTTGACCGAAAACAACAAATTTGCATTAATTTTGTGGTTTTATAGACACAGTCGGCAAAAAATGCGTTAAGTGGCTTTGGCTATTGTGATTTTAGCATTTAAATTAAAATCTGAATTTAGCACCAAAAACGAAAGTGTTGCAATATGAAACAGCTAAACGCATGATCTAATTTCTACATTTAAAGAAGCTAAATTCAGGTTAGATGCAGTGATAAATGCTAAAATCACAACAGCTAAAATCAGTTAAATTCAATAGTCTGTAAGCGGCATTACAAAAACTATACGAAATGATAATTTTCTAAGACAAGTTTTTTGCCAACTTTTTATGCCATTGTAAAATGTTTGTAATTTTTTGAAACTTTTAAAGAAAGCTTTTTATGTATAGGTAAATAAGAATAATACCATTGTTTTAAAGAATTGGAGTTCTGTTTTTGTTTAAATAAAATTTTTAAATGAATAAGAGCCATATTTTTAATAAAATTTTTTAATATTTTTATTACCCACATTTAGCGAAATTTTGAAAATGTGTCAGCGACTTATTTATTTTTGGGACGGCAACTATATAGACATACATATTTATATTCTTATCACCACATGGGTAGGGGAAAGTCAAAATAAGATCGTCATGACCTTTGGATCAATTTAAATTCTGGAAGACTTTGCAGTTCAGTTCTGTGACATCAATTTCAATTTATGGTCACCGTAGACATCAACATTAAATTTTCTATCACGCAAAAAATTTCACGAAAATTTCCCTTGGTGATGGGGTCCCAATAAACACAAAAACGATAACGTGTTCGAATCGAATTCGAATCGAATTCGTAGAGCGCGAATCGCATTAAACGAATTCGAATCGAATTCGATTCGAATTCGCGGAAGGCAATTTTCGCGATATCGCGCTTTTATCGTATTTTGCGTTCGATTCGAATTCGATTCGAAGACAAAACGCGATAAGAATTCGAATCGTTTGCAACGAGCTCGCCTCGAGCTCGCTTTTTTATCGCGGATTTTAGAATACGCGATATCGCGCTTTTATCGTATTTTTGCGTTCGATTCGAATTCGATTCGAAGACAAAACGCGATAAGAATTCGAATCGTTTGCAACGAGCTCGCCTCGAGCTCGCTTTTTTATCGCGGATTTTAGAATACGCGATATCGCGCTTTTATCGTATTTTGCGTTCGATTCGAATTCGATTCGAAGACAAAACGCGATAAGAATTCGAATCGTTTGCAACGAGCTCGCCTCGAGCTCGCTTTTTTATCGCGGATTTTAGAATACGCGATATCGCGCTTTTATCGTATTTTGCGTTCGATTCGAATTCGATTCGAAGACAAAACGCGATAAGAATTCGAATCGTTTGCAACGAGCTCGCCTCGAGCTCGCTTTTTTATCGCGGATTTTAGAATACGCGATATCGCGCTTTTATCGTATTTTGCGTTCGATTCGAATTCGATTCGAAGACAAAACGCGATAAGAATTCGAATCGTTTGCAACGAGCTCGCCTCGAGCTCGCTTTTTTATCGCGGATTTTAGAATACGCGAGCTCGCGCTTTTATCGTATTTTGCGTTCGATTCGAATTCGATTCGAAGACAAAACGCGATAAGAATTCGAACCGTTTGCAACGAGCTCGCTTTTTTTATCGTGGATTTTATAAAATGCGAGCTCGCTTTTTTATCGTGGAATTCATAAGAGTCTTACCGACTACGGCACCCTGAAAGGGATTTTGAAGTTTTGTTGATATTTTGAAAAGTCCTCGAGGGCTCCCTGAAAAATGGCCCCAATGCAAAATGGCCCCAAACTGAAAATGAAAAAAGGCCCCAAAATTTGGGGTCATTGTGCATTATGAAAAATTACCTCAAATCAAAAATGAAATTTGGCCCCAAAATAAAATGAAAAAGGCCCCAAAAACAAAAAGAGGTGTTTTTAATCGATATGAAAAATGGCCCCAAACTAGAAAATAAAACGGCCGTTATAAAATTTAAAAAATTAAATATGAAAAAAAGACCCCAAAATTTGGGGCCTTTTTACATTTTTGGATTTGGGGTAATTTTTTATAACGCAAAATGACCCCAAATTTTGGGGCCTTTTTAAATTTTTGGATTTGGGGTAATTTTTTATAACGCAAAATGACCCCAAATTTTGGGGCCTTTTTTAATTTTTCAAAGTGGGGCAATAATGCATTATGCAAAATTGGGGTCTTTTATTTATTTTTAATTTTTTTAATTTTATAACGGCCGTTTTATTTTCTAGTTTGGGGCCATTTTTCATATCGATTAAAAACACCTCTTTTTGTTTTTGGGGCCTTTTTCATTTTATTTTGGGGCCAAATTTCATTTTTGATTTGAGGTAATTTTTCATAATGCACAATGACCCCAAATTTTGGGGCCTTTTTTCATTTTCAGTTTGGGGCCATTTTGCATTGGGGCCATTTTTCAGGGAGCCCTCGAGGACTTTTCAAAATATCAACAAAACTTCAAAATCCCTTTCAGGGTGCCGTAGTCGGTAAGACTCTTATGAATTCCACGATAAAAAAGCGAGCTCGCATTTTATAAAATCCACGATAAAAAAGCGAGCTCGTTGCAAACGGTTCGAATTCTTATCGCTATTTCTCTCGAATCGAACGCAAAATACGATAAAAGCGCGAGCTCGCGAAAATTGCCTTCCGCGATTCGAATTCAATTCGAATTCTTTAAAATATTTGTGTTTAGTGGATACGAAACTTTAATTCTCGAAAGTAGTTTTGTTAATTTGTTTCCAAATCGCAAGACATTCGAGGTAAATATAGAATCAAGCTAAACATATAAACGAAAAAAAGTCATTCACTTCAATTCGGCGAAGACGGCGTAATGGGTAAGCAGACTAGAAATAAGTATGACTAGAAGTCAAGAGGTTCGGTGTTCAAATCCCACAGCCGGTGGATTCAAAAGTGTGGTTCCAGCATTAGAACAGTTTTTTTTTTTTTTTTTTTTTTTTACCGAAAAATAGTCTTTAATAAGACTTTTATTAGAATCATACATTAAATATAAAAATTAAAAATTTTTTTTTTTACTAATCGTATATAATCGAAAATTCGACAAAAAGGCGAATCGAATATGATAAAAAATTCGAATAAAGCGCGATAGCAAAACGATAGCAAAATACGAATCGCGCGCGATGCGTAAACGATAAAAAATGCGATAAAAATATTGAATCGCGTAAAAAGGTGACTCCCTCACGAATTCGAATTTCGATTCGAGCTCGCCGCGAAACTCGCCGCGAAGAGTTTGCACGTCAAAACGAATTGATTCGAATTCGATTCGAACTCGTTGTGCTTATTGGGGTGGATAAATTCTGATCTACATCCCAGCTACATACATATTATATATTCAAGCAGTTTTAAAATTCTATATTAATTCAAAGCATATGCCCGTGTATTTATAATCAGGAAGTTTTTGATAAGATTTGATAAGACTTATCTGATGAGTTTTAGATTGTACCCATTAAGAATTTAATCACATCATTGCAACGCTATAATAGGCTTTAATCACATTTTGTTGAACATCTTATTACCCCTTGCAGGAAATTCAACCAGTCCAAAATCACTCACTGGGATCGCTGTCCCCTGTAGGTTTTGATCAGGAAATATAAGAGCATGTGTATTCAGACGGCATCACTAGTTTTTGTCTCTGGTGTAACATTGGTATAAAATTGGGGTCAATTCGCGCCGCATTTACTGCGAGGTAAATTCTCCATAGCTCATTTGTGTGTTAACCCCAGTCCACAATGGAAGAGAAATGAACTGAAGGATTTTTTTTTCCACATAAAATGTATGGGAGATATTTCTTCGCGAAATAAAGAGGAATTCAAGAGAAAAATAATTCCTTTTTCTTGTCCACAAAAGAAGAGAAATGCAAACGAAAACTTGACAGCTGGCGATATAAAATTTTTAGTACAAGTGTTAGTACAATTCTAGTATCTGGCCGTTTCTGGGATTTTTGAAAATCCCCTGATGATGACCCCCTGATTCCATATCTGCAATCCGTTTTTGGGGGGTCACATCTAGTTTAGGAGATATAACGATTTAAAAAATGCCCAAAATCGTACTAATTTTTACACTATTTTGACATTGGCGTAGTTGCCACTTGTTTAAAATTCGTTATTGTTAAAACGTGTAATTTTTTGATGAGAAGTGTTGCCATACTTTCAAAAACAAAAATTTTAACATAGGTTATTGTAAGTTTTGTATAATAATGGAAAATTTTTGAGAAATATTTTTATTTTTTTGTGGTTTTTGAAAAAAGCGCCGCAAGCGAAAAATATTTCTCAAAAATCGAATATTTCAGAATTATTTCCTAAAAAAAATTGAATATTTGAAATTATTCCCATAAAAAGTTCCATATTATGAACATCCACATATTAAATCTACCAATTGGTGGATTTTTTTCAAATCATGACGTCTGGCAACACCATAACCAGCTGTCAATCTGTTTTCACAATGTTTACATTGCATTTTCATACAAACTTTAGGGTCAATAAGGTCAATATCTCCTAAACTAGAGGCGACCCCCAAAAACGAATTGCAGATTTGGAATCAGGAGATCATTTTACGTATATCAGCCAAATCCCACAAACGTCCAGATACTAGAATTATGCCAATTTTCTATTTAACTTTTGCACAATAAGCTTAATTAGCTGTCTTTAAATCGATATTGACAGCAGATTGACACTACGGAAACTGTCAAAATTCCTCTTACTAAATATATATTTTTTAAGCCAAAATTCCTTCAGGTCATTTCTCTTCCTTTGTGGACTAGGGTTTAACGTGTATATAATTATAGCTTTCTCCACCCAAAAAAAAAGCAATATTTGGTTTGGTCTAACGTAACTTAGATATAATCAAGCATTAAGTAAACTTCCAAATTAAGCAAGATTTATAAGGTGCTTAGATACTCACTTTCTGAGTGCTCAAATCAAAGCCGATGTATGTACCATTACGTTCTTCGATTGGAAACATTTATTTATTTTTGGAATAAATACGCTAGTTGTCAGAATAAAGAACTCCCACTTCGCCGAAGCCAGGAATGTAATTGTAAAAAATCTTATAATCGTATTCCATACTCGACTGGGCTGCCAGAGTTAAATCGCTCGCCCATCTATATAACCCAGGCGGAACTGTGTACAGGAGGTGCTCGAAGACGCGCATAGCACACAGAATGCCGGCATTGGTCGCTTTGTTCCATACACAAGCTATATACAAGGTGTGGGGCATAGTAAGTGGTTCGTGAAACAATTTGAAAACAGTTACATTTTTATTTTGGTATATCTACTTCTTCATACACTTCGTGCCCAGGCACCAAAACACCCGGCTGAGAAGTAGTGAAAATATGCCATATTCCGTTATGCAAGATACACATGGGCATACATGTCTGGCATAGAGAATCTTAATCAAAAAGCAGATGCGCACACATTTACGTGCATGTACACAAACACTTTCCTTATTAATCAATCGTACCTACTGAGAGAGCTATGCGGAGAATATGTGAAACAAATCAAATATGTAGCTTCAATTGGTTTTATTCACCAGCTGCTATGGGAAGAAGAACGGGACACAAAAGCTCAAAAATTCCTCTTGAATTCACCACGCCATTACCTCACACCCCTATTCCAAAATTTAAAATGATGCTTTTCACACTAGTGTTTGCCACACTAACATTAATAGTGGTATTCAAGCAGATGGGGCAATTGGAGTGGGCAAATTTTGCACTAGCAAATTTTGCACTTTTGCATGAACAACCCTCTGAAGAACGAGTGAAAAAATTCAACGATAACAGCTGTTTGCTTTTAAGACCCATACGGACAGTTAAACATGTGTGGTCTTTCCTTTAAACGCAGATATAATTGATAAAACAATTAAGATGCAAAAATTTTTTGAAAAAAAAATTTATTTGTAAAAACGGTAGTCGTATTATTAAATAGATGCATGGCATTAATTCAATTTCACTTGTTTTTCACTTATTGAACTTTATAAATCATGGTTTTTGTATTTCTTCATACATTCATACTCATTTGACACTGTAGACATACAAACCAATTTGCCCAAATGCCCAATATGCCCCAATGCCCAAGATGCCCACCTGCTTGAATACCACTATTAGTATATCTGCTCCCATACAAAATATACTGAACATATCAAGTCAGCTGATTGTATAAGTAATGTTAAGTTACGTTCAGTCAAGAGTAACTGAGCCTTACATGCTTTTCAGACGTACAACGAAATCTCGAGATTTCAGAAAATTTTCGAACAAATTTGACATTTGAAATCCAGGCGATTTCAATTTTGTTCTGAAATCCCGAGATTTCGTTGTACGTCTGGAAAGCATATTAAGCTGAGTGAAATATTTATTTATGTGGAAAACAAATGACATATTTTCATTTTCCAAGCATTTGTAACCAGGGAACGGAAAAAATCCGTCCGCAAATCGAAAAATTCAGTTCTTCTTCATTTTACGACTCGCAACGCGATCCATTCGTTTTTCTATTCGCGAGCACAATCCATAACTGCGGTCATAATTTTTTCAATTCGTTTGCCAACGAACGGAAACGAGTTTGTTAGAGAATGGAATAATTTCGTTCGCGAACTGAAAAATGCTCGCAATGCGAACTGTTCGTTTTTAATTCGCGAGCACACTTTTTATCTGTGAACTGAATTTTTTAAAATTCGCTGGCTGCCGAACGGAAAGAGTTTTTTAGAGAACGGAAAAATTCAGTTCAGGTTTTAGCGCACGAGCACAATTCTTTCCTGTGCGTTGTATTTTTTTAAATTAACGTCTGTTCAGCGGCCAATGCACAGCAAACTCTTCAAGATTGAGAAAAAATTTCAACCCCTGAATAATACAAAATTGCATACCTATTGCGGAGAACGGACCCTGTTTGTAACACAAATCATGAATGTACAATGCTTTTTTTATGTGATAAAGTTCTATAAAAAGCAATCTGTAGCTTGCAATGCGCGGCCAGTAATTTTAGTTCAAATAAAACTAATATTGTTTTAAGTTTATGCGAACTTCAACTGGAAAAATGTGTTTTGTGTTTGCAGAGCTTAATTAAGGTTTAATTAAAAAGTCCAAATGCGTTTTAAAATTCCATGTTTTCGATGGTTAAACCTTATAGAAGGTATAGCAAATGTACTACGGTTTTAAAGGAAATCGATTGGACTTTCGGAAAAAAATTCGAAAAGCATGTTCTCATATGTATAAAGGGCTATACGCTCTAAAGCAGCAAGTAAATTTCCAATACCAAACACATGTAGAAAATACAAAGAAGTACTTTGGCTTACTTTCGCTACTTAAACGCATACGCTAATTACAAGTAATCGGACTGACAGGGTTGCATATAAGTCATACATTTTCTTTATTTTTTTCGACATGTCATCGAAATTTAAAATCTGATTTCCTTTCTTCAAAAGAATGTGCTCGTTAATTCCTTTCAATTTACTTTTACAGCGTTGAGCTCTTAAGTTTGTAATGAAAGAAAAACGGCGAGTATAATCAGGCCCAAATCCGCGTGTCAAAGCAAACTTTTCGGTGACGTTTTTCGAATTTCGGTAGTATGGCAGCCCTGTCAATCGCAGCTGGACTGTTTATCGGTGTCTGATTTTGGTCTATCGTATACTATTAGTACTTTGGGGAAAGTTTTTAAGTAATTTTGAAATATGTGTGAGCAAATCGTGCAAGAATATTATTTTCACATTATCAAAAATTGTTTCAAAAACCTGATGTTCACGTAGGAGTATAAAGTTCGTACGTGCGTTCTGGACGAATTTTTCACGAATTTTAGGTTTGAACAACTATAATTCATTTTCAGTTCGATAAAGAATTCAAACCTTATATAAAACCAAAATTGCAAAAAAGCGTTAAAATGCTAATTACCAATCAGTCTTTATAATGGATGGAAAATGTAAATTTTTGTTTAAAAATTGTAAAAAGTTCAAAATTTAAACACCTAATCGAAATGTACTACTAATTAAATATTGCTGATTTTTCAAACACACTAGGGGTATTCACAAAGGCGTCGGAAAATATGAAAGTCGTAAAATCGGAAAATTTTAACTGCTTAAAAAGTTGTGCAAGATACAAAAAAAGTTTAAAAAATTTTTAAAAAGTCGAAATTTTCCGATTTTCCGACTTTCCAACGTTTTTAACACACCTTTGTGAATACCCCTACTGAGTCGAATAAAGAGAAATCCAGAAATTAAGGTGAAAACACTCACGCACTGCGGCGCACTGCGTGGCATGGCATAGCATAGCATGGCATAGAGAAAATTTGTAGTAAACAGTGACGCATAGCAATCAGCTGATTGATGAATGTTTCACACATATGTGCAGTGCTGCCAGTAGTTTTGGACAATTTCCCCTTTGTAGTCCTTAGAAAATCCCTATTTTCCCTATTAGTTTAGGTAAAATCCCACGGAAACCTTTGGATAATCTTGATTGTACTGAACGAAAAGCGTTTCTTTGTAAGGAATAATTTTTGTCAAACTATGTTTGTGCCAATAAGGAAAAATGAATAAGTTGAAATTTTATGTTTTGAGAAAAAAACGCTTCAAAGTCTTGCAACTCAACTGCCGATAGTGTGGAGTTGATAAAACTGACATCCTTTTTATATTTTTTTTTATAGAAAAATGCCTTGTAATTCCGGATTTTTCAGCTCGCAAATGTAAACTGCATGAAGCTTTTTCATCATCTTCATCAAAAGTTTGAAGCCAAGATTCAAACTCAGCGAAGCAATTATGTCGAAAGATTTTTTTTTTACTTATTCTATAAACTTCACTATGCTCAGTTATTTTAAAAAGGTTAAGAACTTAAAACGCTGATATGTAGAATATTGAAAACTCAGAGAAATATATTAAATACAGTGGATTTACAGGTTCATTTATTCAAATTACAATAAATATAAAATCCCACAGTAGAGAGAAAAATCCCTTTTTTGAAATTGTAGAAATCATGCAGAAAAATTCCCTCAATATGGGAAAACTGTCATAGTGGCAGCACTGCAAACGTGATTTGATTTGGCGGTGTCGACAATACTATAAATTGCAAAAACTCAACAAATTGAAATATAAAATTAATTAATAAAAAATAATAGTAATTTTCCATATTTTCTAGTTTTATGTTCTTAGAATTGAAAAAATTATATGAAAATGAACTAGAAATGGCAGCTCTGCCAGAAATAAGTGCTAGTCTCCAAACAATGGCAACACTACATCATCTGTCAAAATTAGCATAGAAATCAAAAATCTAAGAAACCGCTATGCCATGCTATGCCATGCTAATTTTCTGAGTGTTGCTTTCATCATTTTCATACATTTTGATTTCTATGTGACAGATGGCACTGCGGCGCAGTGCGTGAGTGTTTCTACCTTTAGAATAACAGTTATAACTTAAATTTTTGAAGAAGAAGGGATTGTAGAAAGATACATAAGTTGCAAAAAATTGTGGGGAAAAAACAAGAATATATTCATTAACAGGATTATTAAATATTTACTGAATTATATTGTTTTTTCAGCCGGGTAACCTGTTGGGAGATTGACGACCAAAGATGTTTGCTATTGATCAAGTTCGGATTCCCTGGCTTTCTCTGAAGCAATTTTCATTTGCAGCAGCTCCAGTACTTGTTATTCCTTTGGCTCTTGCACTAGCCGCTATTAATGAATATGTTACGATACTTATATTCGCAACCGTAATAACCATTATTGGGTGCTCATATTATTATAATACAAAGCGGCGAACACGATCCCGTTTCTTTTGCGTGTGGATATTCTGGTCAATTGTTTATATAACTTTGTTTTTTGAATTAACGGTACCACTTCTGGAACTCTTGCCGGAGGAAAACCTAGTCTTGGTGTTATTGGCATTGGGAGCATTTTCCTGTCTTTGGCGTACTAATAACCTTGCAGCTCTTAATAATGTTGGGACTTTGGACTCTTCATATAACATTTCAGTGTCCAGTAATGGGAGTGAGGAAAATCAGGCTGTAGAAACATCTAAAGCATTCCACCCCCAGTGCAAGTATTGCAAGCAGAATAATTTTACGGAGCATTGCTTCATATGTTCTTCCTGCGTTCTAAAGCGTCGCCATCATAGTTACTGGCTGGATTGTTGCATAGGAGAATGGAATTATAAACATTATCTATTGGGACTCATTCTTACTGAATTATCATTGCTAGTAGGAATTTATCTTACTCTGACGGCGATTTGTCACCCTTTTCTGGTTGTGCGCTTTGGCGGAGCTCCAATTATGTTGCTGGAGGACTGTACCGGAGTCTATGACGATTACAAGTAAAAATCAATTGAAATATATTTCTCACTGTCACTAACTAGCTATTTTATAGGTTGAGCATTGCGTTCGTAATTGCTATGTATGCCATTCTAATAGCAGGACTGATATTTTTATTTTGCGTTCGGCAATTGTATAATTTTTTTCGAGGTGGAACCAATGTTGATTGTCAGCAGATTATTTTTTAAGAAATAAATCACTTAAGGCATAAATTTTGAAAAACAATGATTCGATATCAAAGACCAATAATAAATGTTATTTAATTTTTCGGTTTTGATATATGGGCATTTCCGCCCCAGGACTTTTGATTGATTGATGAATTTATTAGTAAAAAAGAATTTACTTTAACAACACCCGTGATATATTACATAACTAATTATAACTAATTTAACAGAATACATCACATCAAGGTTCATTCTGACCATTATACAAAATACTTATTTTCAACGTTAACTCTTACTCAATATGCTCATTCTATCAATTCTTGTTTGACGTATGTTATACACTTTGTTTTGAAAACATTAAAATTTCTTTCATTTTTTATAAATAATGGTAATTCATTGAACAATCTTAGACCTTTATAGAAAATTGAATTTTGTGCACTTGTAGTTCTATGTAATGCTAATCTAAAATCTCCTGCGTTCCTTAGTAAGTAATTTTGAGCGTCTGCTACATACGTCACACTTTCAGTCATATATTTCGGAGCCAAGCTGTGTTTTATTTTAAAAATTGACATGAGAGTGTTTAGTATGAGTCTTTGTTCAATACTTAGCCACTTCAGTGCATCGAGCATAAATTGAATTCCTGCGTATCTGTTTAACTTCAGTATTGACCTCATCGCTTTATTTTGTAGTTTCTACAATCTTTCCAAATCTGTTTGGTTGCATGATGTGTACAGTAGCGTTGAACAATATTCAAAATGTGGTTTGATCATCACGTTGTAAATATTTATAGCCATCATAATATCCATATTTGGACGCATCCGTTTAAAAAACCCAATTTTTTCAGCTATTTTTTTACATATATAATTAACGTGTTCGTTGAGTTTTAATTCTTTGTCTATAATAACACCTAAATACTTTATTTGACTCACTTTCTCGATTTTTTCATTATTAATTTGTATATTTTCCTCACTTTCTATGTTCATTTCCATCAATTTTGTTTTTTTTTCGTTCAGTTTTAGTTTGTTCATTTTTAACCATTTATTAATTCTACTGAAGTCGTTATTCAATTTATTTTTACATTCATCATAAGTTTCGCCTTCCGCACATAGCAACGTATCGTCTGCATATAGCATTATTTCACATTCTCTAACCATATTATATATATCGTTAATGTATATTGCAAATAACAATGCACCAAGGATTGAACCTTGTGGCACACCATACTTCACTTCTAAATACTCCGATATGTCTTCATTAACTTTTGTTCTTTGTGTCCTTTGACCAAGGTATGATTTAAACCACTCGTTTTCTTTATTTTTTACACCATACTTTTTTAATTTATCAATGGCAATTTCTTTGTCGATCGTCTCAAAGGCTCTTTTGAAGTCTAACGATAAGACCATTCGCTTTGACTTTCCATTTGACTTCCATTTTCCAACTATAAAATTAACCGCCGTCTCGCAAGAGTGATGCTTCCTGAAACCCGACTGATACTTGCACAATAAATTATTCTCTTCAAAGTATGTTTGTAGCTGATTTTTTACAATAGATTCCAGTATTTTTTCCATAGTTCTAAGTGTGTTCACTGGCCTATATTCTTCACATTTCACGGTGTAATCCACTTTCTCGACGGGTGTTATCATTGAATCTTTCCATGATTTCGGGAACTGTCCATTTCTCAATGATGCATTTATAACTTCCAGTAAAAACTGTCCCATTTTCGTACGTTCGCGACCGCATTTTTATTGCTATCCTTATGAGAACTAAAACTCAAAGAAACCCATCTTCTGCACCACATGTGAAGCTACCAAGATACTATCAAATTACGAAGTCGCGAACGTACGAAAAAAATACTGGGGGTGAAAATGCCCATATTTGTTTTATATATGGGCAAATCCGAAAATATGTATACCAAACGCGAAATTTGAAAGTTATCAAAACTGAGTAGGTATATATGTTAATGGAGTAATAGGCTATATATTCAGCATTAAAAATATATGAAGGATTATGTTTTGCGGTGATCCATTCGACAGCGGCAGGGCTATATCGTCACATACCTAGTACTTTAATTTAGTTTTCTAAAATAATTTTTTTAGGTAGTCATAAAAATCGAACAGAAACCATGTTCCATCCTGTAAGAAACTTAAAAACAATTTAATAGTATACAATTAAAAGTAAAAAAGGCCTTGGAAAGAAGTTCAAAAGATGTAAATAATGTTAAGCAAAGATGGACACAAAATGTGTAACGAGCGTCACAAAAAAAAAGATTTTTAAATTTAACGGGTTGTATTTTTATAATTTTGTTCAACCTAACTAGCTTTGCAAACAGTGCTAATGGTGAACCTTAAATTAGAAAAAAATGCATAAGGGCTCAACGCTGTTAAAGTAAATTGAAAGGAAGTAACGAGCTCATTCTTTTGAAGAAAGGTAATCGGAGTCGAAATTTCGATGACAGGTCGGCAGAAACATAGAAAATGTATGACTTAAATGCAACCCTGTGAGTCCGATTACTTGTAATTAGCGTATGCTTTCAAGTAGCGAAAGTAAGCCAAAGTACTTCTTTGTTTTTTCTACATGTGTTTGGTATAGGAAATTTACTTGCTGCTTTAGAGCGTAGAGCCCTATACTTATATAAAAGTTTAATGGAAAATATGTATACAAACTGTGTAACGTCCGTCATGGTACGAAAGTACTCTAATAGCACTGACAGACATAGGTATTTTACACCATGATGGTGTGAAGTCTAGGTGACACACAGGTATTTCTCAAAAGTCTATCGTAGCCATCATAGACTTTTTATAGACTTCACACTACATTGAAAGGGAGGATTTATTGTGGACTTCTGAGATTGATATGGCAACGCTGCACCAAATTAAACGAAATATCGATTATTTTATCGGAAACCAGATGTTTCAATTTCTAATTTCAAGTAATTTATGCGAAATGCATGAAATTATATCCATCGTATGGATTTATATAACAAATAAACGATATTTTCATGGATTCTTTTGAGATAAAATCGAGGCTAAATGCTACCAAAGTGTTTTTATTTTTGTTGTTGTTATTTTAGTTTTCAATTATCAGCTGTTTTAAAGAAGTCCACAATAGAAATCCACAATCAATTGTAGTGTGTCACCCCAACATAGACTTCTTTCATTGTACTATGAAGTCTATAGACTTTACTCCATATGTCTGTCAATGCTATAAAATGATATTTATTGAAAAAACTTATTTCGAAAGGTTAAAGAGGGTGCGTGAAACGGGTAGGTGGGGCAAGTGATTGGGAGTGTCAGCCATGCCCCTTTCCACGCTTCCCGTCCTATTCATCTATAAAAAGACAAGGAAAATATTTTTCTAGTGCAGTGATGTGCATAACTAACACATACAAAATTAAGCATTTTTTACTATGTATGAAGCATTTCGTTTTATTCGCTTTCAAAATAAATCGTCTGTTGCAAGGTTGAAATTTTAATTTTTTCAAAAACTCCGAAATAGACTAAATAATATAAATTTTTCATACATTTTGGCCGTACTTTTTTTTCATAAAAGGTTTATAATAAAAAATTGGTTTCGATAATAGATATATAGAAATTATTTGTTTTAACTTCAAAAACATTACGTTCTTCATTAAAACGAACCCAAAAAGTTAAGAAAAGTCAATAGTCTCCGTCATGAAAATCTGTTGATAACAACGATAATTGAAT
>CM035807.1:33478688-33489617 GCA_020466095.1 Chlorops oryzae | reverse complement strand
GATAACAATATACTGGGATAGAACGATTCTTACAAACAACATTCAAGAAACAATAGTTGCTAACAGACCAGATATGGTTATAATAAACAGACAAAACAAAATAGCCCAAATCATTGATTTTGCAGTACCATTAAACAATAATTTAAAAGAAGCATACAATAATAAAATTGTTAAGTACCAACAACTAGCACAATACATCAAAAACACACAAAATATAAATACAGTAAGAATAATACCGATAATAATAAGCTCGACAGGACTAGTACCAAAAACAACAGTAAAAGCAATAGAAGAGCTAAATTTATCACTAAATATCATAGAACAAATGCAAAAAGCAGTAATACTATCCACGGCAAATATAGTGAGGGGAACCTTGAACTAGGTAAACAAGGAGAGAGAGAAAGAGAAACATATTTCCTTTGGTCAAAGACCCGGAATATGCGAAATACCAGCCCAAGGGCTGTGGGAAGATGAAAAATAATAAAATAATAATAATAAAATAAATAATAATAATAATAATAATAATAATAATAATAATAATAACACTCTATAAAATAATTTCTGCAGCTATAGCTAACAAAATATACAAGCATGTAACAAACAATAACACAGGTATACAAGGTTTTGGACCAGAGAAACTGGATAGCGACCCTATAGGAATTTTTCGTGCTGATTCCGAATCTGGTACCCGTTTTTCTCTATCACGTCAAGTTTTTGAGAAATCGTTAAATAACGGTTTTTGACATTTTTACCTATAGTCTATGTCAATAATAGGTCGTAGACCCTAAATGCCTTAACCGATTTCAAAGTTTTTGGTACTCATATGAAAGAGGAATGACAACGCAACATATCCTTTATACACAAATTTGGAATTGATTCAGTAACTTGGAAGCTATAGGGCAAAAAACGCGATGCTGATTTCCAATTTTTAGCGATTTTGTTTAAAAAATTGAAATTCTGGTTATAATTTCCCCAACGGTTTATCTTAATAAATAAAGAAAATAAAAAAATTTTGAGCCTAAAACAAAAAAAATTTGGTGTTCAATTTTTGAGGATTTTCCTAAAATAAAAAACAATTTTATTTTTAATTTTGCCGTTATTGTTAATTTACGTTGGTTATTTTAAAATGGTTAAAAAATAAAACAAATTCTATTTTAAACCTTCTTTAAATAAAAATTTTTAAATTTAAAAATCAAATTTGCTAGTTTTTTTTGTTTTAATCTTTTGGTAAAAAGGGGAAATATAAATTCTGTATAAAAATTTTAATTTAAAATTTAAAAAATTTTTTAAATAAAAAAACGAAATAATAAAATAGTTGGGGTCTTGAAAAATTATCGAAAAATGGGAGTTGGACCTAAAAAACATTTTTATTCCAATTTACTTCCCAAAACTTCAAAATAAAAAAGGAACGATTACCGGACCTGGGTTGAAAAAATTTGGGCTTTTGGGAAAAGAATGTTATACATTCTGGTCCCTTATAGGAAACAGTGTCAATAAAAAGGTGAAATTTGATTTTAAAGTTTAAATTGGTTTTAGCTTTAAAGATAGGTTTAAAATAGAATTTAAGTTTTATGTTTTTTAAGCCAGTTTTACCAACATACACAATTCGAACTGAAATATACATATGAACGAGCGAAGAATATACCAAAAATAAAAATTCGTTTTTTTCTTTTTCAGCGAAAATCCTCATAAAATTAGAACGACGCAACGGATTTTTTTTGTTTTAGGCTCAAAACTTTTTCAATTGATTGTTCTTTCATTCAAAGTATTAAGACCTGGAATACCAGCCTTGGTTCGGAAATTATAACCATTTGAATTTCAAGTTTTTAAACAAAATCGCTAAAAATTGGAAATCAGCATCGCGTTTTTTGCCCTATAGCTTCCAAGTTACTGAATCAATTCCAAATTTGTGTATAAAGGATATGTTGCGTTGTCATTCCTCTTTCATATGAGTACCAAAAACTTTGAAATCGGTTAAGGCATATAGGGTCTACGACCTCATTATTGACATAGACTATAGGTAAAAATGTCAAAAACCGTTATTTAACGATTTCTCAAAAACTTGACGTGATAGAGAAAAACGGGTACCAGATTCGGAATCAGCACGAAAAATTCCTATAGGGTCGCTATCCAGTTTTTCTGGTCCAAAAGTTGGCCTTTATTTGTAAACTTGTGTAATATATTGACAGAGGAGCAGAAAGGCTGTAAAAAACTGAGCAGAGGGTGCAAAGAGCAGCTTATAATAGACACCGTTATAATGAAACAAGTGACGACACAAAAGAGAAATCTACACACATGCTATATCGACTATAAAAAAGCTTTTGATATGGTCCCACATTCATGGCTAATAGAAGTATTACACATGTATAAGATACATCCTAAAATAAGAACTTTTCTGGAAAAAATAATGAAACACTGGAAAACGTCAATACTGCTTGCGACAAGGAATGATACTATTAGATCGGAAAGCATACAAATAAAAAGAGGAATCTTTCAGGGAGACTCCATGAGTGCACTATGGTTCTGCGTTGCCATTAACCCACTGTCAAATGCGCTAAGGAGTTCGGAACATGGCTACTCTATAAAAGATAACAGGCAGACACTACACAAAATCAACCACCTTCTTTATATGGATGATATAAAACTATACGCAGGAACTAAAGAACAATTACAGAGTTTACTTAAAATGGTGGAGAAAGTAACAACTGACATAAGAATGGAGTTTGGGATTGAAAAGTGTAGGACGCAACACATTATAAACGGAAATGGACAGACCAAGAAAACTTTGAACTTAACGGAGATATTTAACTTACTTAGAAAAAGGGAGACGTACAAATACTTAGGACTACAACAGAGTACTCGAATAGACACACCAACAATAAAGAGACAATTTATAAGAGAGTATAGGACGCGCTTGATAGCAATACTAAAAACATACCTAAACTCGAAAAACTTAACAAAGCCCATTAACACGTATGCGATCCCCATATTGACATATTCATTTGGAGTAATTAAATGGTCCGAAACAGATCTTGACAATATTGAAATAATGACACGTGCCCAGATGACCAAGCACCGTATGCATCACCCAAATGCGTGCAAAGAAAGAATGACCATCCCACGAAAAGAAGGGGAAGAGGATTAGTTGACATAAAACAACTACATTCAAAACAAAAGAACAATCTCAGAATATATTTCTATGATCAAAGCTCACCACTCCACAATGCAATAGTTAAAGCTGATAAAAAGCACTCACCATTGAACCTAGCGGATAATAGTACGACATATTCGTACAAGACAAATCAACAAAAAAGAACAGAGTGGATGCAAAAACAGCTACATGGTAAATACCCAAACCTACTACAAGACGAGAACATAGATACATCTAACTCCAACTCATGGCTTAAGAAAGGGCTTTTACAACCAGAGACAGAAGGGTTCATGGTAGCCATACAAGACCAAGTCATATGTACTAGGAATTACCTGAAATATATAATAAAGGATCGGAATGTTACATCTGATCTATGTCGCAAATGTAATACATATAAAGAAACAATTGAACATATAACTAATGGCTGCCCGATTATAACAGGAACACAATACACGGAGAGACATGATCTTGTAGGAAGGATAATCCACCGAGAGCTGGTTCAAACACGAATGAGGACTAATATAGTAGACCCATACTATAAATATACACCAGGGAGTGTAATGGAAGATGAAAACTATCTGATTTATTGGAACAGACCAATATTTACAGACAGAGAAATAACAAACAATCGGCCAGATATAGTGATACAGGACAAAGGAAAGAGGAATACATATTTCCTGGAAATATCAGTCCAAGTGATTCAAATATACACAGAAAGTATATTGAAAAAATTGAGAAATATCTGCCCTTATGTGAAGAGATTAAAAGGATATGGAGTCAGACATAGTCAAAACTATACCGTTTGTGGTGTCAGCAACAGGAATACTGCACAAAACATTCATTAAAAATTTGGATGAAATAGGAATAAGAAAGCAATATCACACTGAAATACAAAAGGCAGTGATATTAAAGACGACCAACATTGTTAGAAGCTTCCTTAATCTAAAATGACGGAAAGATCACAGCCATAATAGCAGACTTGACGGAAACGGACAGAAGTGACCATAATAATAATGACGGACCAAAACCATAACTAAAAATAAAATTAAAAGTGCCGATACGACTGCAGTCTATACCTGCCGTCGTGCTCGGTGTAAATGCGCGTATGCGGGGGGGGGGGGGGGGGGGAGAGTGGGGTGTGATCCGAGGGTGGGGGAGGGATAAGGGAAATAATAATAATAATAATAATAATAATAAATTCGAAAGTGCTACGGGCTCGTTTTTTGAAATTTTTTTTTTTTATTTTGGCCCATTTTGGCTTTATTTGGGCTTGATTTTGGAATTTTTAATTTCAATTTAATTTTGTTATTTTATATTAATCGAACTAACTTTCATAATTTTGGAAACTTCGAACATTTTTGAGTTTTAAAATTTCCGAACTTGTGATTAATGTTTAAATTTATCGCCAGGATACTTTTCTATTCAAATCAATACAAATGCTCAAAATATATTATTCTACCACTGTTTGTTGATATATTTTTGTTTCTTTATAAGTATTAATCTACCGATTAATTTTTTTCAAGAATGGTTTAAAACATATTGATTTTTTTTATTTATATTAATTATTATAATTTTTTACGACTAATTATTTAAAAATTCTATCCTTTTTTGAAATTAATGTAAAATGAAATGTTAAATTTTGTTTAATTATAGTTTTTGTGTGTATTTTATTTAATGTGGATATCTCCATTTTCTCTTAATTTTTCCCCCAAGCATTTTCCCCTCTAACTAGTGTGGAAACCCAAACTAAATTTAGAAACTTGAACGCTTTCAATTGAGTTTCCTAACATAACATCTAGCATTCAGAGCGAAACCCCATCTTTGGTCTTCCTGAAAAGAAAACAAAAACATGGAAGTATTCCCTACCTGCGCTACCTTTATTTCGACTGTCCAAATTGAACTTGACAATTTTTCATTTTCGCAGAACTATTTTCAAACTTGACCCCATTTTCTTTTCGACTGTTTTTATTGCTTTAAATTCAAATATTATTTTCTTGATCTTTTCAAAAATATAAAAATCCAATTTGAAAGGAAGAGATCGAACTCCAGCAGTGGAAAATTTTTTCATAGCGGTAATGAAAATGGCCCTTTCAATATAGTAGGGGAGCCCAAGAGGGGATTTTTGTAGTAACTGAGCGTGTCAGAAAATAATATGGGGAGAAAGCTTGCACCCTGTTATATGGCCCCACCATATAAGTATGAGCGCTCAATATTGGGGTGCACGTTGAGGGCAGCCCATCAGATTAGTAAAAAAAAATCGATCCTCTGAAAAACTCGAGCGCGTCAGATTAAGAAAAGAAGGTAAGTTAAGTAGATGCTAAAAAGTGTATATTTCAATTCTCTGACAATTTGAGCGTGGCGTAGGGAAAGAGGTGAGTACCAAAGATGCAAGAAAAAAAACTTTAACTCGAAATACTCGAGCGCGATTAGTTTTTTTATTTTGAAGGAAATCCTTTAAGAATCACGAAAAACATTTAATCTGACGTTTTTCGTGGCGCAAAGTAGGAAAAATTTGTATTCCGTGTCCATAAAGACGTAAAATAAAACTGAAAAACTGTGAATCGGGAATCCTTTTCGATTCCTGTTTTTTCTCTCTCTTTTTTCTCTCTCCTTATAAATAAATTTTATATAGATTGTGTTTGTTATATCTAATTTTAAAAGAAACTAACAAAAAATTTGGTCTCTTAAAAATTGTCGGATTAACAATACGCCTCCATGTAAATTGTCAGATTATTCATTCAGGGCGACTTAGACATCTGGATGATCCCTCTGCATAAAAATCTGACGCGCTCGAGTATCTCAAGGTACTTTTTTTTTACATTTTCAAAAATCATTCCTGAGCTTTGGCAACTCCAAAACGTCAGTCATTGAAATAGGACACTTTAAGGAGTCCACTTTACATTCACTGTGAATATCTGACACGCTCTTTTTTTTCCACCTCTATTTATGGCCAACCACCTCCAATTACACGTCAGATTAATATATTATATATTGGTTATCAGGAACATAAAAGCGCGTTTACTGTATCAATGTCTGACGCGCTGAGTCGAGTATTGCATTGTGTCCATTTTTTTACATTTTGGACCATTTTTACACGCTCTCATCCCCATTAAAATGGTAAACTTTACATACACAGAGAAAAAATCAACCAGAAAACTGGTTAAATCAAAAGAAAAAAACATACAAAACGGCTTCCACAAGGAATATTTGTATTAATATTCTTGTTGAAAAAAAATAAAGATTTTCCTTTTGAATCAACTATGTTTCAGGTTGAATTGACATGATAATTTTCAAAAATGGATTTAAATTTTTTAACTAACCACGGACATAATTGAAATGACAAGATAATTTTTAAAATAAAAAAATTTCTAAAATACCCATAAAAGAAGATATGTCAAAACAAAATTTACTTAAGGTGCTCTCACACAATATGTATCGAGCAATATGACCTGTCAAATTTCATTCCGTATTCCTGTCAAATGGGTTTCGAACATGCATTGTCTTTTTTGCACTCATACGACACATATATGTCATGTCGATAATTCCTTTGTTTTAAAATTATCAATTAATTAAAAAGCAAATTATATTAACCTTTGCCGATTCCACATTTCGCGCAATTTTTATTTTTAAACGAAAACAGCTGTTTTCGCGTGTGCACACATACGACTATTAAAATTAGTTTGAAAAATCGAATAAAGGAAGATGCACAGCCATGTTGCGCAGTCATATGTATCGACATTCTTGCATTCACTCGCATGAACACCAAGGCACTTGATATATGGACATCGTGTCTTCTTCGTTTGAAATTTGTTCACGCCGAATAGCAAACGGGTACGCTAGCACTATAAAATACTGCAGTCTAGGGAAAGGGGTTGGTCCACGCTTCTATTGCATGATACACTGCACGCGTTTTGATCGTAGTCGATGCCCTTGAAACTGCAACAGGCGAATTAAGGTCGGAGGCGTGGATCCTCACGTGGCGGATTTTTTTCACCTTTCCACAAGGATTGGTCCACCAGAAACTGATTCCAGGCTCCTGGCAGGATCGCCAAATGTTGGTATCAGGGACACCAAAGTACCAGACGTACCTGTTTATGTTGATGAGGACGTAGGATGGAAGTTTTGTTTTTGAATGCCAGCGGCTTGCGCGACGCGATTAATTGATTTGAATTTTGCTTTTTGTTTTTGTTTTTTTTTTCAAACAAAGTTTCTGACTTTCTTTTTATTAAAATCAATTTTTAAATTATTTACTTTGGATCTCAATTTTTGGTTTTTTAAATGATTTTTCGTTTAGGTACTGCAAGTTGTAGTTTATATTTTTTTTCTTTCTTTCTTCTTTTTTCACTGAGCGGACGCGCGCTGTTTTGCGAAGCGATCGAACCCAAAACTGATCCGACTTCAGAGGAGCTTGAACTGTCGAACCAAAAAAATAAGTTTTTGTTGAATCGGGTTGAAAGGCTCGTCCCCATAGCGGCTACGGCTACGGCGAAAAACGGACACCCCGTATCCCAACAATATAAAGGACATCAAGGAGGTCCTTAGAAATTTTAATGAATGACCCCTGGGAGGACATAGAGGAGCGAAAACACACACTTCCGCAACCGACCTCGGTACAAGAGAAACTGCATGCAGAGAGAAAGTCGGGATTATATAAAAAATTGCAGGTAATACACGATACCGCGCATGCACCGTTGGACAAATTTTTATGGACATAATAGGGCCACTACCAGAAACGACAAGTGCAAATAAGTCCGTATTAACAGTAAAAGAATACTTTGCAAAATACTTTATATGTACAGCGATACCAAATTGAGAAGCAACTACAGTGGCCAAAGCATTTTTTAATGAAGTAATATCAAGATTCTGCATTCTTAGAATTTCAGTCACTGATAACGGTACCACTTTCACATCACAAATATTCAAAAAGGCACGAAAACTTTTGGGCATTAAGAATCACCGTCCTTTGGTGAAAATCCTCAGAAATTGTGCCATAGAAGACGACAGTATCTGGGATCAATGGCTTTATCATGCAATGCACGTTCACAACAACAGTGTGCATTTTGCAACAAAACAAACCCCTCAAGGAACACTTTTTGGATTTGAATGAGAGGTACTAGTAAACTTAAATAGAAAACCGGAGCCTCTTTTCAATTCAGACGACTACTCCAAAAATATCAATATCAAATCTAGAGGACTCATCAATTAGTACGAGAGAATTAAAAATTAGCCAAGGAAAAATCCAAACGATACTTACGATAAAGGTGCAAAAAGCAGAAAATTTCAAATAGGAGACAAAGTGTGGCTAACGATTCAAACCCGAAAAATATTGATTTCATTTTTTTGCAAGGGCCCAATCCGATTACGGCAATTACAACGCCAGTAAACGTAAAATTGTCAATTAAAGGAAAGGAAAAAAACTTTACACACCATTTGGTCAATCCATACTTCACGAAAATTAACATTAAGAGCAATACCGAGATTCATAATTCATAATTATACCCGGCGCACTTCTATGTCGGGGGTATATTGAAGTTGTGGGTACGTTTGTAACAGCCAGAACCAGTCGAGATAAACCATATAATATGTATATAAAAACGATCAGCGTCACAGTAGATTCAATTTAGCTGTGTCCGTCGTCTGTACGTTTACAGTTTTCTTATCGAAGAAGTTGAGCTATCTTGGCGAAATTTGGTATGCGTGCTGCCAGGGACATAAGTAGAACAAGAATGGATGCGATTTTAAGGGAAGCTCAAGTACTAGGGTCTGTCAAACAGATCCCAAAACTGCCCCAAAAACTAACTTTTTCGAAATATTTGAATTAAGTTTAGAATTTGAGCATATTTAAGTCAACGATTAGATTTCAAAAAGTTTTTATAGGTGTGCTAGGCGGTGCCGTGACATAACGCCCATGGACTGAAGGCCCACGGGCCTTAAGTCCTAGGCTATGGCGGACTTAAGGCCCAAAATTGGGTTTGGCCTTATGTCTGAAAACAAGAAGGACATAACGCCACAATTTTCTCGGACATAAGACCAAAATTATTTGGGCGTAATGTCCGTCAGAGAAACGGTAATAGCACCACAAAAAATTTCTATAGCGTCACGCATTTAAAAATGAAAAATAATTTTTAGGTATTTGTTAATCTTTCTTAACTATACCCAGCGTAAGCGGGGTATATTAGTTTTGTGCGAATCTTGTAACAGGGAGAATTAAGCTCCGGAGATATAGCAAAATATATATAGAAATGATCAGGATCAAAAACTGAATCGATTTAAAAATGTCCGTCTGTCCGTCCGTCCGTCTGTCCGTCTGTCCGTCCGTCCGTCTGTCCGTCCGTCCGTGGTCGGATCTCCTCCGAAACGGCTGGACCAATCAAGTCGAAATTTGGCACACAGGTATATCGGGATCCGAGTATGATCCTAAGTAAAAATGGAAGACATCCGCCCACTGCCACGCCCACAAATGAATATAATGTGTTTTCAATAAAATGGCTGTAACTAGCGAACCACTCAACACATTTTATTGATATTTGGTGTGCTGGTAAACTACAAAAAGGGACATTTCCTGGAAAAAAAATGGACGCCGCCCTCCTCGAGCCACGCCCACAAATAAGCCCAAAAAGAAGGGATTATCGTAACTTGTGCAGTAAAAGGCGTAGAAGCTTCAAATTCGCAGCATAGGTTGACCAAGGCAAATAAAAGGTGTAGGAACAAAAATTTTTTTGGCCCGCCCACTGCCACGCCCACAAATAAAGATTTTTCGTAACTTTTGAAGTAAAAGGCGTAGAAGCTTCAAATTCGCAACATAGGTTCACCAAGGCGAATGAAAAGTGTAGGAAAAAAATTTTATGTGGCCCGCCCACTGCCACGCCCACAAATGAAGATTTTTTGTAACTTACGAAGTAAAAGGCGTAGAAGCTTCGAATTCGCAACATAGGATTACCAAGGCGAATGAAAGGTGTAGGAAAAATTTTTTTTTGGCCCGCCCACTGCCACGCCCACAAATAAAGATTTTTCGTAACTTCCGAAGTAAAAGGCGTAGAAGCTTCAAATTCGCAACATAGGTTCACCAAGGCGAATGAAAGGTGTAGGAAAATTTTTTTTATGGCCCGCCCACTGCCACGCCCAAAAATGAAGATTTTTCGTAACTTCCGAAGTAAAAGGCGTAGAAGCTTCGAATTCGCAACATAGGTTCACCAAGGCGAATGAAAGGTGTAGGGAAATAATATATGTTGCCCTCCCACTGCCACGCCCACAAATAGAGAAGCAAAACATACCGCGCTCATAATGTCGGGACGCTGGGTATTTCAAAGTCGGGCTTGACCGACTTTAGCTTTCTTACTTGTTTTTTATTTGTTTTGAGGGCCGGCTTAGCGGTTATTTTCAAAAATCACGCGGAAAAAAAGGGATTGGAACCCTTGGACAGGGCCAAAAGTAAGGAAATATTGAAATCCTTTTGCGTTTAAAGTTGCACAAGGACTTAAAGCTTTGTGATAAAAAAAATACAGTTTCAGTTACCTCCATGGGCGTTATGGCACGGCAACTGTAACTTTTTAGCAGAAAACTTTTGGCCCTGTCCAAGGGGTCCAATCCCTTTTTTTCCGCGTGGTTACTGGAAATGTAACTGTTTATATGGAATAAAAAATAGGAAATAATATAAAAATAATAAAAAAAAAAAATTTTTTTTAATTTATAAAAACATAAAAAAAAAAATTTTTTCTTCAAACGGACTTAAAGCCCGTGGGGTTTCTGTCTTTCTTATTTTCGGACATAAGGCCAAA
>CM035807.1:33463239-33478588 GCA_020466095.1 Chlorops oryzae | reverse complement strand
AAATTTGACCATGACCAGCATTCGCGAAAATCGCAAAAATTTGATTTTCAATATTTTGAATTGAGTATTTCGCAGCTACACAAAATGTGCTAATTTAACCATGCACACCCTTCGTGAAATTCACAAAAATTTGAATTTCACTATTTTGAATTGAGTATTTCACAGCTAGAAATGATGTCCTCTAACGGTTTAATTTTGACCATGACCAACATTTGCGAAATTCTCAGAAATTTGATTTTCACTATTTTGAATTGAGTATTTCACAGCTAGACAAAATGTCCTGTAACGGTTAAAATTTGACCATGAACACCATTCGCTAAAATCGCAAAAATTTGATTTTCAATATTTTGAATTGAGTATTTCGCAGCTAGACAAAATATGCTCTAACGGTTAAGATTTGACCCTGACCACCATTTGCAAAAGTTTTGTACGTAATAATAATTTGGAGTTTGTGAAGCTAAATCGATGTACAGATAAAGTATAACTAGATATCCAAGCTAGAAAACGAAAACGGCAGGAATTTTTGTTAAAGTAATATTTTAGCATATTTTAGGCCGAGGAAAAGGGCTCCCTGAAATATGGCCCCAATGCAAAATGGCCCCACACTCAAAATGAAAAATGACCCCAAAACTTAATATTGAAAACAACAACACGAATTTTGGGGCGATTTTTCATTTTTTTTGGGGTCTTTTTTACTTTTTGTTTGGGGTCATTTTGCATTTTTTAAAAATTACATTGAGTTTGGGGCCACTTTTCCTTTTTTGATTTGGGATCTTTTTTCATAATGCAAAATTACCCCTATTTTGGGGGCCATTTTTCCTTTTTTGATTTGGGGCAATTTTTCATAATGCAAAATTACCCCAAAACTTTATATATTTCCGGGCCCGTTTTCCTTCGTACAAAATTGGGGCTCCAAAAAAAATGGTCCTAATTCAAAACTATCGCCAACTGAAAATTAAAAAGGACCCAAAATATTATACTGAATGGGGTTATTTTTCATAATGCATAATTACCCCAAATTTAGAGCCTTTTTTGATTTGGGGTATTATTTCATAATGCAAAATTACCCCAATTTTGGGGCCATTTTTCCTTTTTTAATTTGGGGGTTCTTTTTTTGGGTTTTTCCCAATTAATTGCAAAATTACCCCAATTTTGGGACCATTTTTCCTTTTTTGAATTGGGGTCTTTTTTCATAATGAAAAATTACCCCAATTTTGGGACCATTTTTCCTTTTTTGAATTGGGGCCTTTTTTCATAATGCAAAATTACCCCAATTTTGGGGCCATTTTTCCTTTTTTATTTGGGGCCATTTTGCTTTATGAAAAGTTACCCGAAATCTGGGGCCTTTTTTCCATTTTTGATCTGAGATTATTTTTCAAAAAGCAAAATTACCCCCAATCCGGGGCCTTTTTTCCTTTTTTGACCTGGGGTAACTTTTCAAAAAGAAAAATTATCCCAAATCTGGGGCCTCTTTTCCATTTTTGATCTGGTATTATTTTTCAAAAAGCAAAATTACCCCAAATCTGGGGCCTTTTTCCTTTTTTGACCTGGGGTTACTTTTCAAAAAGAAAAATTATCCCAAATCTTGGGCCTTTTTCCCATTTTTGATTTGGGGCAATTTTTCCACAATGAAAATTAAAATATTTTTGGGGCCTTTTTTCCCTGGTATTGATTTTGGGCGATTTCTCATGGAACCTTTATTTTCAAAGCTCGAATTTATCATCAGGACTAAAAGTAGGCCGTGAACTGCAATTCCTAATTTAACTGGGGACCAAGCAATTTTTTCTTCAATTGATTCCTGAATTCCTGATTCCTGAATTGATTGAATTTCTTTTTTTTCGCGATAATAAAAGTCATAATTATGAATAACGAATTTATTGTGGGAAAAAAGATTGGCAGTCAACTGCTTTATTTGAAGGAAAAAAAATGATTTTTAAGAAAAAATCAACGTATAAGGACGTTGTTAAGTATGAGTGCTGGCGGGCCACATGCAAGGCAAGAGTCAATTTAATGCCTAACGGTGAATGTGTCTTAGCAAAAAATTATGTCGAACATAATCACGGTACTGAAGAAGAGGCTTTAAGGGAACTAAATGTTAAAAATTTAATAAAAACGGAGTGTGTGGCTATAGCTACAACCTTAGGCGGACAGCGTAATTCCATCTGTACAATATGGACCGCATACAGGAATGTCTGTACACGGTAATATTCACCACGATATTTGAAGAGGTAATTAGTTACTAATGTAATATTTTCAGATTTCAAGAAGAAAGTAAGGAGGTTTCGTTGCCAAGAATAAAAAGGGATTAAATTACTTGGTCAGCAAATCTTTCGTTACTAGCCCCAAATCTTCGATAGAGGCTATCGAATCATTTCAATTAGAGCGAGTGTGGACAAATTTCGGTTTGACGAAAGATGAGCAAAATCCCAGACCATTTTATACCGCATGTATAATTGAAGATGGGTTTTCGTATTGTATATTTTCCTCTTTAAAATTCATCGATTTAATGAAGGAAAATATACAAGACCGAAAATACCTAATGGACGCGACATTTAAAATAGTTCGCGCGCGCGATTAAAAAAAAAATTTTGCCTGCTATCACCCGATTTCTTCAAAAAAAAACTTTCGTCTCCATCAGAAAAAATTTCGTTTACTAGTTTTAACAGCAGTCATAAATTTTTCTTATATTTCTGTAATTTTTTTATACCTAGATTTTTCCAATATTTTTTGTCCTTATGGATAAAAAGAGTAAGGCTGCTTATGAACATCTGTTTAGATACTTAAAAAACAATATTTTTAATATGGAACCAGATCTATTTGTTACCGACTACGGTCGAGAATTACAAGATGCTATCAAAAACATATTCCCTACAGTTCGAATTGTTGGATGCTGGTAATTTTGTTGCAGTATACGTTGAATTCTATAGTAAATTTAGAAGTTATTTGTTTTTAAATGTAGGTTTCACTTTTGCCAGGCTATGGCCCATTTGCAAGTGTTCCGGTTAAAGTTTGTCGTCACGATATCCTCTCAAAATTTCAAAATTTTCATACAATTTTTTTGTTTTTCGAAACGAAAAAATTTAATCGGAACAGTAGCAAATGGGCCTATAAGGCGAAACGTAAGTAGCCGCAAGCCGCTGCTCCAATATATTCGAAACTGCACCCCAGCTTCATCGGAGTATCATAAGCTTATGGCTCTTCCCTTACTTCCGCCACATTTGATTAAAAAATCTTATGAGGAAATTCGCCGGGCCATACTGCTTATGGACGCCGATAGCAAGTTCGTCTCGTTTTTAAATTATTTCGAAAGCCAGTGGATACGGAAGGTAAAGTGTGTCTTGATTTTTTAATTATAAATTATATAGTAGAGTCATAATTTACAGGTTGGCTGCGAAGGTTTTAGTGTGCACAATGAAAGCACCCGCACCACTTCGGCAGTAGAAGCGTATAATGGCATTTTAGGTATATATCATTTTGCATTTTTCAAAAATTACATTGAGTTTGGGCCTTTTTTCATATTTTAATTTGGGGTAATTTTTCATTATGCAAAAACACCTTAAATTTGGGGCCATTTTTCCTTTTTTGATTTGGGGCAATTTTGCATTATGAAAAATTACCCAAATTTGGGGCTTTTTTTCCATTTTAGGTAAAGAAATCGAAAAACACGGGGACTTTTTTAAGTTTGTGAACTTAATTAGGAATGAGGAGTTCTTCAAAAGTCGTGAATTCGAGAAGATAATCAAGAGTGGAGGTTTGGTTAGCAAACGACAAAAAAAGGCTAGCGTGATAAAAAGTAAAAAAATTGAAGAGGCAAAGGAATTGTAAAACAAAGGAAAAATCAACGCGTCCACATTTCTAAACAGAATGGCATATGCCGGGAACGAGATTATGGTTGGGATGATCCCTGAAGAAGACATGTATTCTGAAGATGACACAAGAAATGATGATGACAATGAAAATGAACCAGAAATAGAAGACCTAGTTCTAGAACGCAATGAATGCGTTGTGTGCTTTGAAAAACCGCCAGATATTTTGCTTTTGCCGTGCAAGCATTTAAAAGTGTGCGACGAATGCGTTTTAAAGCTGCAGGCGGATGCCATCGCACACAATATGGACACATACAATTGCCCATACTGTAGGTGTGAAGTCGTAGATACCCACTGGGAAATTTAGTAAGGTATTTACAAAGTAATAATCCGATAATATATATTTAAGGAAGTGAAAACGTAAACCTTATTTAGCAACTATATTGTAAGCGATTTTGTAAGGTGTGCGAAACAAAAAAACTTCGTGCTGTTTCTCAAGGCACACTATGTCGAAATTGATTTGATGATTTTTGTGAAAACGGAACGATTTTTGTTTGTGTTTTTTATTTCAATTTTTTTTTCTCCGAGATTTCGTGACGAACGCACGTGCTTCTTCTTATATCGCAAAAGGAATTGTTTTAATTGGTAAAAAGGGTAAATATACAAAAGGTTACACTTATTTGCTAAAATATCTAGTTTTAAACCTAATTGCTTACAATGAAAGGTATTTCGAAAAGAAATTTGCGACGAATAGCCGCAAAAAAAGGCGGAAATATTAAACTCTTTTGAGCATGAGGCTTCTTCCAGTACTGAAACAAACAACTCGGAATCGGGAAGTAGGGTTAATGTTGTAAATAAAACAACAGACGAAAATTGGCAAGAATTTCAAGAGGATCCAGTTTCAAATAAATTTGATATATTTTTGGATCCAAATATTTCCATTAAGCAAAAGTTAGAGGAATTCTATAGAAAACATAACCCGACAAGAGCCGTTTTTGACGATTTTTTAAAAATACTGCGTTCGCAAAACATTAACGTACCATTGTCGTCGAAGAGTTTAATCAGGCAAGATGAAAAAGCCATAATAAGATGTGTTAATCCAGGCCAGTACTTTCATCTGGGTATAAAGAGGTATCTGTCCTCACAGGGAATCAGATTGGAAGGTCTGCAAGAAATTGTGATGGATGTAGGCATTGATGGGTTAACTTTATTTAAAAGCTCTAGGCAAGGTGTTTGGCCTATTCTTGGATTTGTGAACAATGTAAAAAATGCAGAAGTTTTTCTAATTGGTTGCTTTCTAGGTGTCCAAAAACCAGCTAATGTTGATCAATTTTTGCACGATTTTGTAAACGAAGTATCAGAATTAAGTGAAGTGGAGTTCAAATTGGAGAACTATTTCATAAAATTCAGAATAAAATCTTTTATATGTGACGCTCCAGCAAGGTCTTTTTTGTGTGGTGTTGTTGGTCACAACGCCTTGAACGGATGCTCCAAATGCACGCAAATAGGCAGACGAAGTCAAAATGTTACAATTTTTTCTGATAGCTGTGGACCTTTGCGAACTAATGAAGATTTTCTTTCTAGAAAAGATACAACTTACCACAAAGAATATTTTCGCTTGAGAAAGTCTAAGTTAGAAGAAATAAATATTAAAAAGATAACTCAATTCCCTTTAGATCCAATGCATCTTCTGGATTTGGGTGTTTGCAAAAAAATTCTACTTTGCTTAATTCAGAGCAAAACCGTTGAATTTAAATTAGATAATAATTTAGCTCTGCAACTATCGGACAATCTTATTTCATTAAAACAATATATACCTCTAGAGTTTGGAAGAAATCCAAGAGGGCTTCAGGACTTGCCTCGGTGGAAAGCAATTGAATTTAGGCAATTTATTTTATACACTGGTCTCCTGGTGTTAAAAAATGTTTTACCTGAAAACTATTACTATCATTTTCTTTTGTTTCACTGCGCATACCGATTGCTAATGTCCCCAAAATATTAAATAACGTAAATACTGCTGAATTAATGTTGAAGCAGTTCGTTGAAGACTTTTCACTGCTATATCCATCAACATCATTGACGTGTAATGTTTACAATATGCTGCATATTTCATAATGCGTCAGAGAAATAGGGCACATTGAAGAATTTTCAGCATATAAATTCGAAAATAAACTGCAAGCTATAAAAAAAATGGTTAGGAAACCTACGTACATCCTGCAGCAAATATATAAAAATTGTTCTTTTTCCAACCCACTTTCCGAAAAAAAATCATATGGTTTCAAATCGATGGCAAATCAAGAAATTACACATTATTTTCATAAAAATTTTACATTAAAATGTGATTTTCCAGATAACATGTGCTATGTTTTACAATGTATACCTGTAAAAATTACAAAATTTACTGAAAAACGCAACACTCAATATTTTGCAGGAAGAAGATTAAAAAACCCAAGAAAATTTTTTTTCTTGCCCAGTAAAGTCTGCCACAGATTTAGGTATCACCTTAGTTGATATTGAAGCATCAGAAAATGAGGAAACCTTTCTTGTTGTCTACGATGGCAACCCTTTCTATTTAAGAGTAAATTAAGAACGTGAAATGTAACTCAAAATGAAATGTAATTTTCCACTCAAATTGTTGTTACACTCATAAGTCATGAAATGTACTCGAACACATTGTAAGAAGAAAAGAGAAACTTAGAAGAAAGATCGAAAGGGCTCAGTTGTTGTCCGAGACCCTAAGCGCATTGCCGCACCCGAAACGATCGGTTTTATTTAATTTAATTAAAGGGCCAGAGTCTTTTTCACTTGTTAAACATATTTTATGCAAATTAATGTGTTTACCTTTTGAAAACAAATATTTGCTCTTACCAATCTTACATTCAATAAGTTAAGCGTCATAAGTATCATGGAGTCACGAAAATTTTATGTAGCTTCGGAGGAATATTCAAGTGGTAAGATGTTAAATAAAAATTCTATAGAAACATATTTTTAATGAAATTTTTTGATTAAGAAACAAACATGGAAAAGCGTCTTAAACTTTTGGAAGACAACCAGAAATTACTCCTGCGAAACCAAAAAATTATTATGCAGCAAATGAAAGAACTGCAAGGTTTGTATAATATATATGTATATATATTATTATTTTTTTATTTAACCCATTGCTTTCTTACATTTAAGAGTCCAATGCAAATGCAATAAGCAAAATCTTTGCAGTCATTGAAAAAATTCAAGAGACTCCTCAGAGAAAACTCAGCAAATAATCTTTCCAATTACCTCCATTGAAAATCTAAAAGCTGTTGATCAAAAGTGCCGCCATAATCCTGAGAAATATGTAAGTTTTGTTTTTTATTTTTAATTTAAGAAATAACGATAAAAGTATAAGTATCTGAATTATCATTTAATTTCAGACCACAATGTTAAAACATATTGCATTGCCCGAAGGGATAGGTAAGAACCTGCATAGAATCTTGGATCGCCAACTCATTCAGCATTTAAATTACGATGGCATCCGAAAAAGGAATCCTTCAAGGATTATAAGGGCATAAAAACGTTTTGTTTGGTAAGTTGAAGTATTTATAATTTTTAATAAAGATATATGAATCATTGCCTCGAATAATGCGTTATTTTCTAACAAGTTTCGATATTCCAGCTGCATTAAAAAAAAGGATTTTCTGAAAAGGAATACATTTCAAGTATTCGTATAGCTTTTAAGAAAATAAGACATTTACATAAAAACAAATGTATTGAGAAAAAGAAGAATAAAGAAAATGAGTAATTAATTAATTTTATTTTAAGATTGTGTGCATTTTCAAAACAAAAGTATTTCCTTCCATTTTATATTGGGGGAAAACACGTCAAGTGTACCAGGTGGAAAAATTTTTCTCCGATTTCGATGAAATTGGTGATATTTGTGCTATTAGAGTACAAAATTTGGCAAAAGGAGGGTAGTCAAAACGAAGCGGTTGCTGAGATATGGCCCAAGTTTATATTTTTTTCTAAATGACTTTTTTCGTTCAATGATTATGGGTAGAAGGTTTGGTAGATGTAAAAACGTTTTATTGTCTTTTATGTAAATTTCCGAAATTTCCAGAAAAATATTTTGGATTTTTAAAACGAAACTTTCGATAAAAAATCGATTTTAATTCTTAAATTATAATTTTTGCACAAATCGGCATTTTAATTTTTTTTTAGACTAAAATAAAGCTTTTTTATTTACCTTTTCAACGATATGCATATGTTGATGGTGAAGTCATTTGTGGGTCAATTCGTCGTTTGTTTAATTTTTTGTTTTAAAAATTCTTGGAAATATTTGTGAGGAATTTTGAAACAAAAGTATCTAAGTTGAAGTTGATCTCCGTCAATGGATTAAAAGAATGGATCTTTTTAGTTCCTGGAATCGTTTTCGCTAATTGAAAGCGTGATTTTAAATGGTTTAATGATTCTTCGTAACGTGGATTGAACTGAAAAAAACTTTGTCTCTTTCAATTCTCTCTAGCCCGGAATAAAACGTCTCGAAACTTAGAATTTGGTTTCTGAAGAGGCTTGTAAATCGCTCGTCTTGCATGACACAGCTGCGTTTACACCTTTCAAAAGTGGTGTTGAAGTACTTAAAAGAAATACTATGCATGACCAAGGTTATGTATTTTTCGGACGGAGGGCAAACATTTTAAAAACCGCTTTAATTTTAAAAATCTGCTTGCCATGAAAAGGATTCGGTACCCGCAGAGTGGCATTTTTATGTGACAGGACATGGAAAGGTCCATGCGATGGAATTGGAACAACTTAACTTAGATACTTTTCGTTTCAAAATTCCTCACAAATATTTCCAAGAATTTTTAAAACAAAAAAATTAAACAAACGACGAATGACCCAAAATGACTGATTCACCATCAACATATGCATATCGTTGAAAAGGTAAATAAAAAAGCTTTATTTTAGTCTATTAAAAAAAAATTTAAAAATGCCGATTTGTGCAAAAATTATAATTTAAGAATTAAAATCGATTTTTATCGATAAATTATCGTTTTAAAAATGCCAAAAATTTTTTTGGAAATTTGGTATAAAAAGACAATTAAAAGAATCTACCAAACCTTCTACCCATAATCATTGAACAAAAAAGTATTTAGAAAAAAATCATAAACTTTGAGGATTTTTTCGTTTTGATATTTTGCACAAATCTTGTACTCTAATAGCACAACATCATCACCAACTTTCATCGAAAGGAGAAAAATTTTTCCACCTGGTACACTTGACGTGTTTTCCCCCATATGTATGTATTAATTGGCTAAAAAAAAAAAACAAAAAACGAAATACTGTGAAAGTATATAAAAAATATAAAAAATTTAAATTTTTAAAGTAAATAATCAAGTTTTTTCACTGGTTAGGCCCCAAAAGAAAGTATGCATATTCTGCAAAGAATAATAATGCTTACAAAACCTTATTTTATAGCTTTATTTTATAGCTAAAAACAGAGTTTTGGTAATGCTTATTACATACTGAAAACTTAAATTGTAAATGGTGTTGAAGACGAACTTTCCGCTTCGGGTATGCATTACTTATACCTTACTTTTAGAAGAGAAAGTATAATACTTCAATTCCGCTTACTACAGAAGCCTTAAAGAGCGCGGCCATTCTTTAACAAAAGTAATGGGAAGTAGTAAGGGAGAATGGAAGTACCGACGCATAAAACGTAAGGCTTATGTAATGCATTATGTAAGCTTTAACTTTCCTAGTGGGTACGATAAAATTATTTAATTAAACACATATATATCGAAAACGCCTTCAAATGAAGAATTTATAGTTCAACTGTGGTTATTTTTCCTTTTCTAGTTTGGGGTCATTTTTCCTTTTTTGATGTGGGGTCATTTTTCTTAACCCATTAATAGCCACTGTACCCAAGCAGGTACAGAAAAATACCCATTTTCAAATAGCCGTTGCTTCGATTAGAAAAAAATTGTTGGCAAGCTTCTTTTGCATATCGCTCACTCAAACCGTTACTAATAGCTGTACGTAGGCAGAATAACAAAAACAAATAGCGGTTGTTGTAACTTCGCTTTGTTGTAACATGTGCTTGTCAATTTCATGCGTTTTGCATAGTTCAGTGATGTTTTGACTTCATAAGAAGAAAGCCGCGTATATTAAAAAAAAATTTTTTTTGCATTCCACAAAAAGAATACACGAGTTTTTAGTATTTTATTTATTTCCATGAAAAAAGTTTGTGTTTGTTAACGTTTGGTAAGTTACAAAAATGCTGTACCTGCTTGTGTACAGTGGCTAATGAGGTATGCAATTTTTTAGGTTGAAATGGAATTTGAAAGTATCAAACCATCTAGCTTTTATCGCAAACGGTTTGAAAATTTAGACGTTGCGTTAGATTTTGTTGAAAGCTCCACAAGCCGTGCCAACTTTGACATAACCTTGATTCCGCCAGATCCAGATTGCAACACCGATGAAGAAGAAGGTGATCCTGATGAAATTTTAAATGTAAATGTGCCACACGATGTTCTGAGAGAGATCGAAATATTTTGCAGAAGTGAAAGTGAAGATGATTTACCACTTCAAGAGCTAAAACGTAGAATAAAACCTTCAAAAGCTTCTGGAATCCCGCAAAAATGGTCAAAAAAGGCATGTTCTATTGAAATGCCGAAAACAAGTTTTTTCTTAGAAAAGAAGTCAGTAATGATAAAGGAATTGAAGGATAAATCACCGCTTGAAGTGTTTGAAATTTTGTTTGACAAAGAAGTTGTTGATTTTAT
This sequence comes from Chlorops oryzae, assembly GCA_020466095.1. Lineage (NCBI taxonomy): Eukaryota > Metazoa > Arthropoda > Insecta > Diptera > Chloropidae > Chlorops > Chlorops oryzae. The sequence goes on along the minus strand of CM035807.1, from coordinate 33,468,027 downwards.
AGTTGAGCAAACTTGTCTCTACGCTTCACAGAAAAATGTACACAATTTTTCATTCTCCGAAAACGATTTAAAAATGTTCTTGGGAATTTGTTATATACTGGCTACCACTCAATGCCGAAAAGAAGATATGTACTGGCAAACAGACGAAGATACTCGTTCATCATTTGTTGCAAACAATATGCCCCGAAACAGATTCAAGGAAATCAAAAAGTATCTGCACCTCGTTGACAACTATAACTTGGAAGCTACTGACAAAATGGCCAAAGTAAGACTTTTAGGAAATTTGCTCTCCAAAAAATTTTGCCAGTTTGGCTACATGCACGAAAAACTTTCAATTGATGAATCAATGGTGCGATACTTTGGCAGTCATTCATCCAAACAATTCATCAGAGGAAAACCTGTAAGATTTGGCTTTAAAAATTGGATGATGACCAGCAGTTGTGGTTACTTGTACCAGGTTGATACGTATTGTGGAGCTAAAGGCGTTGGTGCAGAAAAGCCACAAATGCCATTAGGATCTAGAGTTGTCACAGACTTTTTGGCAAAAGTTCCTAATCCCTCCGACCACATTGTGTTTTTCGACAACTTTTTTAGTTCTTATGATCTTCTGGTTATACTCAAACAAAAAGGATTTCGAGACATTGGGACTATACGTGAATCGCGGACAAAAAACTGCCCGTTAAAATCGAAGTCAACTTTTAAAAAGGAAAAAAGAGGATTCTATGATCACAGATACACAGAACCAAAAAACTTTACGTACACCTTGAATTTCTCAAGAAAACCGTTTTTTGCCGCAAATAAAAATATTAAATAATTTTTTTTTTAATGAAATATGCAAAAGAAGGCAATTTTATTTACAAGTAAAACAAATTTTTTTAAAAATATATATTAATCAGTACAAGTGCGACGTCCCTAAAGCTGGAAGAGCAAAGTCAGTTGTTTAATGCAAGTTTTCGTGTTCTAGACCCCCGCCTACCCTGAAAGAGAATCCGATGAGGCGAATGACGTCATTTAAAGTTAAATTAACACTTTTTAGTTAAACGATTGTAAATGTAATCCATGAATGTTAAAAAATGATTTCAAATGCAACCCTGTAACAATATGTCACGTGCCATTAACAGAGAGTGTTTCAATTGAGCTTCCATAATACGGGGAAGCTCTCCGCAGAAAACAGCTTTTCTGTTCATTTAAAAGAAATAGGGGTCGAAGAATTAAAAACGATCCTACACAAACAATGCAAGGATTTATCGGTTACTATCCTAGGTTTTTAGAAGCACCTAATTAAGCACCTTATTATAATAAAGTTTTTAAGCCGCAATTTTATCGGACTGACGCCATATAGTACTATAGGTCTAACTGTCGACGTCGAAAGGCCTCTGCCGCTAATAAGAAACTCCCCATTAGGCAGGGATAGGAAACTCAACTCTTTCGAGAAATTCACCAAAAAGCTACCAACAAAAACCTTAAGCAGGAATAGGAAATTCAACTCTTTCGAGAAATTCACCAGAAAACTACCAACAACAATACGGGCAGACAAAAAGTGGCACTATGATGCCACTTGCAAGAAAATTATAAAAGAAACACGGCGTCGGCTCTGTTTTTTATATTGCTTGAAAAGTTCTTAATTGAAACTTTACTAAATGTATTACGATATGTTTTTGCTCAATGTGCACGAATGTGTTCATTTTGTAATAAATTGACAAACTTTTTTGACTACGGCTACGAATTAGATTGTACAAAGAATTTAGCATTTTTGCTGAAATAGTGTGATCAAAAAGTTATGTGGACAGGGTAGGACAAAAAAACAATTTATATTTCTCCTTGATATTGAGTTTCCTTGATTAGTTTTATGTTTTTCAAGCTTTTCATATCATTTTATGATTTTGGTAGATATTTTATATGTAATGAACTCGAAAATCTCCCAAAATTAAAAATAAAGGTGGCAATGCATTTCACCAGAGCAGAGCTAAAGATTTCGCTGCCATAGCGTGCTTCTCTTTTCCTCATGCTATATGCCTATGTTGAAGCAGCGTAGCTCTAACACATTGCAGGGATTAGGAAGAAGAAGAGTTAGACCTATAGTTCTATATGCTGACGCTCGTAGAGCTGACTAGATATCAATCAAACGCATTGCCAACTTTATCGACCTCAATTTTGCGGCCATTTTTGAATTAAAAAATTTCAAGTTGTAGTTTGGGGCCATTTTTCATTTGCATTCAAAACGAATCCTGATTCTTGGGGTGGTTTTTCATTTCATGTTGGGGCTATAATTCATAATGCAAAATGACCCCAAAAGTCGGGGCCTCTTTTATTTGGTTATGAATCCATTTCGCGTTCCAGCCCTGTTTTATATCATTTGATTTTGGAGCCAAATTTCATTTTTTAAAGTGGGGCCATTTTGCATAATGAAAAATTAACCCAAAATTGGGGCCATTTTTCATTTCTAGTTTTTCAAATTCATTTAGATTAAAAGCACATCTTTTTGATTTTGGGGCCTTTTTTCATTTTATTTTGGGGCAAAATTTCATTTTTTATTTGGGGTCATTTTTCAAAATGCAAAATTGCCCCAAAATTTGGGGCCTTTTTTCATTTTCAGTTTGGGACCATTTTTCATTGGGGCCATTTTTCATTCCCCCGAGGAAAAGGTATGTGTGCAATCGGCTTAGCCGATGTAAACTTCTTTACTTGTTTTATATTAGTGGTATTCAAGCAGATGGGGCAATTGGAGTGGGCAAATTTTGCACTAGCAAATTTTGCACTTTTGCATGAACAACCCTCAGAAGAACGAGTGCAAAAATTCAACGATAACACTTGTTTTTTTTTTAAGGTCCATACAGACAGTCAAAACATGTTTGGTCTTTCACATTTATAGTACGCAGATATTATTGATATCAAAAAAATAAGATGCAAAAATTTTTTGGAAAAAAAATATTTATTTGTAAAAACGATAGTCGTATTATTAAATAGATGCATGGCATTTATTCAATTTCACTTGTTTTTCACTTATTGAACTTTATAAATCATGGCTTTTGTATTTCTTCATACATTCATACTCATATGACACTGTAGGGTCGCCATAGCGCTCATTTGCACAGAAAATCGGGCAAATGTTGCACATCAAAATCGATGTGCAATAGTTGCCCAGCTGTGGAAACGATTTTCCATACAAACCAATTTGCCCAAATGCCCAAGATGCCCACCTGCTTGAATACCACTATTATGTTTATATTATTAATTATATTATACATATTAATAGTTTTATATATTAATTTATGTATTAATTTCAATTTATCTTAATTTTTGGAATATATTGCTGAAAAATTTCTGCCATGCCTCATTTTATAGGGTTTGACATCTTCCGACTAATGTTCACTCGTCGACAGTCGGAATTAAATGAATTTTTACATTGCAAGCTTGCAAGCACCGCCATACACACTCAAATTTATTTTTAAACACAAGGCCACACCTCGAAAATATTAAAAAAATTTGATTATGCTCAAATTTGAAGTCAAACAAGAATCGATGTTTGCAAGAAGCTCCACACACGGTAAAATATGCTGTGCTTGCGAACATGCTTGCAAATTAATTTGAGCGTGTATGGATTCGGTTAGAGCCTATACTGAGATACGCAGTAAGTAAAGTGCCCATAAGACGCCGGTCACACATACATGAAACATGTTTTGAAACATTTAGTTCGTAGGTAAGAGACGAAAGAAACAAGGAAAAGTTGCTTTGCCCCTTGCCTCTCTTGTTTATACTGAGATGCCAGAGATATGAACATGTCAATTTTTTACGCGAAGTAAATGGCAGAACAGCGCATTGTGGCACATTTCAAAAAACAAAAATCGACGCAACACGGCCATAGAAAAGTACTGGACCGGAATTGGCATTTTGATGGAAAAGTTGGCTAAGAACCAATTTCACCAAGCATACTTAAGTAAAAATCGTCGTTTAAGCACAGATTTTCATTTTCATCAACCTAAATGGCAAGTCGTACTTAAGTGATCCATATCGGGCACTTAAGTAGAGTTTATGCAACTCTGTGTTGTCGTAATGGAAACAGCTGATTTAAAAAGAAAACTATTTATGTATATGGAAACTTGTTCTATTTATCATGTCGAGCGATGATAGTGATTGCGATTACGAGACAATTATTAATGTTGTGTTAAACCGTCGACCTCGTATAATCAGGGACCGAAAGAACTTTTTTATATATTTCGATGAAGTTGACTTTCGAAACAGATTTCGCCTTTCCAAAAGAGCAGCATGGACAATACTGGAGCTCATACGGCACAAGATAGCACACACAAGCAATAGGTGATTTTATTCTCGTTATTTTCAAACACAAAATGTTTTAACTTGCACTGTCGCAGAAAAATTTCTTCTGAAAAATTTTTAGTGCGGGACTCCATGTCTTATTTATTTATGTTTTAAATCAGCTGATTACGACGGTGTTGCACTAAAAATAAAAGGTGCTGCCGTACTTCCGCGTAACTAAATTTTATATTTGATGAAACGGTCTGAAACTTAAATGCGTACTTAAGTGCCAATCGGTACTTAAACTTAAATGCCTTTGGTGAAATTGGCTCTAAGACTTATGAACTTAAGTTCATGTAAACTGTTTTGTTAAAACTCATATTTAATTTCTATCGTTGGAATGTAAACGAGCTTGGGTGTCCATTAGAGAGTCAGAGGTATTACGCAAGAACCTCAAAAATTAAAAAAAGCGGAAGTGCACGTGGAGAATATTTGAGTGCACCAAAGTTCGACGACTCATTCTCCCCGCAC
>CM035807.1:33444635-33463139 GCA_020466095.1 Chlorops oryzae | reverse complement strand
ACTCGGGAGGAAACAGACTTGTTAAAGCTTTTCTTTTGACTCCAGATTGTGTTGAGGCAACGCTTTCTGCGGTTGAATATAAAATCCGTTAGCGTAGTTCATTCAAAAACGGCCTTTTTTTAGCCTTTCGTGAATACGAAGTGTTCACGCATTCACGTTGTTTACTCCAACAGTAGTCTGCCATCATATGACGTTTCCATCGTCCTTGATACCTTTCTTCCATGATATTAAGTATCTGGTGAAAACGTTCGCCCTGTTCTTCGCTATATGACCCAAGATTTTCTGGGAATTTATCAAGGTGACTATGAAGATAGTGCAATTTTATTGACATGTTACATCCTAATTGTTTGAAACTATCGAGCATATCGTTCACAATCTGAGCATAATTATTGGATTTATGATTCCCTAGAAAATTTTGTATGACTTGCACAAATGAAGTCCAGGCATATCGTTCCAAATCGTTCATTGAGCCTATAAAACCAGAATCATTGATTAATTTTCTTATCTGGGGACCGTCGAAAATTCTGGCTTTTATTTTTTCCATGCTCAGACCTGGAAACTTTCCTTTTATATAAGAAAAACATTTTCCATCTTGGTGTAAGGCCTTTACAAATTGTTTCATCAGACCTAATTTTATGTGCAAAGGCGGCAAAATGATTTTTTCTTTTGAAACCAAAGATGGATTAATGATGTTGTGCTTTCCAACTTCCATTGCTTCACGAAGGGACCAATTTCTTTTTTTCCAATGGTTTTTCTTATCACGACTGTCCCACAGACAATAAAAGCACGCGTATTTGGTGTAACCACTTTGCTGTCCCAAGAGAAAATTCACCATTTTTAGATCAACACAAATACTCCACTCGTGATCTTTGTACTTAATTTTATCAAGGACAAGTTCGACATTGTTATATTCCTCCTTTAATTTTGTGGAATGCGCGATGAGAATAGAGCCGTATTTGTTGCCATTGTGTAGTAAAACACACTTAAGGCTTCGCTTAGAGCTATCTATAAATAGACGTTATTCATTCGGCATATATTGTGGATGGCCTAACTCTTGAACCCCTTTGACATCTGCACAAAAAACAATATCGTCGTCTGATTCAAAATAACGTACAAATTTTTTTTCTCAAGTGCGATAGTATGTTACTTTAGTGGTTGATGCTAACAAGTTTTTGTCCTTTAGCCTGGAAGCCAGTATCTCTGCAGATTCTTTTTAGAGTGCCAGATCCCTCACTAGATCATTCAATTCTGATTGGGTGAAAGGAATACGCTCGTAAGACGCTTTGTCCTCGAACTCGCTATCACTTTTCATGTTGTCACATAATTCTTCATGTTCAGGTTCAAGGTAGGAAGAATGTGATGTGTCCTTCGCATATGGCACGGGTCTCTTAGCTGATTCCAAATTTGGATAGAGCATTTTAAGTAAATTAACGCTACGTAAATTAACCCAACAGAAGTAACAGTCGTCGTAGTCATTTTTTGTTCCTTCCATTGCATTGGAAATTCGAACTTCATACGGCGTCTTTTGCCAGTGACGCACTGTCTCAAATGCTCACAGCATGTTTTACATACACTTTGGGGAATCCAGGGTTTATTTCCATTTTCTATTTGCAATCCAAAATAAGAAGCATACGTTTTCTTTACGTAATCCGTTATGGGTTTTCTAAATTTTTTGACGGTGTATTCACCACAAACATAGCAAAATCCATTTGGATCATTAAGACATTTGCGTCTCGATCATACAATACTACAAGCGACACTTCCCAAAATCACTAAGACGGGTGAGGGGAGCTTGTATAAACCGACTTTGCCCATTCACAATCTGACTTTGCCCACAGTTAACACATTCACATAAAATAAACTGACTTTCACCACGATTTGTGTACATATGAACTCACACATCGACATTACAATCTAACTTTCAACACAGCAGAGCTCAATGCTTATTACCCACTAGGAAGCGTGAGGTATATTGCCCGGATGCAACTAGTACTTACACCAAAACTAAAGAACTAGTGCAAAGGCAAGTAGAGCTTCGTATAAAGCTCCGACTAGTATTGCATGGAAAAATGGTTTTTCGTGTCAGTAATAAGATTGCCATTATATAGTTGTTGCAAAGAGCGTTGGTGCTCCGAAATCAAAAATAAAATCTATCTTTATATATGTATAACAAATATTTTTGTAAATAAAACAAACACGAAAAATAATTCGGTGTCTTTTAAATATTGCGTATTGGAGGCTCAAAAAATTTTAGAACAAAAATAACCAAAAAACCACAAATTATGGTCAATAATCTTTCAAAGGAACTAGTGTTTTACTATACCCAATTTACCCAATTGGTTCCCAAATCACAAAAAAATCGTTAGTTCAAGTGTACAATTAGTGATATTTAGCCCACACGCAAAGTTAATTTTGTACAGAGTAATACATAACCAGGGGTGCGATTCCCAATATGTGAAGTGGTGAGAATGAGTTTTTTTTCACCACTTCACCGTATTTGCGATTCTCGTATCGTGAAGCGGTGATAAATCTTGTCAAAAAAAACTATCTCACACTTCATTTTATCACCGAGAATTTGTCAGTGAGTTTTTTTCACGAAATGGAAAAAAGTTGTACGGAGCGGCAAAGCCTCTGAGGCACAAAAAGAATATTTAATAGATTATCTGGAAAGCAACATTGATTTCGCTAACGACAGGTAAACAAACGTGCAATGTGTAAAAAAATTGCAATTAAAAACGAATTGTTTTTAGATATATTTCAGTTAATGGCGCAAAACATTCGGAACAAAAGTGGTCTACATTGGCTACAGAATTAAACGCCATTGGTGGCACATGTAAGGACGGCCAGAAATGGAAAAAATATTGGCGTGACTTAAGGTATGAAAAAATAGTTTGATTGTTAGTTTTTGAATTTAAAATGAAAAAACTCAAATTTCTACAGGCAAAATACTAGGACTAAATATAGTGCCTTAAAAAACGCCTTAAATCAGACAGGGAATGGTCGCATCTCTCAAAAACCCTTATCGGAGTTGGAAGACCGAATTATAAATATTACGACCAAGGAAGCTGTTGATGGAGATGCTCCCCCCGAGTCCGAATTAGGTCTTTCGGAAATAGTAAGTATACATTTAAAAGAATATTTAAATATTCATATATGCTACATGAAAATTTATTGTTTACAGCCGTCTTGCACTATCAATGAAGACGTTATGCTCCCTGAAATGGAAAAAGAACCTTCAACGTCTGGGAGTAGACAAAAAAGGAGACGCCAAGACAGACATCCAAAAGAAAATTTGCAGAGAGAACTTTTGGAAATTGAAAAAGAAAAAATCAACTTAAAGAAGCAGAAAATTGCATTAATGGAGAGTAACAACCAAATCCTTAAAAGCATCCAGGAAAATTTGGAGTTACTAAACAATCTTTTGGGATGTTAAAAATAATATTCAAGGGAACTCCAACTGTTTTTTTTATATTTAAGTGCCTTTGAACGAATTTTTTATTTTGTAGCGCTATGAATAAAAGTGATATTTTTATTTCTTAAAAATCCATTCACATATTTTTTTAACTAAAACAAATTTTGAAAGTTACATTTTGCTGTGATAGAATTTTAACTTAAGATGTGAAACAGTCTCGAACAATTTTTTCTCTTTGCTCTCGAGCAACACGAAGGAAGTCGTTTCCTTGACTCTCTTGAAAAATCCCTTCTGAGTCACTTACAGATTCCCGCTCGCTGTTGTCTGACAAAAATTCCTCGAATGGGACTCTTGCACGGATTAAAATATTGTGAAGCACTATGCAGGCGTTAATTATATATGTCACTTTACTTGGACTATAAAACAGCGCTCTTTCTTTACTAAGGCATCGAAATCTTTGTTTTAATAGGCCAATACATCTCTCCACTCCACACCTTGTATTTTTTATGAGCTGCGTTATAGCGCTCCTGGAATTCATTCACCGCATTTGGAAACGGTGTCATAAGCCAAGGCTAAAAAATATTAAATTATAGAAAATTTAAAAAACATTAAGGTTGTTCACGAAGGAGTGGTTATCGGGTTATGTGGTACAAAATTAAAAAAGTAGGTGCCGGAACGAAGATTCGGCACAGCTGATTGTGTAGGCAAAAAATCTTTCATAAACAAAAGGGTCTTCATGATAGCCATAGGTGTTTTTTTATTTTTACCACATAACCCGATAACCAATCCTTCGTGAACAACCTTATTAATATATAAGTTATAACTTACTTGGAGAGGATATCCACTATCGCCTAAAGCCAAAAATTCCTAGTGCCATTTTCATACAGACTTCGTAGGAATCGAAAATGCTGAGAGTTTCTCCATACATACGAGTCATGAGTTGCACCACCAAATCGAGCACTCGCACCCAAAATCAAATAGTCGGCATCACATATTATTTGAATGTTTTTAGAGTAGCCTCCTTTTCGACAAACATAAACATGCTCAACATTACGAGAAGGAACAGCTATTTTTATATTGCGTTCCATCTATTAAGCCGATTACTCCTGAAAAAACCATATTGTGCATAAAATTTTGCTTTTATTCCGGCAAAGTCTTCAATTCGGGAAATTTGACATGATGATGCGCAATTCTGTTTAGTGCTGCAGTTACTTCAGTCACGCATCTACTTATCGAAGATTGGGATAAGCACGACAACGCGTCTTGACCGACACTACGTTGAAAACTTCCCGTGCCGTAAAATCCGTAGGGCAGCCAATACCTTCAGAAAGCAAGGAATTGAATGCATTGTCCTTCCAATTTTCATGAATGGTTGCAGCTCATTTATAAGATTGAGGCAAAGCCTTTTATTTAAGCGGTATAGTTGTACAAATGCTTCTTCAGTTATGTTTTCGAATGGGTTTTTCGCTATCTCGCAAGGATCTTCTTAGAGTTAACAAATGTAATCTGCAAAAAAAAAACCATCAGTTTAAATGAACACAAACAATTGTAATGTACTTACAATTGACCATTACGATCATTCGCCTCCGAAATATCAAAAAATAAAATATTTGCCATTTTCAGAAAATGCAGATTGTTTTTATTTGCTCACACACTCGCAGCTGATGCTTAAATGATGCTTTTATTTTCACCAAACTCACTGAACAGAATTTCAACCACACTACTCGTTGGTTTTTCTCACAGCGAGTAAAATTTGTCGACGGGAATCGCTTCTAAGTGAGAAATGAAGTGAAAAAATGAAAAAACAGCTGAATTTCTCACAGTGAAAAAAAACTCGCCACTTCACTTTTTCACATATTGGGAATCGCACCCCAGGGGTATAAAGAAGAACCAGTGCTGGTGGAATTAGAACTAGTAAGACGCTAGAGCTTAACTACTCATACTTCCTGCAAAGCTGTTGAACTGTTCACCACAGCAGTCATTGACAAAACTCTATCTTTTTCAGTCGCACTCATGTAAACTGTTCTCTGTCTCTATCGCACCCGCATATTCTTATCATACCTACAAGCAAATTCAAAAAATTTAGAGAGTGTCGGTTGTAGTATTGTATGGTCTCGATGAATTCATTTTAACGAAGACTGGCTCTTTAATCAAAATTTGTTGTAAAGTATAAAAGGGAGAGTAAACTACTAGATCAATTCATTTGAAAATCTTGGGAGTTGTTTTTTGTACTTTAAAAATGAGAGCTTAATTCTTTTAACAATTCGTACCATATCCTCCACATTATAAATCGGAAATCAAAATATTTTGCTACAGGACTTAGTATAAAGAAACACCTTTCAAACCATACAAAAAGAATATTTAAAGAAATTTTTTTTCATGCCATAAAAGGTCAAAAAAGCTCCAAAAATGGAAGAAAAATTTAAAAAATTCTCATTTTGTACAATTGCGAAGCTCGTACCGTATAAACTACAAGCTCTATCTTCATAAAAAGGGTGTCATTTTATAGGCCGTTGTTTAAGCTTTGATACGTATCAACCATGATAAGTTAACAAAGCAGTAATATATATATTTTTCCGTAAAAGCGGAACAACTGAAGACCTCACACAAAATTGATGGTAGCTCCAAAACTACACCTAGGCAAAAATTAAAAAAAATATTTTTGATATTACCAATACAACCCTTATCCGTAATAATGAACGAAATCGCTGCACCAAACGAAAATAATTAATTTGTTGGCCTGTGTAATGTATTTGTATAAAGTAAATTCTAAGGCCGCAATTATAGTGGAAGCAAAGCTGAAGCTGAAGCGTAAGCTGTCATGTATTTGTTGTTGCGAAAATACAACAAACACATGACAGCTTACGCTTCAGCTTCAGCTTTGCTTCCACTATAATTGCGGCCTAATGCATTCGATTTAAAAGGCTAAACATTTTATATTAAGCATTTTCATTTAATTAAATCTGAAAAAGGGTACTCAGTTATTCAAATTTGACATTTTGCATCACTATTAGGGTGGTCCTTATTTTAAAATTTTTTTTATTTTTCGCGCGACAACCCGTCATTTTAATATAAACCCCGAGAAAACATTTCTGGATTTTTTTTTCAAATTTTTTATATGACATTTAGGGGTCGCTACCAGCGTTCAAAATTTTCCATATAAACTCCATATGAAAATTTGTTAGTATCATAAAATATATTATAAAATTACAGCAGTACAAAAATCCAAGGGGTTTTAAGCAATTTCTTTAGATTTCAGCTTGCTACATAATTGGAAAATATCAAAAAAATTCCATCACGTCAAAGTTATTCGCGTATTAAATTTTTAAATACCATTGATGTTTTGAAAATCATATTCCTCAAATATGGTTTGAGCCATCTTAAAATTTTTAAGGCTTTTGTGTTACTAAAACGTCATTTTTTACTATGAAATCAAAAATAACTTACAAACCTTTAAATTAATGGTAAAAAATTGTGCACAAAGTCGAAAAATGTAAAATTGTATGTAAAATTTTCATGTTTATTTTCAAACTTCATTTGGGCAAAAAGTAATACATGCTGGCTGGCTAAAATGGATCGAACGTGCATGATTTTTTCATTTGAAAATATAGTATATACTGCTAACATGAATGAAAATATCATTTGTAAAAACACGAATGAGAATTACATTTGAAATAATAGTATATGCCGCGGGGATCTGAGAGAAGAAAAATAATATTTTAAAAAAATTGCCGGATATGGCCATATTTCGTCTTTTCGTGATTGTGACACATTATTCCCTATGGAAAGACTTAAGAGTTTCAATTCTTATAACATCTTACAAAAAAATTATACAACTTTTGAGAATTGTAGCACACAGATTTAAAAACATCTTGTCATGAAAATTTTATAGGGTCTTCATTGAAAATAGGAGTATACAACCATCTTTCAAATGAAAATTTCATTTGAAGAAGAGTCTGTTGCAACGAGCTCTTGCTTCTGTGATATTTTCACTAGAAGATCATTCGAAAAAGCACCAATTGGCTTCTTTACATATGAATGCTTCACTTCTTCTGCATTAATGATTTTTTCATGCATGCGATAATGTCCGGCTGGGATGTTAAATAATGTCTTCCAAAATGGGTAGAACTCTAACAAGATGGCCACACTTCCAACAACCATGCCAGCAGTGCTGCCAGGTTTTGGCGAATGAAATTCCGGTTTTTTTGCTCTAAGCACAATAGGTTTCACCTCCTTACCTTTTTTTTCCAGTGTTTTCACCATATAGAACTATAGCTGCAACTTCGGGCAAATTTCGGCGCGTTATGGCATGATTTGGTGAAAAAGTTAAACTGTGTGGCTTTCTTAGTCGGGAGTCAGACACACGAACAAATGTTCTGAAACAATTAAGCAAGAAGAGAAAGACGAGCGAAGAAATAATTTGTTAAATTTTCTGCGCTTTTCTTTCTTTCTCATGCAATCAAAAGGAATTGTTCCGAAACATGTTCGTGTGTCTGACTCTCGAGTTACTCGATAGTCAGGCGCGCGAATAACGTTTTGAAGTAATTAAGTAAGTGGCGGAAGACGTGCAAAGAAAAGAGACGGTTGTTTTTAAAATGTTCGGCATCAAAATGTACTTCTTTTTCCATCTAATGCTGAGTCCTGATTTCTACGATAAAATATTTCTTTTCAAATATTTTTATTTTCCCTTTTAGTCTTTGCGAATGCGTTTGCATGTACAAATATACAGGGTGTTCCGTTTGTGAAAGTCCGGTCGGGAGCTGATAGAGGAAAAAATACTTAAATGCAGTTTGAAAGCCAATTGTATGTGCTTTTGGCGAAATTAAACTCATGGTAAAAATTTGACCCATTGTGTGAAAAATAAACGTTCAAAGCGAAAAATTCTGAAAAAACTTTAATTTTTTTTTACTTTGGAAACCATTTTGGTATGAAAAGTGTCCAATTAAGGCCCTATAGCTCCTCAGGGGCGCATTTACGATTTGTTGCGTTTTAAGAATAATTCCTCTAAGTTCAAGGTAACATCTGTAAAAAAGGCGATCTCTTTGAAATATGGGGACATAATTCACAAAAATCTAAAAATTTGATTATGTTTGCGAAAAAACTAAAGTTAGTTCAATTGTTATATTGTTTTTATTGTCAAAATATATAATTATACATAATATTTATAGTTGTGGTGTTTGATTCTTGTTCGTTTTGCACGGCATACAACGGTGCATCTCCTCCGAATGTTCCATGCAGACGTACTTCAAGCAATCGCAGCATGCATAAATAGCACGTTTTGCGGTAATTTTTGTTGTAATCCAAGATTACCATTGGTTTGCTGTGGGGTCCTTGTACGTTAGTTATATAGTGTGCCGTTGAGATAAGAATAACCGCTTTATTCTTTTTTGGCACATAGGAGCAAAGAGCAACGTCATTGTTATGAAATCCAAACAATGAGCTGTGTATTTGGCGTGTCCTATTCTTCAAAAATTCCCGTGGTATGTAAGGTTTATTTGCCCGTAATGTGCCAACAAATGCCGTTTTCTGAGTTAGCAATTCTTCAGACAATTGAAGCGACGCAAAGAAGTTATCTGCATATAGAGTGCGGCCTGTGAACAGGTACTTGTTCATTAGCGTTGTTGTGACATTGTAGCCTAGGTTTATGGCACGCTCTTGGCCAGGTGGTTTTCCAGAGTATATGATACCTTTCAGAGGATAGTTGGTTTTAGCATCACATAACCACCACAATTTTATGGCGTATTTGGCTGGTTTGGACGGAATATATTGTGTGAATGGCGGTCGTCCTCTGTATGGAAATAATTGTTCATCCACAGTTAGTGCATCGTGTGGTAAATATTCGTTTGACAAATTACTTTGCAGCATATTCCAAATATCGTCAATAGCAGCCGTTTTGCTAGATTGTCTCCTTTCCACGCGAGTATTCACGTTGTCAAATCTGATAAACCTCAACAAAGTTTTAAATCTGTTTAGTCGCAATGATGCTCGATAAAGTGCAGAATGATCTGTATTCCACAGACAAGTAACTGGCTCACGATTTGATTTATCTAATCCAGATTTTAGTAGCACTGCCAATAACGCATCAAGCTCTCGAACTGTAAGCGGCGTCCATTCTTTTTTCTGCGTGGGATTTGCCGAATTCCACTCTTGAATCACTTGTTTGGTTTTCCGATTTGTCTCTCTGATGATTACGAGGGACATTTCCTCAGTAAAAATCCTTTTGAATATAGACAATGGATCACATGATGTCATCAATGGACCTGGTCTTCTATTTCCGATGTGGAAAATATTATGTGCCCTTATACGTGAACTTGGTGGCGTAGCTTCATACCATTTTATCCCATTTTTAGCAGTATAAAACGTATTTGGAGTTGTTGCTGTATTTGGCGTCTCTTCGTCATCTTCGTCACTTGAGTCTTCATCCACGCTTTCCATTACACCTTCCGTTTCACAGTCAGAGCCCTCATTATGGATGTTGAAGGTTGGATCACTTATCTCGTCGTCATTTCCTTCAAGAAAGTCATAACTTTCTTCATTGAGCACATCACTTGCGTTCAAAAAATCGTTTTTTTCAAAAATATTTGCCGACATTTTAAATTACACTGTGCTAGTTTTTAGGACAAAAAAAATTGTTCATCGTGCAAACTGGCGCAGTCGGGTCCGGCTCGGTCCCCCGAGCACAACAGTACCAAGCACTAGTCTAGGTTAGCTCGAGTTTGCGAAATGTTCAATTTTTTTTGCCAACATTTCACTGTTAATTTTTCAGTTATATTTTTTCAATTTTAAAGGCTTTGGACGCTCTTTGAAAGTTTGTTCACTAAGCCAGACTGAAACACAAGTATCATTTAACTCAATTAATTCAATTTACTCAATCAAAGGCACGTTCTATTGGTCTTTTTTTTTTAAATTTTACGAATTTCCTAACATTACCCTAAATGTATGCTATAAATTATATTAAAGTCGAAATATTCAAATGTTAAAATCATAAAATTAAATGTTCCTGATTTCGTTTGATTTCTGTAAAATTTTGAAAAGCATACTTTTGTGATAACAAACGAAATTTTTGCCAAAAATGGCCTTAGATGTTGCATTTGATTGGTGTTTTTAGACTGCAATTGTATTATATGTGTATCTACAACAAATTAATGTGAGAATATTGCCTGTAGCCATTATAATTAAAAAGATACGATTTAAAAATTCGATAGTGCTAAAGGTGGCCGAAACTGGTGAATATTTTGCAATCTAGAGCCAACTTCTACTATCGGCTATTACCGTTGTACTCTGGGGTGTCAGCCCGACCCGAATGCACCAATTTGCATGATGAACAATTTTTTCTTCTCGATAAACAAGCGCTTCGTCTTTGAAACTACACAGTTCGATTGCATTGCTTTTTTCACAATGTTGTCACTTTAATTATTTAGCTTTCCTGACATATCGATTCATAGAAAAGCATGCATTTATTATGGTATAGTTAACCAATGTGCTTTATTTTGAAAATTAATGCAAAACCATATTTACAAAACAGAACTTCATTTACCTTCAAACAAATATACCATTGAACGGCCTTTTTTTGCTGGAGTAAGCTCAGTTTTTTTTCAGTATCGTGTAATTATGCGGATTTAAACCAATATTTAACTAAATATAGTGTAGCAAAAAGCAAACATTTTCCGTTGCCCTTCAAATGAGGGTTCACCAAGTTTGTGCGATTCAGACGACAACTGAAATTCTTCAGAGCTTATCTTATCATGCTAAGTCCACATATACTGATTCTGATAGCCTGATATTTTGTTAAAGTCTCTAGAAAAAATACGAGATTATTGAGAAGGTTTATTTTAAATCACGCAAGATTGTTAAAACTGCTAATTTTCTTCTATTATAGCTCTATGAAGTATTTGTGAGGCATCGTTGAGCCGTTTTTTTTTTTTTTTGACAATGGAGAACGAGTCCTTTGTCATTCCGTGCGGAGCTTCCTTTTCCGATTAACGAGAGTTTGGATGGATTAACCTGTTTTATTCGGATTTTTATGGGTAGTTTGGGCAGTGAAAATTGCATTGGATGCTGCTTTTATTAAAGTGACTCTAAGTGGCTGTATGGACGAGTGGATAAGTGATTTTGAGTTAAGCTGAGTTGCACGGCTTAAGTGGGTACTTACCTGTAGGTTGGTTACCCGCAGGAGACAAATTCGAAGCTGCCTTCCTCTTGATGTTATCAATCGAGATCCCCACAAGGTGTGTTCTGCGTTGAAATCGCCAGCCACCAGAAAACGGTCGCCTAATGTATTAGAGAATTGGAGAAACATTTCTGTACGAATCGAAAACTTAGGGGGGCAATAAACAGCGGAGAGAATGGCTTTCTCGTATGATTCTTCAACACAGATGAATGTTGCTTGCAGGTCATTTAAATCGCGCATTATACGGTTTTTTTTAAGATACCCGTTCCACCATGCGCTTTCCCATCAGGGTGATTGGTATTATAAAATATATATCCATTGAGTTGAAAGTTTGTTTTGATGGCCAGATGAGTCTCTGAGATGAGCATTATGTCGATATTATGGCACTGTAGAAATATAGCTAGTTCATTTTTATGTTGCTTTACGCCATTTGCGTTCGAGTGACAAATATTCAATTCATAAATTTCTGGTAGACAGCAGTTGTATTATTTGTGAATTAGAATTTTGAGTGATTTAGCTCTTATTCACAAAATTTAGTAAATCATTCTAGTTTCGGCAGTAAATAGATGTGAGATCATAGTATTCGGAAAAATTTCAATTGGGTCGCTCATAGGCTATTGAGTCGACCGCCTCTTGTCATCCTCACGATCCTCTGTTCCCTTACGTGTTGGCGGAGGGTCTGGGACTCGCAACCCACAGGCAGTAACGCTCGAAATCGTTGTCCATGCTCATTTCCGGGCCGTCACCACCTACAGCAGTCCGCTACCATTTCGCCGTTCTCGTTGGTTCACCTTTGGTCTAGATAGACCACAGGCTATCCAGGGCCACCACTTGGAGGTGAGAATCGACTTGAAGCAGACAACACAAGGATCGCACTGGCCTCTACCAAGTAAGAGGCAATCAGGACCTTTCCCTTGTGTGTCCACTTCCATGACCCCTACGTATCGGTGTTATCGTTACGCATCGTTACGCTGCTGCGAGCTCATGGATCAGTATTTGTTGCTTTGTTACGGCTACGGTATTGTGGTCGACCCAGATGTTTTTTTTTTTTGTTTTCGCTAGTAATTTTATTCCGTTTGAAGATTCCAGCAAATGTCTGCTAAGAGAGAATCCAGCTTTTTGCCGCCACTGTACCAGTGCTCCAACTGGGCAGATATTTGGTGGAACCGCTCACCATGTTCGTCTGACTCAGAAGGCAACTGGAGTTCAAACTCAGCTTGGTGATAATGCAAGAAATATACTTTCAACGACATGTTTACGTTTATTTTCTCAAACGATTGGAGCATCATGTCTACGTAATGCCGCCAATTAACGGCCCTATGAGCTCCAAGCACATTTTCTATGCCGACTTTAACATGCTTCCACCAATTTCTTCATCAATGTCAAAAGTTTTTTTTTTTTTTTTTTTTTGCGGGTATTTTTATATTGAATCTTCTTAATCTTAAGAACTAACAATATGTTTTCAAATCTTAATCTAGTACAAAATTTCACTACGTAAAATTAATTCATAATTTATATAGCGATATTGGCAAAAACGCACCTCGAACCTTCTAGCCGGGCTTAAGCAATACTTTCGTGTGCCGCTTGGAGGGATGTTTCCGAAGGGGGGTGTCGGTGCCGGCTTGAGTGCGGGGCTCACAGCACATTTCGTGTGTGTCGAGGAGTGTATCGCAGTGCCGGCTTTAACCAATGAAGCTTAATAGCTTTAAGTTTCAATTGGGTTCGTTTAGCTTCAATATGTTTGCGCCATGTGAGACGTTTGTCCAAATGGATACCCAAGTAAACAAAATTGTCTGTCTCTGGTACTATTATGTTGTTTATTCTTAAAGGGCGACAGATGCCCCTTTTTAGTGTAAATGTAACATGTTTACTTTTTTGCTCGTTTACTTTCACTCGCCATGTTCCCAACCATTTTTCAACCACTTTTAAATGCGATTGCAGGTTAGAAGTGGAAGAAATCGGGCATCTATGGCGGCTTAATATGGCTGTGTCATCGGCAAAAGTGGATGTTGTAAGACTACTGTTTACAGGGAAATCTGACGTATATAGTAAATATAAGAAGGGTCCAAGAACACTTCCTTGGGGCACTCCTGCTTTGATTTCTATACTTTGTGAAACAAAATCTTTATATTTGACCTTAAAATTCCTATGTTTTAAGTAGGATGAAAGTATTGCATGAACAGTAGGAGGGAGAAGATATTTAATTTTTTGAATAATTATTATTATTATATGGGGGCTCTGTGCGCACCGCGACCCATAATGAATCTATTGTGCTACCCCCAGGGTTGTCTTAATTATTTATCCTTAGGCTCTTTATATATTTGAGCACTGTGGACGGTTTTAAGGCAGACCAAAATTTGTAGGGGGCGACAAGCGCCTCCCCAAAGTTGAGGATTCTGCGGCTGGCCAGAGATGGACAGTCACAGAGAATGTGTTCTGGCGTTTCTTCATCCATTTCACAGAACCGGCATTTCGATTCGTTCGATAGGCCTATCTTTTTGAGATGATATCTCAATTTGCAGTGCCCTGTGAAGTATTCGGTAAGGATCTTTAAATCTTTTCTTCCGAGATACAGTAATCTCTTGGAGATTAGTTTGTTGGGAGTGATGAATCTTTTGGCCTGTCTTTGACCTTTTGATTTCATCCAGGAAGTATGAAAACACTTATCCTCCCAATTTCTGAGTAATTCTGCACAGTATGACTTCTGAAGTGTACAGAAAGGTTCAGGCCCGATGAGGCGTCTTTGAGCTCCCCGTTTGGCGAGGCAATCTGCCCTTTCGTTCCCTTCATATCCCTCATGGCCTGGGACCCACCAAAGTGTTACTTTGTTGTGGTTCCCGAGGTCATTGAGGAGATTGAGGCAATTCTCTACTAGTCCAGATGAGATGTTAACAGCCCTTAAGGCTAGAAGAGCAGCCTGGCTATCAGACATTATATGGATACTGCTCCCCTTTGTCTTCCTCTTCAGACATTCGCGGACGCAGATTTCAATCGCATATAATTCTGCCTGAAATATGGTTAGGTATAGACCCATTGCTACTGCTTTCTGGAATCTAGGTCCCAAGATACCTGCACCTGTACTTCCATTTTCAAGTTTGGATCCATCTGTGTACCAGATTTGTGATCCTTTCTCTATGTGAAGTAAGACGTTTTTGAATTCGCTTCGTTCAGGAATTATTACCTTGTACTTGCGGTCAAAACGCAATATACGTTGTATTCGGTCTGGCATCTTCATTATTGGGTCCTCAGATACATTCAACAATATCGAGAGGTGCCCTTGAAGATCCCCACTTTTGAGATTTGGCACTTTGTGCAATCTTAAAGCGCTTGCACATGCCTCTCTCTGAATTTGGATAGTGAGAGGGGGGATGCCGGTGATGACACCCAGCGCATCTGTGGGGCAGGTTTTCATTGCCCCATTGAGCTTTGCTTAGCTCATTTGTTGCGGCTTTAAGTCTAAGCTTAGCTGCTGGGGATCTATGTTGTTGCCATTCGCGTCTTAGCCTTCGTTTTTCGTTTACAAGTCTTTCGATTTCGCTATTGGTAAAGATATGATTCTTTGCTTTATTTTCGATGCAAGGCGTTGACTGCTCTGCCGCTGTCGTTAGCATAGAATTCAGTACATTTGTCGCTTCATCTACGTGTTCTATGCAGTCTATAGAGTATCTGGTATAAACATGAGTGGCTATATATTTCTTATATTTAATCCAGTTAGTTTTAGAAGACGTCAATCTGAAGGGTGACTCAGTAACAATAGGACTTTCAGCTAGATAAAAAATTACAGGTGAGTGATCTGATGAGAGATCGAAAGTTGTCGTGGTTGTAACGCGAGATCTATCTACCCCTTTAACAATGGCGAAGTCAATCAGGTCGGGGATTTTTCTTGGATCAGATGGCCAGTATGTAGGCTGACCAGGTGATAAAAAATCAAGCCTGCCCATGCTGTTAATTAGGGTGCTATACAATTGCCTTCCTTTCGGGCTTATCAGACGGGAGCCCCAATGCGTGTGTTTCGCATTAAAATCTCCAGCTGCTAGGAATTTATTACCTAAAGTGCTAAAGAAAGCTTTAAATTTATCCTCGTTTACCGGAAAACGCGGAGGACAATAAACAGCAGACAAAACTAAGTTATTGTTTCGATTTTGTAGGCAAATTGACGTTGCCATTAAAAAGTTTTCAGCATGTGACTGCAGGGGAAAATGTTTAATCCTGCTTCGGACTAAGATCCCAGTACCGCCATGCGCTTTTCCGTCAGGGTGATTTGTTTTATAAAATTGATAACCAGGTATGGAAAAATTATTTTTATCTGTTAAATGCGTCTCTGAGAGCAGCATGACATCAACAGATTGCTTGGAGAGGAAGCGAACTAATTCTAACTTATGTTGGCGGACGCCGTTTGCATTCCATGAGTATATGTTTAGTATGCTCATTTTTTAGCGATAAGAATTTGGAGCATTTGGTTTTGTGCTCGAACTAACTCTTGAAGAGTATTTTGCATGCTTGAAATGAATTGAGTCATACACTGTGTCAGACTGAAAATCATGTTTTCTAAACTACTACTTTGTGGCTGAGGGGGATTTTGGGAGTTTATTCCGGACTTTAATGCACTGGCGTAAGAAAAGTTGGGGTTAACAGACGCGTTTGTTACAAGATTTTTAGGCGGAGGGCCTTGGACCATCAACATTTTTTTTGAGGGTTGCGTGCAGATTGCTTTTGCTGCGCTAGTCGGCTTTTAAGTTCCTTATAGATAGGACAGCCTCTGTAGTTGGCTGTGTGATTTCCCCCACAGTTGCTACACTTTTTTATAATTTGGTCAGTATTATCCTTAAAATTACAGTTTGTAGAATGGTGGTACTCTCCACATACAACGCAGACAACGCGTAGGGTACAATATGACTTTGTATGGCCATACTCCTGACAATTCGCACATTGAACAGGTCCGCTTCGCTTAAGCGGTTCCTCAACTACAATTCTACGGTGAAGAAGATACCGCAGATTGTAAATGGGATGATTCTCATTTTTCTTTAATTTTGTGCCGTCGGGGCATAAATCTATTTTAAACATGGGTTGAGGCACTTTTTGTTTATTAAAAATATTAATTACGGCTTTCACCTGGAAGCCTTTTTCCTCAAGCGCTTGTTTTATCTCAGCCGGCTCTATATCTGATTCCAACCCTTTAATAACGACGGAGAGACCTTTACTACTCTTAAGCTGATATGTGTAGTAGCTCTTTTTATTGTTATCAAAATGTTTAACCACAACTCGATAATTATTCTCATTATAGACCTGGATTTTGGTCTCGTAAATGTTTCCCCGAGTTTGTGGGGTTATGTGGAAATTATCTTTTCCTATAATTTGAGTTAAACTCGTTACCAAGAGATTGGAGCTACGCTCACGAAGGTAAATTGGAGGTGGTTTTGGCGTTTTAGGAGCCGAATTAATAGTGCTCTCTTCAGAATTTGCGTTTTCACTTAACGCAGCAAATCTATTTCCCGCCAAAACATTTGTTGGAGCCGAAGTTGAAGTGGTTTTATTAACTTTAGCTTTGCCCACATTTGTTTTTTGAGGGCTGAGCTTCCTTTTAATGTTAACGTAGCGATCCATACCTGTCTGGATCGCCGACTCGTTTGATTTTGCTTTGTGCGCAGTGTCAGGAGTATTAGTGTTAGTAGCTATTTGGCTATATTTTTCGGTGCTTTTACTTGTTGGTGTTGTTGTTGCGCGCTGGCTAAGCCACTGTTCGTCGCTTTGTAAGCGTTTATCAATTGACGAATTATCTTCGTTAATTACTACATAAGCATTCTTAACATTTTGAGCGCCTACAGAGTGACTACGAGATCGTTTTGAGCTTTCGCTTTGCATGCGTGCTTTTTGTATAGGTATCTAGGTACTTAGCTTGAAGCTGAGCTTCGAAAAGCACCAGCTTCAAAGCTTTTATGGTGAGTGTCTATACTAGATAGTGGTTTTGGTCGGACGCTAGTGGGAAAAATACAGGGAAGTATGTGAAAATTAAATAGAAAAGGTTTAAATGACGGAGCCCAATTCAACAACAAAGCCTAAGGGTTCTTATTTAGTTTTGGAAAAATTACTTCTCACCTTTGAATGATCACAGCTGCTATCCTCCAACCAGATCTTGGTGTTCTTCAATTGGCCTTTCGCTTATGGTGGCTCTCGACCAGCAATATCGGTGATATTCGGGTTATTTTACTTTTTGTTTAAACAAACTTTCCCAGCGCGAAAACTGACGTCTACGCGGCGAGGTGACCAGCTTTTTTTTTTCAAAAGTGATGTCAAAATCATTGTCCTTCATCAATTTCTTAATATCTGGACCATTTAACATGCCTGAACGAATAAAGTGGAGAAATTTGGGAAATCAAGCGCGAATCAAAAAATTTTGCAAGAAATATGTACCTTGTTTTATTTTGGCTTTGCTCAAGCGAGGAAAACGGTATGTTAACTGATCAAAAGCCCTTTCGTTTCCTCGTGCAACAAGAGCTTTGATGAAGTTTTTCACAACTCCCAGTTTAATATGCAATGGGGGCAGGAGGATCCTTTCCATTGGAACCAGTTCAGTTTGACGAACGTTGCTCTATGCGTGGTGACCAATCTCGTTTTTGATATTGAGAGCTTTCTTTGTACCGCGAGTCCCACGTACACAAGTAGCACATATTTGTGTAGCCTGTTTGCAGGCCAGAAACCAGTGCAACCACCTTCAAATCTGCACAAATCTTCCACTTGTGTTCATTATATTGAACAGAACTCAAAATATCTTTTATGAACTTGCACGACTCCTTCGTCTTCACGGAAAGTGCAACAAGTACTGGATTTTTTGAATTGTCGTAGTACAGTAGCACCGCTTTCAGGCTGCTTTTTTACCCATCGATAAAAAGCCGCCACTCCTCTGCATTGTACTCATAGTTCA
>CM035807.1:33402960-33444535 GCA_020466095.1 Chlorops oryzae | reverse complement strand
TTTGAAGCTTCTAAGCCTTTTACTTCGGAAGTTACGAAAAATCTTCATTTGTGGGCGGGCCACATAAAATTTTTTCCTACACCTTTCATTCGCCTTGGTGAACCTGTGTTGCGAATTTGAAGCTTCTACGCCTTTTACTTCGGAAGTTACGAAAAATCTTCATTTGTGGGCGTGGCAGTATGCGGGCCAATTAAAAATTTTTCCTACAACTTTCATTCGCCTTGGTGAACCTATGTTTCGAATTTGAAGCTTCTACGCCTTTTACTTCGGAAGTTACGAAAAATCTTCATTTGTGGGCGTGGCAGGGGGCGGGCCAGTTAATTTTTTTCCCTACACCTTTCATTTGCCTTGGTCAACCTATGTTGCGAATTTGAAGCGTCTACGCCTATTAATTCGGAAGTTACGTGTGGGCGTGGCAGTGGGCGGATGTCTCCCATTTTTACTTAGGATCATACTCGGATCCCGATATACCTGTGTGGCAAATTTCGACTTGATTGGTCCAGCCGTTTCGGAGGAGATCCGACCACGGACGGACGGAAAGACGGACGGACGGACATGTCTAACAGGTTGGCTGATAAGTCCCCGGTCTAACAAAGAAAAACACATTTTTTTGTCAAAATTCGTTTTTATTATTCAACATAGTTCCCTTCAAGTTCCCTTGGTAGTACTCCTTCGGTTTTGCCTCAAAATAGGCCTCAGTTTCGGCGATCACCTCTTCATTGCAGCCAAATTTTTTCCCTGCGAGCATCCTTTTGAGGTCTGAGAACAAGAAAAAGTCGCTGGGGGCCAGATCTGGAGAATACGGTGGGTGGGGAAGCAATTCGAAGCCTAATTCATGAATTTTTGCCATCGTTCTCAATGACTTGTGGCACGGTGCGTTGTCTTGGTGGAACAACACTTTTTTCTTCTTCATATGGGGCCGTTTTGCCGCGATTTCGACCTTCAAACGCTCCAATAACGACATATAATAGTCACTGTTGATGGTTTTTCCCTTCTCAAGATAATCGATAAAAATTATTCCATGCCCATCCCAAAAAACAGAGGCCATTACTTTGCTAGCGGACTTTTGAGTCTTTCCACGCTTCGGAGACGGTTCACCGATCGCTGTCCACTCAGCCGACTGTCGATTGGACTCAGGAGTGTAGTGATAGAGCCATGTTTCATCCATTGTCACATATCGACGCAAAAACTCGGGTGTATTGCGAGTTAACAGCTGCAAACACCGCTCAGAATCATCAACACGTTGTTGTTTTTGGTCAAATGTGAGCTCGCGCGGCACCCATTTTGCACAGAGCTTTTTCATATCTAAATATTGATGAATGATATGACCAACACGTTCCTTTGATATCTTTAAGGCCTCTGCTATCTCGATCAACTTCATTTTACGGTCATTCAAAATCATTTTGTGAATTTTTTTGATGTTTTCGTCGGTAACCACCTCTTTCGGGCGTCCACTGCGTTCACCGTCCTCCGTGCTCATTTCACCACGCTTGAATTTTGCATACCAATCAATTATTGTTGATTTTCCTGGGGCAGAGTCCGGAAACTCATTATCAAGCCAAGTTTTTGCTTCCACTGTATTTTTTCCCTTCAGAAAACAGTATTTTATCAAAACACGAAATTCCTTTTTTTCCATTTTTTTCACAATAACAAAAGTTGCTTCACAAAAGACGCTCTATCTCACAAACTAATTGACTTACAGACGTCAAATTTTGACACGAATCATTTGAAGGCTGCCACTATATAAAAATAATAAGCATTTAATACTAGCGACGCCATCTATGTGTCAGACCGGGGACTTATCAGCCAACCTGTTAAATCGATTCAGTTTTTGATCCTGATCATTTCTATATATATATGTCTATATCTCCGGAGCTTAGTTCTAGCTGTTACAAGATTCACACAAAACTAATATACCCCGCTTACGCTGGGTATAAGAACAAAAAAAAAAAATTATGTGGTGCCGTTTACACTGTAATTTTTGTCTGATGTTTTTGTACATAAGAACTAAGAAAACCTTAGAAGTTGAAAGAAATGAATTTCAACAAAGCTTATTGGAAAATATAAGACAAATAGTTTTAAATAGTTTGTATTAAATATGGGCATTTCCGCTCCCAGTATTATTTTCGTGCATTCGCGACAATATTTTTATTGCTATCCTTACGAGAACTAAAATTCAAAGAAATCCCACATGTAAGGGTACAAAAAAACTATAAAATTACAAAGAAAACCAGAACGAAAATGTTGGAAAATTTGGTCGCAAAATTACTAAAGAAATACCGGGGGCCAATATAGAAAATGTGTCGAACCCAGAGGTCTCACAAATCAACTTTAAAT
Organism: Chlorops oryzae; assembly: GCA_020466095.1. Classification (NCBI taxonomy): domain Eukaryota; kingdom Metazoa; phylum Arthropoda; class Insecta; order Diptera; family Chloropidae; genus Chlorops; species Chlorops oryzae. Next base: position 33,442,198 of record CM035807.1, on the reverse strand, counting down.
GAATACATTGCTTGTGAGTTGACTTGCTTTAGGCAATGTGGAAGTCCCAAGATCATCTTCGCTATACAAAAATTTTTTCGTCCAAACAGGTATCATTCCAATTTGATAATTTGCGGAAAACCCTTCTAATTCATGCTAATAAATCATTTTCTAAATACATACATTTCTACTTAATTTAATAAAATTTATATATGTAAAGTTATATATTATCCTTACTTTTTAATTGTTTTTTAAAATTTTATTTTAGAAAGAAGTGATGTTTTTGTTATAGAATTGTCCTTTAATTTTGTTATTTTGTTTTGAAGGATGTGAGCAATAAACAATTTCCTTTGAAAATAAGTGCATGTTTTATATTTTAATCCAGTGATGTGCATAACTAACACATACAAAATTAAGCATTTTTTACTATGTATGAAGCATTTCGTTTTATTCGCTTTCAAAATAAATCGTCTGTTGCAAGTTTGAAATTTTAATTTTTTCAAAAACTTCGAAATAGACTAAATATATATACATTTTTCATACATTTTGGCCGTATTTTTTTTTCATAAAGTTTTATAATAAAAAATTGGTTTCGATAATAGATATATAGAAATTATTTGTTTTAACTTCAAAAACATTACGTTCTTCATTAAAACGAACCCAAAAAGTTAAGAAAAGTCAATAGTCTCCGTCATGAAAATCTGTTGATAACAACGATAATTGAATGGAAAATGTGTACTTGAAAAAAGGAAAGAAAGTACCTAAAATATCAATCATGGGGTGTTGCTAGGGGCAACGTGAATTTGTATCGTACACTATCCGTGTGACACTAACACAAATGCCAAAAAATCCCTAGCTTATGAGAGATCATAGGGCCTGCACATCACGGTTTTAATCCCATATTTTGATTCATTTAATTGCATATTTTTAGTGCATATTTTCAAAATTTTAGTGCATGAAGATCCCAGCCCTAATAATCACATATGCTTCAGTAGTCTGGTGGCATAGGGGGGCTAGAAAAACTAACTGCTGCTTGCTAAACCGACTACAAAGAAGTGTCTATCTAGGGATCACCGGTGCAATGAGTACCACACCAGGTGATGCCTTAAATACCCTTCTAAACCTGCTCCCCTTGTATATTTATGTTAAAAGGGAGGCAATGAAAGCATCGTGCAGACTCCATGTAAACGGAGTCTGGAACAAACAGCACCTAACAGGTCATGGTCTGATTCGCAAGGTTCTGGACGAACAATGCCCATTGTTCGGGGTACCTAGCGATGATACCACACCTAATGTAGCCTTCGGTAGAAGATTTGGAGTAATTTTTCCTGAGCGGAATCTTTGGAGTGATCCAGAGAGAATCATCTAGAAATACTCAGAAGTCTTCTACACCGATGGATCTAGAACCAATAAAGGAACTGGGTCCGGATGGTTCCTTGACGAAATTTCGAGGCGCTGAATACCTATGGGTCAAATGGCAACTGTTTTCCAAACGGAGATCTTTGCCATCCTAGACGTAGTAAACTGGGTCGTGGAAAGTAGGTGGCGGGGCAAGAACATAGGAATCTGCAGTGATAGACAACCTGCACATAGAGCCCTATTAAACCCCACCAACACTTCCAGGACTACTAGAGATTACTCAGGGGTTGTACCAATGGGACCTGAACCAATAATAGCTCCTAACTCTGGCCACAAGGAGAGATGGTGCGGCGTTTCGACCTGCAAAACAACCAAGTGCTTGGTTAAAGAACCAAACGAGAGAATCGCAGATTTTCTCCTTCAACTGAAGAGAACTGATCTGCGGAATCTTGTAGGCTTAATAACGGGACACATAAGATGTGGTCGTCATATGGCGAACATTGGTGTCGTCACGGACCCCACATGCACCTCCTGCCTCAAGGACGAGGACAGTGCAGAACATTTCCTCTGTACTGCCCCGCTTTCACAATGGTTCAGAATGGGAGTGTGAGGCCCGACGTACTGAGCATGGAAAACATTCATGCTCTAGCTCTCACGGAAATGCTTGGTTACCTCAAGAGAGCCAGGAATCTCCGTCAGAGTTAAGCCCCTGTCTCATCTCCTTTCCTTCCAACTTCCCATTTCTTTTATTTTCCACCTTCCTCTTCCCACGGGACGGCAAGATGGGCAAAAAATTGCCTGATTGCCTAGGGAATTGATGTCTCTCCCACCCTCATACCATCATCATCATCATCATCATCAGAGGAGTACAGACGGAATACGCGCGATTCAGGATTCGAGAGCCTTTTGAGTACTTTCAACCAGTGTTCGAAAATAAACGGAACGTTTGACGAACCGTTCGCTCAAAGTAACAAACTATTCATATATTTTTAGTTGTTTTTGCTAACAAACGAAACCGAAACGATTTCTTTATAATGACAACGAGCACAAACAGAACGAGTGCCGTTTTCGTTATTTGCGTGCGGCGATGCTCGAAAGCGTTTGGAAACGAAACGAATGCAAAGGAATCGTTCATTGTAGCAATCGCTAGTTTCAGGTTTGATTTTTTCAGCGCCACATACTGGGATGACTTCATACATTTTTTGGAAAAAATTAGAAGTACATAGAGAAATGAAATTGGGTTCACATGTTTGTATTGATAATATTAAGAAAATTTTGTAATTTTATCAAAAGCACGCATCTCCCATACAGCCTAAAACTAATATTGCATATGGTCAAGGCCACGTGCAACGGACCTAGTGGTCCTTAAATTTCAAAATTGCACCCTCATATCGAAAGTATATGGGGCATTTCACGTGAAGCGGGCAGCGAAAAAAAGGTCATGTTCTGAAAATCGTTCATATTTGGATCAGTTGCACCTCTATAGAGTGTGAGTTAATGGGCAAATTTTTTTTGATATATCACCGTTAGTTTTCGAGATATAGGCCTGTAAAAATTGATGAATTGAAAAATAAGCTTTTTTTCCATGCAATGTTTCGAATAAAAAAAAATTTTGTCAAAAAATAAATAGTAACGGTTTCTAAAGAAAATTTATTGAGCTATTCAAATATGCAAAATATTAAAAAAAAAAATTTTTTTTTTCAGTGTAGCACTGGTGGTGAAATGGTTAAAGCACAATTACAACAACTTGGACCTTTTTGATTTTTTAAAATTTTTTTTGAATTTTAGCTGCAAGTGTTAAGAACACATCATGTAAATTTGAAAATGGGATCTCTATTAGTTTAGGAGGTACAAAGCATTGAAAAATGAAACAAAAATTCTTTCTCGTTTTCCTTAACAATCGAAATTAGTGAGCAAAATTATTAACAAACGTTTCTGAAAAGTTCGCGGACTAAATAGTTCGATTGGTTTTGACGCCACGGAGCTGGTGGCTGGGGTATTGCAAGACCTGAATAAGGGGAGTGAAATCCCACTGAAATGGCTCTTGCGCCAATGCCTCAGCCATCTTCCGCCCCACTCAAACCCTGGCTAGGTCTCAAAGTACGTTCAAAGCTTGTCGCCATTAAGTTGGTGGTGTAGGTTTAGTTGACTATGTCCTAATTAGCGCTGGTCTGGCTCTGAGCACACGACCCCATAAGGGCGTGTGCCAACCCTCGCATGGCCTCCCTGCTTGCATAGATAACCATGGGACCATTTAGGCGACTACACAACAAGTGGAGATAGCGGCTTTGAGTTGGGGCCCATATAGAATGGACACACAAAAAAACAAAAACAAACAAAACAACTTCTGAGTCCAACCCTTCAGGGGGACTCAAACCTAACTCTCTCGGGATGGGTATAAATCCAAATATGTCCAACCCATCAGGGGGACAACAGAAAGCTGCACCCAGCGGCATTAAAAAATCGGGCCCTCCACACCCTAAGGGTAGGATGGTCCGCACTCAAATCATGAGGCAACGCGCTGTTTCCCGCACCGCACCGGTAAAGGGTAGCGACGCTGCCTCGTCTTCAAGGAGCACCAATGCAAAGGCAAATGAGCCTAGCACTGATGCCACTCCTGCCCAAGCGCCCCTCAGTTCAGCAGGTACCTCGGCAAATAAGCCGGCTCCTGCGCAGACTGGGGACGCGGCCGGCACTAGTTCCACGGGCAACAAAGCTCGGAACGCCTCAACACGGGCGTACAGGACCCGCAGGGCCGCCTTGCGGATCCTAGCAAAATTTGAGCATTCTGCTCCGGAATCCTTAACGGAAACGGATAAGGCATCCATTGAATGGGCCAAGAAAAATGCCGATGCTCGTCCGGAGAGTATGCCACCTGCTACAGGGGCAACTCAAAAGCGACAAAGGTCGGCAGACACCTCCGCTTCTACCAACACTCAGATTGGTAAAAAACCGAGGCTTACAGCCTCCAAGCCGAATACGGCCCGCCCCTATAATGAGATAGCGAAAAGCTCTCTCATATGGGCTATAATAGACGCCAGCAACAGCGACGGAACCATCTCTCCGGCTAACTGGAAGTTGGTTGAATTCGCGCTGCTGCGCGTCTATAGCAAGGTTGTCCTTGCCCACCCCGGCCCTTCACCAGTCTGCAGAGATGCAGGTTGGTATCAAGGGCACGTGAAATTGATAGCATGTGCGGATCAACGCTCAGCGGATCTATACAAGCTAGCCATCGCCGAAGTGGGAGAGGTCTGGCCCGGCGCTAACCTTCAAGCGGTTAGAAGGGACCAAATTCCAAGCCGTCCGAGATCGAAGGCTTGGCTTCCACTGGAGCCATCGTCGCCGGAGGAGATTTTCCAACTGCTGAGGCTCAGCAATCTTGACCTCCCAACCCACGATTGGAAGGTGGTGAAGGTTGGAGAGCCCAGCGGAAGCTTGCGTGAGGTACTCGTCGTGTTAAATGAAGAGTCCCTTGCGCCATTGCAGGAGAGAAAGTGTGTGGTCAACTACGGCTTCGGGTCGACCACCCTTCGCATCTACAAGGGCGACAAAGCGAGCACCGCGGCAAGCGGCTCAGTACCTGCTCCCTCTGCACCTGCGGAGGGAACTACGGGCCCACCCGATAAGACGGGGGACCCGGCGGAGAAAGAGGCGGTCCTACACTCCGATGACGGATGTAGCACGGTCTCGACCTCCGAAATAGTTGGGGATTTCTTCGACCTTGCTCTGACTTCAGAGCAAGAAGAAGCCCCTCTGTCTTCTGGGGAGGAGGACCCGGAACAGACCGTCATCTGCCTGCACAAGGATGGTGAAGGTGGTGCAAATTAATCTTCACCATTCCAAAGCAGCATCGGCAGCCCTACTCCTCCGACTGAACGAAACAGGGGAGGACATTTGCTTAATCCAAGAACCTTGGATCTACCAGGAGCGGGTTTGTGGATTAAACCTCTCAGGGTATACCCTGATATCACCTGATACAGGTAAAATACGGGCATGTATCCTAATTAAGAACACTATTAACAGTATCGTCCTCAGCAGGTTCTGCGACAGCGACAACGCATGCATAGCGGTCGGTGTAAGAGGCTCACCAGTGTGGATAGCGTCAAGTTACATGGCGCACGATCACGGGCCGAGCCCACCCAGCAGCCTAGTAAGGACCCTAACGACGGAAGCAAATGGGAAGCACATCCCCATCATCATAGGGGCGGATGCCAACTCACATCACCAGGTGTGGGGCAGCACCGACACAAACGAAAGAGGTGAGTCACTGCTTGATTTTATTCTAGGCAATAAGCTCACTTTTGTCAACGTAGGTGTAGAACCTACATTTGTGACCAGTAATCGATGCGAAGTCATTGACCTCACACTTATTAGTGAGAGGGCGTCCAGGCTTGTTCGGCAGTGGAAGGTCTCTACAGACTGCTCACTGTCGGACCATAGATACATTACCTTTCTTATTGCGGGATTGGACCTTAAAGCTCCAACCACGTTTATAAATAGGAAACACACTAATTGGGAGAAGTTTCACAACTTCTTAGAAGCCAAACTTGAAACGGTGCCTCCACCTATCCAAGACATACAAAGCTTGGACGGAGCGGTTAGCACCTTCACAACGGCCTACTCGGCCGCAGCTAAATTTGCATGCAACCCAACGAAATTTCGGGGTAAATCTAAACCTCCTTGGTGGAATGCGGATATTGCAAACCTAAGGAAAAATTGCAGGAAGTGCTTCAACGAAGCTAAAGTATCATCGGATTGGCAACCCTATAAGGAGAGCCTCCGCATCTTCAAATATGCAGTAAGGAAAGCGAAGCGATCGTCATGGAGGTCCTTCTGTGACGGAATGGAAGGTATCTCCGAAACGAACCGACTACGCAAAATCCTAAGCTCCTCGCCGAGGCAGCCAGGAGGAATTCAAAGGGAGGATGGGACTTGGACCTACACTCCCTCAGAAACGCTGGAAATCCTTCTGGACGCTCATTTTCCAGGAAGCTATTCAGAAACCGATAACGGATCTCTTCTCACTCCTGAGACCTCTTATCATTCCCTAAGATGGAAGGTAAGAACCAATCAGGTGCAATGGGCAATAAATTCCTTCGCACCATATAAATCCTCCGGCCCGGACGGAATCGTACCAGCTGACCTGCAGCGCTCGTTTGCGTGGGCGATCCCTTGGCTTACGGAGATTTTAAACTCTTGCTTGAGGCTCTCCTATATTCCGGCCAACTGGCGGGAATATCGGGTCGTCTTCATCCCAAGGCGGGAAAAGCAAGTCACACAAAACCAAAGGACTACCGTCCCATAAGCCTATCCTCCTTTCTTTTGAAAACGTTCGAGAGGATTCTGGCCCATTTTATTAAAGATAACATTGGTATTGACAGACTATCGGGCTCACAACACGCCTACAATAAAGGCAAGTCGGTTGAGACAGCCCTACACAATTTGACACAAAAAATTGAAAAATCACTCTATTACAAGGAGTACACGCTAGCCGCGTTCCTTGATATAGAGGGGGCTTTCAACAATGTCTGCTCTCAAGCTATTGTATCAGCACTATCCCATTTAGGGGTCGATGACAATATTAATAGCCTAGTGAACAGCCTGTTAATCGATAGAAAGATTACGTCATATTTGGGAAATACACGGGTTAGCAGGAAGGTGGTAAGAGGAACGCCCCAAGGCGGAGTCCTCTCCCCACTTCTCTGGAACCTAGTCGTAAACTCTATGCTAATGGAACTCGATTACGGCATCACGGATGAACGACTGTCATAGCCGGAAATGGAACAACAAACGTCCCACATCAAGATCTCCCTGATGGGTTCCTGGGGAAACCAGCAAAACTCTTAATGAGATACAAGAGAACCTACCAAATTAATGGGTAAAGACTAAGCAGCCAAGTCAAATACTTGGGGCTTACACAGACTGCAAACTTCTATGGAAAGAGAACACCATGGAAAGAGCAAAGAAAGCTTTATGCGCCCTATACTGCTGTAGGAGAGCAATAGGTACAAAATGGGGGTTGTCCCCCAAGTCAATATTATGGATTTACCAGGCAGTAGTGGAACCTATTCTCCTATACGGCTCAACCTGTTGGTGGCCAGTAGCAGAGAAAGATTCTTATCTGCTATCCCTGGACAAAGTCAGGAGACAGTCCGCTCTATTGATAACAAGGGCGCTAAGGACTACTCCAACGAAGGCACTATTTACGCTTCTATGTTGGATTCCAACATCACTCCTAATAAAGCAACAGGCGAAGATCGCCGCCGCGCGATTAAATACTGTCTGTCGCTGGCCAAGAACCGACATCGGTCATTCTCAAATCCTGATAAAAGATTTCACTACCCCAACTGATATCGACTACTGCACCCCCTCGCTCTGCTTCGAACGAAGGTTTAAAACACTCGTACCAAGCAGGGAGGAGTGGTGCGATGGTATCAATATCAGCGGGGACTCAATTCAAATATATACCGACGGCTCCAAAACTCAACGCTAGGGTTGGATATGCTGTTTACTCCAGCAGCTTAAACATTAAGCTTGCCCTCCGCCTACCGGACCACTGCAGCGTTTTTCAGGCAGAGGTCATGGCAATCAACCATGCCGCCTGGCTGCTCATGTGTAATGAAATATTTGGCAGGAATATTTACATCTTCACCGACAGCCAGGCAGCCATCAAATCCCTGGATGGGGTCGAATCCACATCCAAGCTTGTTCGCGAATGCCGGAAATCTCTTAACGAGATAGCGGGACATTCCTCGGTATCCCTTCTTTGGGTACCGGGACACAGGGACATTGAAGGAAATTGCGAGGCAGACGAATTGGCTAAAATGGGTACATTGCTATCGGATGTCTCCTTTTCCAACATCGGAGTTCCACTGGCAACAGTAAAACTTCTCATCAAAGAAAAGTACTTAATCCTAGCAAACGAGCGATGGGTTACTGAAGACTCCTGCTGGGTTGCTAGACAAACCTGGCCGTCTCTGAACAGGAGACGGTCCAGAGAGCTAGTAAGTCTAAGCAGCGTCTCCATCCACCAGACGGTGGCAATACTCACCGGTCACTGCCTATTCGGCAGACACGCTGCAAGACTAGGTGTGCCGAATAATGACTTTTGCCGGAGTTGTCGCTCAGAAGAGGAGGAGGAATCTGTCTTCCACCTTATGTGCCAATGCCCGGCCCTGGCAAGAAGAAGGCGGTCTCTCCTTGGGTACTCCTTCTTCATCAGTCTCACCGAGCTGTCCGAATTGAAAGTCAAAGATATCGCTCGGTTCATTAGGAAGTCAAATTGGCTTCCCCACTAGATGTGTAAGGGAAGTGTCGTGACAATTCTTGTGGTACCACAACGGGCCAACCTACTGTGCCTACGTGAGCAAGCAGCTGCCACTTCTACCTACCTACCTAAATAGTTCGTTTCGAGTTTCTGTGATTTGTTCTGAAGCTCAGTACATTTCGTTTTCATTTTGCTTTGCGCTCACAAACACAAACGGAACGATATAAAAAAACTATTTCGTTCTTTTTGTTTTGGTTTCGTTTAAGTTTTACTCACATCAATGAGCAAAGAGAAACAAAACGAAACGTTCTGTTTTGTTTGTTTTCGAACCCTGCTTTCAACCTTAAAGAAAATGAGGAGAAAGCTCCAATTTGTATGCTTCAAAACAATTCCATCACATCTCTCAGCTTTTCTTCGCCCGATGAAAGTGTCAAAAAAGAATATTTACGAGTCCGATTGCGATTCCTTGCATTCGATGGACACTGCACGTTATATTCGCTCGAGTAAAATTCATAAATGTATTGCGACTACAACGATTAATTCTTATCGCTTAGTTGAGAGTAAACGAAATAAATTCGAAAGAAGTATGCACATCTGATAGCTGATGATACTTTGCAAATGATGAGAAAGGAACGTCACCGGTTGCAACCCAATTCAAAGTATCCAATTCCAATGAAGTCTTCAAACGACATTCATAAAATCGATAAGAATATTCGTCGTTCTCGACAGCGGGGACGCATGGTACGCCGCACACTGGGTTATAACACCCGCTTTTCTCGGATTAATTGAAATTTTAAATGTACTCTCTTGGTAAAAGTACTTGTATTTTATAAAAAAAAAACAAATTGTTCATCACTAGCTGAAAAAATTAATGTCAAAATACTACAGTGTTCTCACAGTGAAGCTTTAAACTTAAGTTCAATTTCTGTGAGATCGAATAGGAAAAAGGCAAGAATTTGGTCGGAGAAATGCCTGATGAATGAAAAATACGGCAAAAAATAAATGAACCAATAATGGAACCTTCTAGTTCAGGTAATTTAGCCTATAAAAATAAATATTTTTTGGAACCACATGGTATGGTATATAAGAAAAATTTTTTTTATATTAAAAATGCCCAAAAAACTTAGATTTTCTAGGTTTAAGTAGACATATAGTTGTCATTCGGACGCTCTCGTGCCAAGATATAGAGTTTTTTCTAAAGGTAGATATATTCTTTTTTATGTGGCAAAAATTCAAAGTTCCGTTTTTTGCCTTTTCGAATAATGCGAAATGCTCAATTTAGCAAGAAATCACATTGACATCCGTTTAGGTTGATGCCATTGTATGTGTTACTTACTCTTGTTTTCCATTCATCTTTGCTACGAAATTATACGTAATGCCCTTTTGCCTATTGGACAGTTATCGGAAGAATCGCAGGAAGCTCGTAATACAAACTTCAAAAAGTATAGGGGATTTATTTCTCGAAAATGCAGTCGCGAAAGTTCAAATCGAGACATATTTAATTGGTTCTTAATAAGCTCCGATTCAAAGTTTACCAGAGGAGGCACTGTATTTAATTGTACCTGCAGAACAGGCCACGTATAATTTTATAGAAAGTGGCAAAAAATTGGCGATTTCAAAACGGCGAAACCAAACTTTTATGGAAAAAACGAATACAGTCTGATTTTAAAGTGTGGTTAATGAGCTATGGTGATCAAGTTGTCCTCTCAAATATCAAAAAATTTGATTTCGAATCTTCTACGCCTGCCCGTTAGCAATATTTTTCTTTTAATCCCTAACCCACAAACCAAATATGTATCAAAATTGTGGTGTGCTTCGCAAGTTATGAGAATCTTTTTCGATACGCGTTTTTTTTTTTTTGGAGGTGTGGAGTGGGCGGACCATGCCCATTTTTACATAGGATCATTCTCAGGGCTTCACATACCCATATACAACTTGGGTGGTTTAGCCGTTTTCAAGTTGATCTGACCAAAGGCAGACAGACGCATGAGAGGTTGACAAGGGGTGGGGGGACAGACGGATAGACCTTATCTTATATATTAATAGGCGAGCACAAAAAGTTTAATGCTTATAACTTTAGTTATATACTATATTTTGAGCTGAAATTTTTACAGATGGTAGATATTATCAAAATCTATTGCGGGGAATATAAATGGGCTATATCTGACTTCTATATCTACTACTTTTATCGGCGATAGAGTTTTTCGATAAACACATTTTTGCTCTTTCCGTGCTCTTAATTTTCATGTGCGAATATCAGCGTTGTTTTTGTTGTTGTTTCATAGCACGACGTTGCTTCCGTGCTCGGTACGTTAAGAGTAAAAGACAAAGAGAATAGAATATCACAAACAATTATAAGCAGTGTTGCCAACTCCTCAGAAGCAAAATACGCTAAAACTTAGTGATTCCTGATTTCTAATTTGAAAAAACTCAAAATCAACAAAAAAGTTTATTTTTTAGTAGAACATAACTGAGTTTGTTTTTAATGCACTGTTTGTTTAACATAAAAATTTGAAAACGTTTTTTGAACATTTATTTATTAGAAATCAATAAATCTATAATATTAACAGTTTTAAAAAAATTACTTTTATTGAGAAAAAAAAAAGCTGTAAAGTGCGCACACAATATTGGTTGAAGATAACAACAACTTAAGTATGCACATTTGGTATGATGAATATAGACATACTTAAATGCATATATACATTGAAAGCGTATGAAAGAGATAAACTTTTTGCTACTTTAGAGAAGAGCAGAATGAACGCAAGTATAACTAACTTCAGCCTTAGTTTTCTGTTGGCTGTAGAACTGCGAAGAATGCCACGACCGCAACGTTACCGTGTGAGGCCAGGAAGTAGGTCTCTTCGTGATCGTAAGAGAAATACACGACTACGCGAAAACACTGCGTGCAAACGCTAATGAAAATGAAATAGGAGGTGTTGGAGAGGGGGGAAAAAACAAATAAAATATACAAAATAAAATTATGAAAAACTAAAAAACAAATCAAAAACTGTCTTCCGAAATTCATGTTCCTATGTATCTTGCTTAAAGTTATGTTAAATTTTATCTTTTTTGTTTAGGTGGTATTTGTGTTCTAGGAATCGACCGTATGTGTCGGTCGACTGGGTTTACTAGTTATTCTTAAAGCGAACCCGACACGGTACTGAATTCAGTACTGAACGCTATATGTGTATTAGTGAAATAGATGTGTATGCGTCTCACTTACAACGAGGGAAGCGATTCAGTACGCAATATCCAAATCGTTTTGATTTTGCGTACTGAATGGCTGAATTCAGTAACGCGTATGCGCGACATACTGAATTCAGTAACTGAATTCATTTGAGAGAAAATTTTACGGCGAGACGACGTGATGGCGGACAACGATGATAAATCATTTACTTTGGAATTCATTGAATTTTACCGTGGATCAATTGGAATCCCTTCACGCATAATTGTATCCTGTTTGTAGATGTATGGTCCAACCATATTCAATAATTCCTCAAAAGTGTCATTATCCATTCGCATAAAATTTTTGAAGTCTTTCTGCGCAGATATTTTTATTTCATTCAATAAATTAGTATGAGCAAATTCCTTCCCTTTTTTTAGCCAATTTTTCATCCAAATCCTTTTTTTGTTTTTCGTTTTCCTTTTTTTTTAATGCCACTACAAACAGCCGCCAAAATTATTTTGTCCGCGTTTGACATCGTCGTCTGCACTCGTTGAAACTCGTTGAAGACTTCGGCCGAAGACCGAAGGCCGAAGCCGAATGCAAAAAATTTTACAGTAAGGAAATAAAATCAGTCTTTATTCATTTGACAAGGACAAAAAAAAAAAAAACCGCTCAAATTTTCTCTAAATTCTTTCGCTGTAGTCGCCCATAAAGTGAGAATTTACGGCAATAATTCACTAGTGTAAAAGGTCTCAATGACTGGAGCCCAAATAATGAACAGACTCGCGCCCAAATCGAGCCCAAACCGGGCATGGGTACTGAACAAACGCGGCCAAAATCGAGCCCAAATCTAACAAAAACGCGCCCAAATCAAGCCCAAAAAAATCAAAATGGGCCCAAATTGAGCCCAACACGCGCCCAAATCAAGCCCAGATATAGCCAAAATGGGCCCAAAATAAGAAAAAATTTTCAAAAAACGAGCCCGAAGCACTTTCGAATTTATTATTATTCTTATTATTATTATAATTATAAGTATTGTTATTATTATTATTATTTGAGTATTGCGCCTTAATGAATTAAGATTCAGTCTTGAAAAAAAGAGAGGCAGTAGCTTCTGAGTCTATCGGCACTCGAATTTCTTAAAATAAACCCAAAACGAGAAAAATTAAAAAAAAAAATCCGGCCTTAACAAGGCCCCTGTACACACATTTAATATCAAATATTGTTTTTCTCTATTTAAAATTCCAAATACCTTTTATTTTTAAAATTGTTAACTTTTCATAATTTTTTGAATTTTGGGCTTGATTTGGGCGCGCATTGGGCTCAATGTGGGCCCATTTTGATTTTTTTGGGCTTGATTTGGGCGCGTATTGAGCCCATTTTGATTATGTTTGGGCGCGCATTGGGCTCGGTATGGGCACGTTTTTGTTAGATTTGTGCTTGGTTTGGTCTCGATTTGGGCGCGATACTGTTAATTATTTGGGCCCAGTTTGGGCGCGCTATGGGCGCGTATTGAATTTTAGGCTTCATTTGGGCTCGATTTTTGCGCGTATTGAATTTTGGGCTCAATTTGAGCTCGATTCGGGAGTGTTTTGATTTTTGGGTGTCATTTGGGCCCGATTTGGGCCTGCATATTTTTACTCAGGGAAGCAATTGAAAATCTATCGTGAGTTTTTTACTTACATTAAAATGCAAAAATATTCGGCTAAAATATTCGGCTTTTTCCAGCCGAAGCCGAAGCCGTTTATTAAGAATTGGCCGATCATGCCGATTACCGAAGCCGAACCTTCGGTCGGACACTACTTGAAAACTACCCTTGTGCGATTTTTACATTTGCTTCACATATTTTCGTCATTCGAGGAGAAAGGTTCGAATGCCTTCGGCAAAAATTTTATTTATTTCTTATTTAGCATCTTTTTTGATATTTTTCATTTCATTAGCTTTTTTATCATTTTAAATTCGAAATTTGTTTTTTATTTTTGAAGGAAAAATAATAAAAATCAAGGAATAATGCTTAATTTTTATTTTTTTAAATAAAACTTTTAACTGTTACAGTACCTCCTTTTTATACATTTAGGGGCTCGCCGCAGTTCTGTCAGAAATGAGACAGAAATGAGAAACTTCATATAAAAAAACACTTCAGAAAATTTCTGATTCATTTCTGAAGCGTTTTTTTATATGAAGTTTTTCTTTTCTGACAGAACTGCGGCGAGCCCCTTAGATGAAAATAAAAAAACATATCCAAGCAATATTAAATAGTTTTTGTTTTTTTGAAATTGCATTGTTGTATGTGCGTTCAATATATTCGGAATATCAATCCTTTTTGAGAGATGCATAAGGATTTTATTTTCTTTCATTTCCAACATCGACCCCACGCGCAAGAGGGAAACGGCGAAATATAAAATGTTGAAGCATTTATTGAACGAAGCACATTTTGCCTGTGCGGACACGAACGAAACATGAAAAGGGAATCTGATATATTGAACGATGTTGCCCATACGTCTAAACGGGCGCAGAGGAGAAAAAGAAAACTCGAATGGGAAATCACAGGAAGTAGATAGCGACAGTTCTTTTGAACGTTAACTTCAAATGGGTATCAAGTTATCCAAGCTAGAATATCTTAAGCATATATAACTATATATGTATGTCACTCAGGAGCCGTTTCCATTTTAGCTCTTTTCAACACGGTCTTGGGTACCCACCAAAATTATCATTTTTCACTTAGGTACTCTCCAAAAGCATTTCTCTCTCGCTCTTTTTTTGCCTGCCGAGTAACATCGCTTTCTAACTGGCGCGATACGTCCCGCGCAATATCTATGAGAGTGGCATATGTATATGGTTATATGTGATCTTAAGCAAGAGGATCTTAAGAAAAAGAAATTGACAAAGAAAACTGTTTGGATTGTAAATCGGAGGAGATTGGGAGAAATTACGAAAAGAATGTGCAAGCATTACAGATCGCCCTACATTTGACTCCGAAATTATCGAAACTGAAAACAGTCAAACCGATAGCTAATGCTATAAACAGAATAAGGGCGTAAGCGAATATTCGCCAGGCGAATACGCCGAAGAATTCGCGCGGGTAAACACAATGACAGCGAATGGCGAACTCATGTTTTTTTCAGAATTTCGAAAAACTATGATTGAAAATATAACTCATTGCCAGCAGAAAGTACAAACCCTCATTTTCGAAACAAAATCTCAAAGATTTTATACAAATGCATATGTTTTTTGATGTGTAAATTCTGCGATTCGCCAGTCGCCGGCGCTACCATTAGAATTAGAGCTATTGCGGCGTTTTGACGCGGCGAAATTCGCTGTGTTGTGGGCAACTTCGTATAACCGTGTGTATTTTAAGCAACGACGTCGAGCGAATATTCGCTGACGCCCTTATTCTGTTTATAGCATAATACTGAATCATAAAATTCTAATTTGAAGCTGGAATTAAAGCCTAAAAGAACGAGCAACACACAGAAGAGGGCCGCCAGACCTTAGAGTATATATTTAAGGTCCGTAACGTTACAAGAGTTTTCACCTGCAGCTCTGTAATATTTGAACACATTAAATTTTTCAATTATAATCAATCTATTCATTTACAGTGGTCATGAAATCCCACACATCTCATGATATTCTACTACTTTGTCCGAATTGTCATCAATTGAGCAATATATCCGATTTAAAAGTGCGTCGAAGATTGGCAGAACTATGCAATGCTCCGTTATCGCATGAAGACGGACATTGCAACCTTTCATTTCATCGGTTGTTTCGTTGTACCTGTATGGAAAGATGGAATTTATGAGATACTACTGAATAAAGAAGCAATGGCAGGGTTGAAGTTTGCTAGCGAAAACCATCTTACTTCTCCTTCGAACAGCGCCTGGGAAGAAAATACCACTTTTTCCTAATCTCTGACCAGACGCCACTTTCGTGTATCAAATATCCGGGCCATGTTATTTGCAATGCATCCTGACGCATGAGCTTATAGTTGAAAGACCAATCAATGATTTCACCATTCCTTTCGTGCTCACAGTTTTCGTCAGTTTTACATATTTTACGAGATTGAAGTTCCATCTCGGTAACAGTATCTCTTATAATTTGCCGTTGCTGCTCCTCCGATTTTCCGTGTATTTTATCTAAAACAGATGGACCCAAGATTGGTTCTAACTCTATATGTAATCGAGTGCGTTTTTCTGGATTTAAGAAATTTTTTATGCGCGGTAGAGTCGGACCACAGCTCTTCAGACTTATCTTTAAGTCAAATCCAATAATTAGCTATGCAGCAGAGCAGAGAATGTGAAAATATCACAGACCTCCACCAATTCGACTCCTATATTATCGAAACTGAAAATAGGCGACCCGTTTGATAGTCTTCAATTAGGCAATTGCCATTACAAACTAGAGTCAAAGCTCAGAAGAACGAGCAACACAAACAAGACAAGAAAGTCAGAAAACTGCTCTTCAAACACTTCATTGAATGAAATCCAAAACGGACGAATTAGCAAAGGGGAAGCTAATGTCAATGAACTAGCAAATAAATTGAGTTCTAACAAAAACCCAAATATAGCAAAAATCGCTGGTGGACCGAAAAAAATTACAAAATTAGTTTTAAAGGCAATTACAGAGGAAAATTTTGGTTCTCCCTTGTCAGGACCAGATATAAATTTAAATAATAAAAATCAAAGTTCGCGGTTGAAGGAACAAGTGGATTGTACATACATAATATATTTTTTAACGGTTGAAACCAACCTTTCATAGTCGTTTACGGAATGTTTTAAAAAACCTTGTCAATATGTACAAATCAAATTGATATTACAATGTGCATATTTGATGCGCAAATATAAATTATGAGAATTGATTGATGTTTTCAACTTAGAATTACCTCGTGAAAATCATCCTCCATTGTATGGACAACAAGCACTTTACAATATTTCTAATTTATATCTGAACTGGCTAGTTCAAAGATGTAGTGATGTGTAGAAATGTGAAAGGACAACGATCGTTATATACATGGCTTATCGATATTTATCCGTGAAGGCAGTGCTGCCAAGTTATTGTGAGGATAATTCCCGTGTTTTTGTTTGGCTCGAAGTGCAATAGTTTTCTCCTTTTTAGTTTTAGTTTTCCCCTTTTTTTCCCTGATTTGCAATATAGACTGTAGGTTGAGGTACAATAGGCACGACAGCCCGACACGACGATGCGTTTTGTCGTATCCGATAAGTTGTGTCGGAAGTCAATATACAATAGCAAGGAAAATCGTGTCGTATGAAAACATATGTTTGTAATCGTTGCGGTCTCTGCAAAAACAAAATAACCAAATGAGAGCATTTAAAGCTCACCGAATTTTATTATATGCAACAGCAGCATTCTTGGGTCATCGCAAATACGTTAAGACAAAACAGAATTGCAAACGAAAGTGGTGGGTTAGACCAATATTCAGGTGTCGAGACGAAATGGGATTTTACGCCACAACATTTGCCGAAATGAAGAGAGACGATCATGAAATGTTTTTTAAGGCCACTCGTATGAACGTTGAGCAATTTGACTTCATATTAAGCGTATTGGAATTGCGTTTGACCAAAAGATCACGGCGTAAGCCAATCCCTGCGGAGTGTCGTCTGGCTTTGACATTGATGTAAGTATTTGTACAATGCAACATCAGTTATGAATACGAATGAATGTTTTATCAGATATTTAGCGCATGGAGGAGCACGTTATACATATGCTCTAAAATTTAAAATGTCAACTTCAAGTGTTGGCAAAATAATACGGGAGACATGCCAGGCTATTTGGGAAGAATTGAGCCCTGTTTACTTATCTCCGCCGAGCTGCAGCGAGTGGATGGATATTGCCATAAAGTTCGAGCAAAAGTGGAACTTTCCACACTGCTTAGGTGCCATTGACGGAAAGCACGTGTCGATCGTATGTCCTCCCAAAGGAGCATCGAAATTTTACAATTATAAGGGACGACACAGCATAGTTATCCTTGCGATTTGTGACGCTGACTATTCTTTCACAATGGTAGATGTGGGAGCATGCGGAAGCCAGAGTGAGGGCGGAATTTTGGCAAACACTGAGTTTTGGAAGCTCTTGTCCAATAAAAAGCTTTGCATTCCAGGTCCATCGTTTCTGCCGAACTCCAATGAAGAGTTCCCATATTTTTTCGTAGGAGATAGCGCGTTCCCTCTTCAAGAAAACTTAATGCGCCCATATTCTGGTAAGAATACATACAGCCTGATTCTAAATAATCCCGGGGAACGAATTCCCGGTGAATACACTTTTGACGAGGCTAAAATTCTCCATTTTTGAATGAATGGGGATAGTGAATTCATGGAAATGAGCCGAATACTCATTCCAATTATTTTCCTGTACCGGGAATTTGTTCTCCGGGAATATTTAGAGTCGGGCTGATATTTAATCTAAGGATTCTAATTATGCATTATATTGCAGGAAACAATTTGACTTCCGAAGAAGAAGTTTTTAATAAAAGGCTCTCACATGCACGCGTTACCATTGAAAATGCATTTGGCATTCTTGCGGCTAGGTGGAGAGTATTGCGTGGTGATATCCATGCGCTACCTGAAACGGCTGATAAAGTAGTTAAAGCAGTTGTATGTCTTCTTAACTACTTGATGCATACTAAATCTAAGTCATATTGTCCTTCGAATTACGTGGATTCTTTCGAAAATGGACAGTTTACTCCAGGTCAATGGATCCAACTACAAATTGCGACAAAAGTTTGCTGTGTACTTGCAAAATACGTAATTTTTTAATTAGTATAAGCTTTATTTAAAAAAAAAAAGAAAAAAAAATAGTTCACAACCCCAATAGAACATTGTGATATTCATAACATGATATCAGGATATTCCGGCAAAATGAAGAAATTTTTATAGCATACGTTGCTGTACTATCATGATATCAATTATTAATAAATTGTGCGTATTTGAATGAAAACATGAACCGACTCTATTTTGATCAAGTTATGAGTAGACATAAATATACAGGCATGCCATCATACAATGAACTCAAGACACTACCGCAAAATGAAGAATGTTTGATAAAAATAATTTGTTGCATTATATGAGATCAAAAATATATCGAGTTGACTAATTTTCATGAGTCGAAATTGCAATCCTAGAAAGAAATTATGTTCGGATTTGAAATTGTAGCGAATATTCCTTCAAGAAATGATATCACAACATGCCGTGTATATGAAGAAAAAAAGAGTTCAATAAATGTCTCCATATGATCAACAATTTGATGACAGTTGTATTCCTCAAAATATTATTTCAAAACTACACCAAACTCACTTGATGTTTTTGAATTCATTTTCATGTATCTGTCATTTATAAACTCACAAGCATAGCAGTTTTTGTTTCTCGGGGATAGTGCAGGGGATGCGTGCTATGCTCTCGATGCCAGAGTCCGAGGTTCGATTCCCGGCACAGCGAAACGTTCCAAGCCTTGCACTGGTTTTTCATAAACTGTGTATGTTAAAGGTACACTACATTAAAAGGCATGCGCTTATACAAACACAAGAAAAAACTCCTTGTGGTGTGTATCACAAACAATAGGTCGATAAATAGGCCTGAGCTACAACCACTCCAACCTCTACCTACCACCTACCTACCACCTATCTATAGCACTTCCCACACTATCCTTGAACTTCATAGCCTGATAGAGTGTTACTAAAATACGCTCCGGTCTTATCTTATTTTCTACTAGCACAGTATTATTAGTAGTTACTTTTTATAGCAATATAATCGTAACAAGTTCAAACATTGCCATTACAAATATTTTAACTTTCAACCATAGCGCATGAATACATAATATAAAAATAAAAACTAAATATTTTAGGTTTTTTGTTTTTAAAATTTTGAAAATGGGGGAATATTCCAACATGCTATGATATCACAATATGATGTGAATTTGAGGCGAATATGCAGGCATTGCTAGGCATATGCGCCGTAATACAACGGAATTAAACAGCTCCACGAAAAGTAGTAGGAATCGTTTATTCTCTAAAAAAAAAAACGTTTGCACATTGAGCACTTACAAATAACAAATGACTATTACTTACTTGGTTTCTTGCAGGAGTCTTGGCGCAAAGTGAGAATTCTACTGCAGACTTCGTCCTTTTATAGTCTGCTCCGCTTCCCGCCAATTCTTCTGCAAAATACCGCTTTACTTTTACACTAACAAAATTAAACATAAAAACTAATATCACGCCATTTGGTGATGCTAATAAATGCAACTAGGGCTGACATTTTTCGGCTGATTAATTAGTGATGTGCCGTCGGGCCATATCGATATTGCCTTACTCCTGGTGTCGACGACATCCCCACCCCCGTGAGTCGATCCCGGAGGGAGACTCACCATTTCCTCCTGGGGCGCCATGCTCACATCCAGGACTGCCAACTTAGAGATAGGTCGGCTGAACACTCCGACTGTGGTGTCCACGGCGGCGGATCTGGCTATACCGTCTTTCCCGTACATTAGCTTCATCACTCTGCCTCGTCTCCATTTCGATCTAGGGGCATCCGGGTCACAAATTAGCACGAGGCTTCCTTTGCAAAGACCGTTGGCTGGTAGGCACCACTTCGCGCGTCTCGTCAATTCCGGTAAATATTCTCGGATCCACCGTTTCCAGAAGCAGTTCCTTAGATTGCTTAACACCCTCCACTGCTTCCGATGGCACATAAGACGAGGATCTGGCGAGGCGGGCGCTTGCGTGGAATTAGTTCCGCCCAAGAGGAAGTGGTTCGGCGTCAATGGCTCGGGCTCGTCGGGCGTCACTGGCAGGTGTGTTAGAGGGCGCGAGTTGACAATACACTCTGCTTCAATTAACAGGCTCGTTAAGGTGTCCAATCTAGGCGCTTCCTCCTTCAGCATCTGGTACAAAACCCTTTTTACAGACTGCACCAACCTTTCCCATATTCCACCTTGGGCTGGATTAGCTGGAGTATTGAAAATCCACTTGATACCCAACGGACTCGTCTTCTCAGTGATGCTGTCGTGGTCCAAAAAATTCGAAGTTCCATTCAACTCGGCAGCCACACCCACAAAGTTAGTCCCATTATCGCTTCTCATTTGTTTTGGCACGCCTCTCCTGTTCATGAAGTTTCGCAGGCACAACAAAAATGAATCACTCGTCAGGTCCGTGGCGACTTCCAGATGTACGGCACGCACTGTCAAACACGTAAACAGACATATCCAGCGCTTTTCCCGAGCTCGCCTTATCTTTACTGTTAAGGGCCCAAACATATCGACTCCCGTGTAAGTAAACGGACGTATGAAAGCCTGTACACGATCAATGGGCAGATCGCTCATCTGAGGCTGAATCGGTTTTGCTCTCCTTATCCTACAGAGAAAACAATTGGACTGAGCACGGTTGACCTCACGACGCAAAGACGGTATCCAAAACTTCTGTCGTATTTCGCACATAATCGTCTCCTTGTTAAGGTGCCGCAACTTGTAATGGTAGTGCTTCACCAAAAGCCGGGTAAACGAGTGGTTGCTTGGAACGATGATTGGCTTCCTTGCTGACACTGGAATGCATTCTGCCCTTTGCAAGCGGCCGTTGCAACGAATGAGACCATCATCTCCGATAAAGGGGTTCAACGTTCTTATATTGCTACTCTTCGAAACTACGCCTTTATCGCACAAGTCGCAAAAGTCGTCTCCAAATGCTTGCATCTGCACCCAGTGGCAGAGATAGATTTCTGCATCAGCTTCCTCTTCCGCCGATAATGGACCCACCATCAGTTCCTTTTTTCGGGCTTTGCGTTTCAGGTTGGCAACATAACGCAACATCCAAGCGGCCGCTCGTTTGTATCTTAAATAGTTACTAAAGCGATTAATGATTGGAACTTCGTAACATACCTGGCTCGAAACTACGAAAACGAATTTTTTCCGCAGCTCTTCGCCGGTCGATTCGTCTGCTTGAGTTGTATAATCTTCCTTGGGCCAAGATCCCTCTTCCAACCTTAAGAATTCTGGCCCCAACATCCATACGCCATCCGTTTTGTACCTTGACGGAAACTTTGCTCGTGTGGCATCATCGGCGGGGTTTAGATCGCCTGGACACCATTTCCATTGCTCGGCCTTACTGGATTCCAGGATCTCGGCAACTCGATTCGCTACGTACTGCTTGTATCTCATATGCGCCGACCTTATCCACCTCAACACTGTACTTGAGTCGCTCCAAAAAACGCGATTGCGGATTCGTATGTCATGATGAGCCGATATCGCTTGCTCCAGACGAGCGCCCATCGTAGCTGCTTGAAGCTCCAATTTTGGGATGGTGTGGAATCGAATCGGTGCACAGCTGCTCTTAGCCGCAACAAACACCACATCCACTCTTTTATCTGCCACAATTCGCCAGTACGCCACCACAGCCAGCGCTTGCTCGCTTGCGTCCACAAAGATGTGTAAGTCCACTAATGCTCTCTCAAAAGCCGGCATGTAGCATCTTGGGACTTTGAGTTTCAGGACGTTCGGCATGTCCTCCATCCATGACTTCCACTTTTCGTACACCTCATCAGGAATAGACTCGTCCCATTGAATATGCAGTTTCCATACAGCTTGCATGATGATTTTCGATGTCACCATAAAGTTTACTAAAAATCCATACGGGTCGAAGATAGACATCTGTAACCGCAACAGCTCTCTTTTTGTCGGCTTGCGTTTAAATTCAAGCACCTCCTTTGGAATGCGATTAAAGGCGAGTTTGAACACGAAGACATCAGAGTTCGTCATCCAGTGAATACCCAAAATACGATCCACCTCCTTTTCGAGTTTGACCGCATCCTCCGGATCGTCACCTCCGTATTTTTCTCTTATTCTCCTCGAGTTTGAATTCAAATTTCGCAACTTGAAACCGGCTGCGCTATGAATCTTTTTAACTTCCTCTACGGTCTGGATAGCTTCTTCCTCACTGTTGAAACAATCCGCATAGTCGTCGACGTAATGCCTCTCACAGATCCCTTTGACTGCTCTTGGATAAACGTCAGAGAACGCCTTTGCATTCAGGTTCTTAACATGCTGCGCCGCGACAGGCGAACATGTTGCACCAAATATCAGTCGTTTCATTACGTAGGTCTCGATGGGGTTTTCCGGATTTCCGTTTCTCCATATAAATCTTTGGCTGTTCCAGTCCTCCTTTTTAACGCATACCTGATGAAACATCTCCTGTATGTCTCCAGTGACTGCTACTGGCGATTGCCGAAATTTAAATAGCACTGCTACAAGCGGCTGGTTGAGGTCCGGACCCGGCAACAGTAGTTTATTCAGCGATATAGCCCTCACCTCGGCTGCGGCATCAAAGACGATCCTTATTCCTTTTTTGTTAATATTATTAACACCGAAATGTGGAATATACCAGGTTCTAGCGGTCCTGCGATTTGCCTCTTCTTCCGTCAAACGTTCCGCATATCCTTTTGCGATGTAGCTGCTTATCTTCTCACCATATTGCTTAGCAAACTCAGGGTCCCTTTGCATCTTTCGCTCCACTCCTTCCAAGCGCCTTTTTGCCGTGTCGAAGCTGTCCGGAAAAGGTGGGAGAAATTCCTTCCAAAGTAACCCGACTTCGTATCTGTCTGCTGTTTTCTTCGTGGTTTCCCCCAGAATCTTCAAGGCACGAGCGTCGTCCTTCGAAACAGGTGTCTTAACATTTGGTTTAGTACCAAAAGCCTCGATTGAGATATAGCTAGATACGATGTCATTGATATTGTTATCGCACTTGCAGTACGCATGGCACATAATAGCTTTCGATTTCTCTTCAGCATTGTCCGTCGGTCCGTACGCCAACCATCCAAGCCTCGTTCTCACAGCTATAGGACCTGGCCCTGTCCTTGGAACTTCTATTGGCACCGTCAAGTAAGCGTGGGTTAAACTTATGATGAGTTTAGGCTGAACGCGCTCGTAGCTATGCAGCGGCAATCCTGATAGATAATCATGGTTCTCACGAGACGCCCTGGCATCAAAGGTCTGCGATGGCAATGCTAGCTTAGACGAAGTATACACCTTTGACATCTTGTACCTTCGGGAGTCCTTCTCGATACCGCTGATTTCCAAGCTAATAATTTGTGTTGCCTCCGACACCATGTCACGGTTCAACCAAAACAGCTCCAGAGTACTATTTTTTCCGCTTATGCCCAATTGCTGCGCTATTTGGCGGTCCAATATTGTTGCGTTTGCTCCATCGTCGATGAATGCATAAGTGCTGACTGTAGTTCCGATACCAAAGAGCTTTACCGGGATGACTTGGAATAACACATCCTCGCTGGAAACAACGTCGTTATTATGGCAGCTTACGCGCTCAGCAGGGGGAGCCACCTCTTTATCTGCATCTGACCTAGTTGCTGGAACTTCATCCTTGGAAGAGATACTTGTGCGCGTGCTATGTAATAGACTGTGGTGCATTTTCTGGCAGTTATCGACTCCACACTTTCCTTTTTTATAACACTGTCCTGTTCGATGGCCCTTTTTCAGGCACGAAAAACACGCCTTTATTTCCTTGATCTTTTGCCAGCGTTGGTCAATGGAAGATTCTTTAAACGCGTTGCACGACTCCAAGGCTCTGCATTCACCGCCACAGGAAACACATTTTCTCTCGGTTACGGTCACGTTGACGAAGTTGCGACCCTTGTGCTTCGATGAGGAGGCTGACGTCTGGGGTAATGTCATTCCACGGCTTCTCTTCTCAGGAACTGGAAGTGAGTCCGACACCAAGTTCGCAATGCGCCTGATGACATTCAGAAACTCGCATAAATCGATTGCTGTGGCCGGGCGGCCAAGGTACAAGCATTTTTCGGCCCATTGTATTTGGCGAGAAGTCGGCAGTTTTCCAACGATTTCACTCACGAGTGTTGGATTCATAAGATGATGCTCACCGTTTGCATTCTTCAAGAATGTCACCATGTTAGTGATCTTGTTCACAAGATCAACCAGCTTTTCGGGGTTGTCCTCTGTTAGTGGGGCTATTTGTCTTACTTTCCCTATTTGGCTCTTAATTAATTGTTCTGGTCTGCCATATGTTTCTTTGAGGATTTCCAAAATGGCGTTCACGTTGGCTGAATTCGACAGGAGCGCCTCTACCGTTTCACGAGCCTCTCCCTGTATAGCATCCCGTAGACGCATGATGTTGTGCAAATCCGAGTATTCGAACTCCAACGTCGTGCTCGTGAAGGATTCATAAAAGCTAGACCACTCTTCTGGCGTACCTGAGAATTTCGGCAACGGGTATATCTTCTTATGGCGATGTTCGACGGTTCTGACGCTGTTTTCACTTGCCACCGATGATGACCCGTGTACACCCTCGACTGGGTTTTGGCTGGCACTTACGCTCTCCAGGCTGCGTTCGTTCCTTAGTTCCACTACACTGTTCGTGATACGTTCCGTATTTGACCGCATCAACTCTTGCATTGCATGCAACTGCCTATTAAACTCGTGTCGCATTTCGGCCATTTTGCGATCAAATTCCCGCGACATCTTACTGAGTACCGTATTCTGCTGCTGCTGCTGAACGTTAGCGCTAGGCTGGCTGTTCGGTGACTGCGTGGTACCTATGGGCTGCGACTGCGGATTTGGGCGAGACACGTTTGACACACTTGCAGTTGTCGGTGGATTCTCCGGAGTAAGTTTTGGCTCTGAATTCCCTTGCGGCATGGCGATCTCTTCTAAATACTTTGCAGGCGGAATTCCTTTATTACTTCTTTTGCTTCTCCTTGGCGTTTCAGAATCCAACATCAACTCTCACTTTTGTTGCAATCGACGTATAAATTTGCAATGAAGAGTCTCTTTATGTGCAGAACAAAGAATAAATATGTGGCGGCTTGCCACTTGAGACTATGCGCCGTAATACAACGGAATTAAACAGCTCCACGAAAAGTAGTAGGAATCGTTTATTCTCTAAAAAAAAAACGTTTGCACATTGAGCACTTACAAATAACAAATGACTATTACTTACTTGGTTTCTTGCAGGAGTCTTGGCGCAAAGTGAGAATTCTACTGCAGACTTCGTCCTTTTATAGTCTGCTCCGCTTCCCGCCAATTCTTCTGCAAAATACCGCTTTACTTTTACACTAACAAAATTAAACATAAAAACTAATATCACGCCATTTGGTGATGCTAATAAATGCAACTAGGGCTGACATTTTTCGGCTGATTAATTAGTGATGTGCCGTCGGGCCATATCGATATTGCCTTACTCCTGGTGTCGACGACAGCATCATATCGGGATTTAAAGATGAGGGGAATATTTCTCATTGCTACAATATCGCAATATGATATAAATTTTAGGTGAATATTCCACCATACGATGATATATTGTCATTTTGTTAATATGACTGAAACATGAGAGATTATAATGAAATCATTAGTTTCTATAGAACTGTGTAGATTCTGTCTATCATAAGAAACGCGTGCCTGCAGCGTTTCTTGTTGTATGAAATCATGTGAATATGGTGTAAATATGTTGTACTTTGTTCTATTGGGGAACCTGTTTCTTAAACAAATAAAAAATATTTTTCAGCAAAATAAGTCCTAGTAGTCATTACGATCATTGCTCGCTCGACCGAAACTGTTCGAGCTTTTCAGTGACGAAAACCATAACATCACGTTTTAGCAAAGCCATATTGTATGGGTTCAAATTATATGCTTTTACTGTTTCTGCATCGCTCGAGAAAACAAATCAACGCCATCTGGCTCTTTAGTTGCAACTTGTGCTGATGGAGTATTTAAAAAATCTTTGAAACATTCTGTTCCATCGTCTTGGTTTTTCCTTTTATTACTTGACGATGATGACGAGCTTGTCGTAGACATTGGCGAAATTGTTGGCACTGGGACAGCTGTAATTAACAAATACTATACATTTATAAGTATTAGCATTATGTATTGCAGGCTTACTTTTACATGATTCCGGCGACACACTTTCAAAATCAAAAAATCCTGCAGGCTCTGAGTTGCCACTGTATTCGTCGTATTCAATTAATTCATATTCAGTTTCCGTTAAGGTCGTGTCAAGAGTATAATTGCTACAATGGCTAATGAACAATGTTAAAATCTGCAGAGTGTGTAGAACAACCAAATAACTTACGCCCTAGGCTCAAGTGATTCGCTTAAAAACAATAAACTTTCGAAATTTTTATATTTCTTCTTTGTTTCGTCTGCAGCTTGTCCTGTTTTGCCCTTGTATTCTTTTCTGCAACGAATAAACTGAACGCCATGCCGTCTTGCAGTCTTTTTCTTAAATACAAAATCTAATTAAGAGCGGTCCTCAAAACTTGTAGACACTTAACTTACCATTTGAGTTCAGTTTTTTCGCGATTTCTTTCCATAATTGGTCCTTGACATCAGTTTTCTTATAGTGAGGATGTCCTTTGTCACACAGCAAAGGCTTTTCGCGCACTAAATCGATTAGAAATTGAATATTTTCCTGGCTAAGCTAGTTCATTTTATCATGTTTCTGTTTGCTGTTTGAGTTATAAACGTTGAGAATTTTAGTTCCAGAACAGATGTTTTGACCTATCATCCCTGTTTTTGACGTAGCCACCCCTGCTTTCAGAATGTCAAATCGTGTCGCAGCGACAAATATTCAATTTTTCGAATATTTGTCGTATCGTGCTGTCGTGTCGGAGAGCATTGTATATTGCTTCGTGGGTTTCTGTGCATTGATAATCGATTTGACAGATAACGACGACAAAACGCATCGTCGTGTCGGGCTGTCGTGCCTATTGTACCTCAACCTTCTCTTTACATTATACGTGTTCACCCTTGCGTTTTTTCGAATTCCCTTTTAAAACTTCTACGAAACGCGCAGAGCATTTGGACGATGATTTTCACCCTGCGTTGCTGCTTGTCGTTTTTTTGACATTTAAGCGGCCTATCGTTTTCATCACTTATTCACAACATAAACATCTTTGACGCGTGTTGTATAGGACCTCATACCCTTGGTATTTATCAATAAGGTCCCCTATCAGCTCCTTGGTCCACATTTTCTACATATCATTAAATTAAATTTGAAACCCTCAACTCTTCTGCTCTGTTTCGATAACATTTCATGTTTTCCAGACAATGAAAACAAATTTTTAGAAACATAAATAAATTAATAAATTCGGAAACATAAATATATAATTTCCTCGGCGCACTAGCAAAGAGAATTAATCCCGTAAGAAATATTTAGCGCCTTCTCACTTTTTAGAAGGTCTTTAAACTATAAGTGTTCACCCTGGGTGAGTACGCAAGGGGAACGAGCTTTTGGGCAAGCGGAATAGAGAAGTCAGCAGGTTAGACAAACACGCAAGCTCAGGGGTGCTTTTGACATTTTTATTTGATTGTTTTCGTTATTTTGACATTTGTTTTCATATTGTTTTTCTTGTTTTCAAATTCGGAGCGCCGAAGAAGAATTTAAAATATCGGTTGCGAAAGAAAAAAGTTAAATTTTGTGAAGAAATGAAATAATATAGGTATATTGTCATATAAAATAGAATAGTTACTCAACGCTTCTGCTCTATTTTAGTGAAGTAGATCCAATTTTAAGTTAATTTATTTCAAGCTTATGAGTAAATATGAAGAAGACAGGCAGATTCTTTTTGCTTTTGTTTAGAATATTGCAAATAACATAAAAATATTTTTAAAAAACCTACCTTTGTTATCTCTAAGGAATATAACTAATGAATTATTTTTCATTCTCTGGAAAACATGAAATGTTATCGAAACAGAGCAGAAGAGTGGAGATTTTCAAATTTAATTTAACGATATGTAGAAAATGTGGACCAAGGAGCTGATAGAGGACCTTATTGAAAAATATCAAGGGTATGAGGTCCTATACAACACGCGCCATCCAGATTACCAGAATCGGATCAAACGTTCGGATGCACTCTTTGAAATATCAAAGATGTTTATGTTTTGAATAAGCGATGAAAACGATAGGCCGCTTTAATGTCAAAAAACGACAAGCAGCAACGCAGGGTGAAAATCATCGTCTAAAGCCGGGAAGTCGCATACACCGTTTTCGGCGACGAAAACGAAATTCCATACATTAGCTCCAAAAAAATTTCTGGTACAGAAAGTAGCGGCGAAATTCAGAATCGAAACAGCGGCGATTAGCAACGAAAAAATCGCCGTTTGACGACGGAACGAAAACAACTTCAAGTAGGTTTTTTTCGGAGCTATAGCAACGAAATATGTATATTTTGACAGTCAGCTTCATTTATTTTATTTCAATTTAATTTCGTTGTAGTTTTTATGACAAATGAAAATAACCCCCCTATTATGAATTTCCATACGATAGACGATAAACGCTTGGAAGCGTATCGTATGAAATCAGTTTTGATATTATCGTTTTTACACGCCCGATAGATTTTCAATTGGGTAGTGTCAGTGATGTATGTTAATTTTTTTTTTTTGAAAACAGCTGTTATTGTCAAATTATAACACATACTTTCAAAAGAGGTGTCAGTTGAATTTCAAAAATAAAAAATAAAATCCAAATGTTTACCTCAACATCGATTGCCTTTTTTATAACTCCAAATGAAAATGAGACCCGCATTGAGGCAGTCGCAGAAGACAATTAAGGGATGCTTCAAATCCTTTGGAAATGAACCCCACAAAACTCGCAAAAAATTTATTTTCACTATTTTGAATTGAGTATTTCGCTGCTAGAGAAAATGTCCTCTAGCGGTTAAAATTTGACCATGACCACCATTCGCGAAGTCCGCAAAAATTTGATTTTCACTATTTTGAATTGAGTATTTCGCTGCTAGACAAAATGTCCTCTAACGGTTAAAATTTGATGAAGACCACCATTCGCGAAATTCGAAAAAATTTGATTTTCACTATTTTGAATTGAGTATTTCGCTGCTAGACAAAATGTACTCTAACGGGTTAAATTTGACCATTTGACCACCATTCGCAAAAAATTTCTACTTAAATATAATTTCGAGTTTGTGAAGCTTAATCGAAGCACAGATAATGTGTAGCTAGAACAACGAAAACGGCGGGATTTTTTGTTAAGGTAATGTTTCAACATATTTTAGGCTGAGGAAAAGGTATGTGTGCAATCGGCTTAGCCGATGTAAACTTATTGGCACTTACATTTTTTGTAAAGAGTAAAAAATTCTACAATTTCAATATTTTTCTGCGTATCGTACACAATTTTTCATCCGCTTGCATGCGTTTAAAATTGAACAGCTGATACGGTACGTATCGTATCGCAATACCATATTTTAACAATATACGATAAACGCTAACTGTCAGATATAATACGATAAATTTCAATTCGTAATATGGCATAACAGAATGCAAGCGTTTATCGGGTATCGTATGAATTCAAAATAGGGGGGTTTGATTTTATATCAATAATTTCGAGGCACTATATTTCACTTCAATATGATATGACAGCTAAAAATCGGTTGTTTCCGTTTCTGATTTATGTCGCTACACTTCTAACGAAACGAAAACTAACTCAGGAACGAAACAGTGACGAACAACAACGATTTTCAGTCTTCGTTTTAGTTTTCGTGGCCGAAAACGGTGTATGCGACTTCCCGGCTTAAATGCTCTGCGCGTTTCGTAGGAGTTTTAAAAGGGAATTCGAATTAACGCAAGGGTGAACACGCATAATGTAAAGCCAGTCTTACTTCTCTCCTACATTCTCCCCCGTAATTATCTCCAGCAACATATAAGTACGGTTCTGCATTAAAAGGCAAAACACTACTCACTGGAATTAAGCACATGAGAGTGATAGAGACGGACGACATTACATCTCCGTCCCTCATATTTTACTTCAAACATATATTCAAATATATTTCTGTGTGAATTTTAATTGAACATCATGGCAAATTTGTAAAATGCCAAAAAATTTTATTTTGCACAAAAAATTATCTGTACGAATTCATATATTACACATTGTCCCTTCAAATGCATGACAACGAAAATCCTTCTTACACAAACGCACAGATATGAAAAGTTGTTATTCCGGTTTGTGTCCAAAGGCATGCGAAAGTAATTCGTCAACGCAGGCGTACATTAAGTCAGCAATAACGCAACCGAAGGGGTTCGCTCCCGAAATAAACATAAGTCTCTTTATAAGGTTTTTATATAGGAATAAAATTTGAAAAATATAACTTTTATTGAATAAATAAAAAGGCTTCCTCATCTTTTGTATTGAAATCAAACTCATAGTAAATATGTAGGTATTATATGACTTTGATAAAAACTTTTTATGCAGACCCTTGAAAACAATTTTTAACTCCGCGCCTGAAACACATTGGCTGTTTACGTTTTCATTTGCCTTCTGTATTTCTTTCCATTTCTTTGTTTTGGTTATTTTCTACTATCGCACGTGGTATATTCTCTTATGATATGCATGAAACTCAGAAGGAGGGAAGTTAGAAAATTACGAAACGACGCCTCTTTATTAATCTATATTCTATGGAAATTTCAATGGCCATATGTTTTGAATTTTTACAGTGATGACACTCAGATTTCGCTTTTTTTTTTATCAGTTCCCAATAAACACAAAAACGATAACGAGTTCGAATCGAATTCGAATCGAATTCGTAGAGCGCGAATCGCATTAAACGAATTCGAATCGAATTCGCCTCGCGCTCGCTTTTTTATCGTGGATTTTAGAATATGCGAGCTCGCGCTTTTATCGTATTTTGCGTTCGATTCGAAGAGAAAATGCGATAAGAATTCGAAACGTTTGCAACGAGCTCGCCTCGAGCTCGCTTTTTTATCGTGGAATTTATAAGAGTCTTGCCGACTACGGCACCCTAAAAGGGATTTTGAAGTTTTGTTGATTTTTCGATAGGTGGCATCTAAAAACACTGTAGGGACGACTTTTTAGTTTTCTATTTTGATAAGTCCTGGAGGGCTCCCTCAAAAATGGCCCCAATGCAAAATGGCCCCAAACTGAAAATGAAAAAAGGCCCCAAAATTTTTTATTAAATACATCACGAATTTTAGGGCGATTTTTTGGGTCATTTTGCATTTTTCAAAAATTATGTTACATTTGGGGCCTTTTTTCATTTTTTGATTTGGGGTTATTTTTTATAATGCAAAATTACCCCAATTTTGGGGCCTTTTTTCATTTTTCAAAGTGGGGCAATAATGCATTATGCAAAGTTACCCCAAAATTGGGGCCTTTTTCCATTTTTATTTTTTTTATTTCATAACGGCCGTTTTATTTTCTAGTTTGGGGTCATTTTTCATTTCGATTAAAAAAACCTATTTTTGTTTTTGTGGCCTTTTTCATTTTATTTTGGGGCCTTTTTCATTTTATTTTGGGGCCAAATTTCATTTTTGATTTGGGGTAATTTTTCATAATGCAAAATGACCCCACATTTTGGGGCCTTTTTATACTCAGCGTAAGCGGGGTATATTAGATTTGTGCAAATCTTGTAACAGGGAGAATTAAGCTCCGGAGATAAAGACATATATAGAAATGATCAGGATCAAAAACTGAATCGATTTAGACATGTCCGTTCGTGCGTCCGTCTGTCCGTCCGTCTGTCCGTCTGTCCGTGCTCGGATCTCTTCCGAAACGGCTGAAGCAATGAAGTCGAAATTTGGTACACATGTATATCGGGGTCCGAGTATGATCCTAAGTAAAAATGAGAGACATCCGCCCACTGCCACGCCCACAAATGAAATTAATGTGTTTTCAGTAAAATGCTTGTAACTTGCGAACCACTCAACACATTTCATTGATATTTGGTGTACTGGTAAACTACGAAAAGGGACATTTCCTGAAAAAAATGGACGCCGTCCTCCTTGAGCCACGCCCACAAATAAGGGCTTATCGTAACTTGTGAAGTAAAAGGCGTAGCAGCTTCAAATTCGCAACATAGGTTTACCAAGGCAAATAAAAGGTGTAGGAACATAAATTTATGTAGCTCGCCCACTGCCACGCCCACAAATAGAGAAGCAAAACATATTGCGCTCATAATGTCGGGACGCTGGATATTTCAAAGTCATGCTTGACCGACTTTAGCTTTCTTACTTGTTTCATTTTCAGTTTGGGGCCATTTTGCATTGGGGCCATTTTTCAGGGAGCCCTCAAGGAATTTTGCAAAATAGAAAACTAAAAAGTCGTTCTTACAGTGTTTTTAGATGCAACCTATCGAAAGATCAACAAAGGGTGCCGTAGTCGGCAAGACTCTTATAAATTCCACGATAAAAAAAGCGAGCTCGAGGCGAGCTCGTTGCAAACGTTTCGAATTCTTATCACATTTTCTCTTAGATTTTGACCGTTTTGGACTTAATCGATAGCTGTTTGAGGAAGAAATTTTCTCACCAAGTTATAGGTAAAAAAAATTTTTTTGCAGTAGATATAAGCAATTGAACTTTTAGACTATTTTTTTATCAAACATTTATAACTACCGAACAGTGCAATCGATTTTAATGTTTTTTGCGTCAAATTATAGATAATTAATTTTACTTTCAAAATATTTTTTTTACTTAAAAAAAATTTTTTTTTTATTTTTTATAAACAATTTTTTATAAACAATTCATTTTTAATATTGTTCTCCGCCTGTAAAAAATCTGAATAAAATAAGGTTCATGTATTGAACTGTGGTGAACCTAAATCCGTTGAAAGAACGATGGAGAAATGATTAGTTCACCAGATATCTCGAAAATTCTGCAGTCGCGCATAGCCATTTTCGTACTTGACTCTGGTCGCACCGGCTACGCAGAGCCATATTCGCCGACCCGCTGCGCGTATTTTCTTTCTACCTGCTCATGAGCTCATTAAGTTTTTCTGATCGTCTTTTTAGAAATAAGGTATTATAAACTTATTCAATTTGTTTTCCAGTTATTTGTTCCTTTTATTAACAATGTGAAATATAGTTTTTTAAGCAATATTATTCACATAAAAGTCAATAGATGCGGAAATTTCCCGACATTCCACAGTTTTCGAATCAACTGGCACAAAAGAGTGATATGATCGAGTTCTTTCCAACTAAATTTCCAAATTTCAATGGAATTTCCAATGCTGTAAAGTTTATTAGCTCATAGGCTTTTGGCGATTACCGCACTAAACTTACAGTACTTTTTGATCTGGTGTTCAGTTCGGACTTTAGACTTCGGCAATACATTGCTTTTGCTTGCGTTAAAATGCCAATACCACCACGCTGTTGCAATCCATTTTTGAAGGAAAAACATTCCCGAGTTACCTCTGGGGTCAGAAAAGTCACGGAAAAGTCACGTGGAGTACTTTGTTTAAGAAACTGAGTAGAAAATATATTTGCAACAACTGTAGATTGAAAGTGACTAAAAATCATACAATCGTTACGTTGTCGGCACCAAAAGAAATTTACGAATGGGAGTCAGAAGATAACATATCCACTTCGGAAGGTGATGTTTCAGATGGTAATTTTAATTTGTACCTATTATCTGTTGTTCTGTTGTAGCGTCGGTATGAGCATAATGAAAAGTTCTTTGTTTAGATTGAGTGTAGTAATATTTTATTATATCCTTTTAAAAGTAATAATTTTGTTCCTATACAAGCTCGATTAACTATCCTAATCCCAGCTTACACTGAGATCCACACTTTTTCGTCGATGCTCGTGGGTACGTATGTGCCAATGTTGTGATCTACGTGTACTTTGTTCCCGGAGATGTTCGTTGTTCTGCCAACCTCCATGTTGTTGTTGTCTTCACAGTGTCACTAACTGCAGTTCGTTGCATAAGCGGTTTGCTGACAAAGCGTGTGTTTGTGGTTTTCCCATTCTACCTTTATTTCATCCTTTGCTTACCTCGCACCTCTTGTTTACTGCAGATGAATTTTTGCCAGGCTCATTCAGCGAAACGCAAGTCTCTATTCCGAAAGATGCACCTTCCGATGATTTAGTAGCAGCAGAGATGAAAATCGCTTTATCAAAGGAGACTGATAGATCACAAAAAATGAGAATATTGACATCTGCACCAATCGAATGGTCGGCTGCACAGATTAAAAGAAATCTGGGCGTTACTCGCTATATGGCGGAAGCTACGTTGAAAATCCGTCAGTCATCAGGCTTTAATTCAAGTGCATCGCAAAAACCAGGCCACCGGCTGCCCGATGACGTTGTTAGTAAGTTCCTAGAGTTTTATGAATCGGACGAATATAGTCGTGTTATGCCAGGGAAAAAAGATTGCATTTCGATTATAAAAGATGGTCAAAAGAAAAGCGTGCAAAAAAGGTTACTCCTTTCCAACCTCAGGGATTTACATGAAGAATTTTTGTCGAAAAATACGGACATAAAAATTAGTTTGTCAAAATTTACGAAGTTACGACCACTTCATTGTGTTGTTGTTGGATGTAGCGGTAGTCATAATGTTTGTGTTTGCAAGATACATCAAAGCATGAGATTAAAATTTCATGGATTAAATAAAGCCTTGCGAGAATCTGGTTCTGAGGAAAAAATTTCGATCCAGAAAGTAGCAAACAAAATATTGTGTTCTGAACCAAACGAATTCTGTTTCCTCCGACATTGTGATTGTTGTCCCGGATTAGACGAACAACTTGAAAAACCTTCGCACTTATCGAAAGGTTTCTTCATCAATTACAAACAATGGTCCTGCATAGATAGGTGAGTATTATACCGATCCAACGAACACTTCCCTTGAATTGATGACACATTTATATTTTATTAAATAATGATTTTATTTAAAGATGCGAACTTGTCGATCATTCGGAAAAGTGGACTCATTTTGGGCTAATCTCAAAACTGAATTGCCTTTATTCATAAGGCACGATTTCATTGCCAAATCACAAAGTGCATATTTTTAGATGTTAAAGGAAAATATGAAAGAAGGGGAGTTTGTGATAACTCTAGATTTTGCGGAGAATTACAGTTCCAAGACGCTATTCAATCATACCACTGGTCTTATAATCAAGCGACTGTACATCTCTACGTTATTTACTGCAAACTGGATAATGAAATAGTCAGTGAATGTTTCGTTATTATTTCGGAGTGCAATAAACACGATGCGGTTGCAGTTCATTTGTTCAATGGAAAAATGATTGAGCACTTGAAAACGATTAACGGAAGCGAGAAAGTTAAGAAATTAAAATTCTTTTCCGACGAATGTGCTGGACAATATAAAAACAAATACAACATCGGAAATTTGGTGAACTACAAATCTGATTTTGGGATTGAAAGCGAGTGGCATGCAACATCACATGGCAAAAGTGCGTGTGATGGAGTAGGCGGTACAGCCAAACGATTGGCTGCACGCACAAGCTTGCAACGACCGATAGATAATGAAATAACAACGTCTCAAGCACTATTCGATTAGCCCGAAGATTGGTTCGAAAATATTTACTTCGAATTTTGTTCCGAGGAACAGCACAAAAATACAGAGAAGGCTTTGCGTAAGCGCTTCCAAAAAGCAAAGACTATAGGTTAACTGTACTACATGGTATGGACCCTCGTACTTGGGAGCTAGCTTGGCGGCGAACTTTTTCTCTGCCTTGGATAAAGGGAAGGTTTTTACCAGTACCTGGTCGCCCAGGCATGGCTTCCATTCTCTTCGTCGGAGATTGTAATGGCGCGTTTGCTCCTGCGTTGCTTTTGCCTGATTTTGTCTTACTAGCTTGAAGACTTCTTGGAGTTCTTTTGCCCATTCGGAAATAGAGGGGCCTGTGGTATTGCATTCTGTGTATTCGTAATACAACTGCTTACGTAGGCGTGGCTCGCGTCCTTGATTTAGAAAGGCAGGGGTGCATCCAGTGCTTTCCGACACGCTACTGTTGATGGCTAAAGAGAATTCTGGTATTAAATTGTCCCAATGATTGTGCTGGTTTCCCGTGTATTGTGCCAACATTGTTTTAATGGTTCGATTCGCTCTCTCAGTTGGGTTTTCTTGAGGAGTATACGGCGCAGTCCTCTGATGCTTGATTCCCAAACTTTCAAGGAAGGTGACAAACTTTCGGCTGGTGAATGCAGCTCCATTGTCAGTTATTTACATGGTTGGTATGCCATATCGGGCTATTATCCGCTCTCTTAATGCTTTCTGAACGATCTCCGTGGTGGAAGTTCTCGCAGGGACTAGTTCAGTCCACTTAGAAAATTTGTCGAAGAAAACTAAAAGGTACTTGTATCCGTGTGTGGAGCGACGCAAAGGTCCCATAAAATCGGCACAAAGTACAGCCCATGGTTCCTCGGCCACTTGTGTGTGCATAAGCCTGGCGGGTTTGTGCTACTGGTGTTTGTATTGTTGACAACTAGGGCATTTTCTAACGTACGCCCGAACATCCTGGTGTAGGCCTGGCAAAAAATTTTGCCTTGCCACTCGGTAAATGGTTTTTTTAACGCCTGGGTGGCCAGCTGTGGCGTTACTAGGATTCTCCGCAAGTACCCTCGCATGGTCCTTTCGAGGCACGCACAGTTTCCATATGTAGCGATTGTCGTCTTCTCCAATGACGGGTAGGGATCGAAATAATTGGCCGTCTGCGATTTTGTAGTCTGTGCATTTTTCTGGTTGCACCATCACTAACTAAGTTCTCTTTTCGATCCACTCTGGTGATTTATCGCCTCCGGTTCTCGGGTTTTTAAAACGGATTTGATATACAGTTTCCATTGGCTGTCTCGAAAGGTGAATTTCATAGGAGTACTGTTGTAGTTCCAACGCCCAGCGGGAAATTCCTCCTGTCGGATTTTCGATTGAGTTAAGCCACTTTAATGCCTCGTGGTCCGTGATGATGTGGAAATGATATCCCTCTATGTAATGCTTCATCTTAGGCACTTCCCACACGATGGCTAGACATTCCTTTTCAGTTGTGGAGTAGTTGATTTCAGCCTTATTAAGGTGCTGGCTCTCATAGGCTATCACTCGTTTTTTCCCGTCGATCTCTTGGGTTTATATTGCTCCGAGTCCATAATCGCTGGCGTCTGTCTGCAGTGTAAATGGTTGGGAAAAATCTGGACAAGTTAGTACAGGGGCTTCGGTTAGCCTTCTCTTCAAATCTTCGAAGGCGTCTTGTTGTGGTTGTCCCCATTTCCATCGGCAATGTTTTTTTAACAGGTCGGTCATAGGGTGCACAACCTTGAAGAACTCAGGGAGAAATCGACAATACCAAGAGGCAATACCTATGCAACGGCGCAGTTCCTTGACATTGCTGGGTGCCTTTCAACTTCGGATTGCTGCGAACTAGTCTGGGTCGGTGTGTATGCTATGCGTGTTAACCAAGTGTCCCAAGTACTTGATCTCCTGGCGGAAGAATTCACATTTTCGACGTTAATGCGTAAGTTGGCAGCATTTAAGCGTCGGAAAACTTCTTGCAGATTGGATCTGTGCTCCTCCATCGTCTTTCCTAGGATGATTATGTCGTTCAAGTAGGCAAAACCGTGTGGCTCCATATCTGGGCCGATTATACTGTCGAGGGCTCTTTGGAATGTAGCAGGGGCGGAATGCAGTCCGAACGGCATAACCTACCACTGGTATAATCTCCGCCCGGGAACCCTAAAAGCTGTGTATTGTTTGCTTTGCTCGTCTAAGGGTATCTGCCAGTAGCCGTTTTTCACGCCGTACAGAAGGATTGGCTCTACAATAGCCACATATAGCCACATGAGGACTCTAGGTTTGAGTCCCCAGCATTTGCCAACGGCTTTTTTTGAGGTCCGTGAAGCTGCACCCCCCTTTTCGGCAAATTCAGGCATTTTTAGCTGAGAATTACGTGCTTTTTATGTGCTATTTATGTGCCGACTTAAAAATTTTTGTGCTCGTCCTTGTCAGATTTTAAGGACGAAATTAATTTGTATGAAAAGGGGGGTGTAGCTTCACACCGCAAAAATTGCCACTAAGCGAATTTTTTGAAAAATGGTTTGTGGGTGGGAATTATGTGCTATTTATGTGCTCTAATTCTAGGATAAAATAAGATATTTGCATTTTATTTCTTAAAAAAAAAAAAACAAAATTTTTTTAAGAGGTTAAAAAATTTTTATCATTCAACAAGGTTCGAACCTATACACAAGAGTCAATGTAAGCTAGCTAGAACAAGCGGATCCGTTAACAGACCGATCGATTTAACAGAGGGAGAACTCGTGCTGTAACAAGGAATTAACATTGAAATGTTAAATGAATCTGAGAGAAAAAGTGCTCTCCTCATTATGTCTGCAGCATTTATAGCGGATATGACAGTAACTGCTATGTTAGAAATTTAGCGTAGAGTATGAATACTGGCCTCACAAACGGGAAGCCTCCGGTTCGAAGCTCATGGAAGGTTACATTTTTTTTCAACTTTAAATTTCTTTTTTTATTTGTGGATATATTTTTTTAATTTAATAGAATAGATAAAAAATATTTTTCTAAAGAGCACTACTAGAATTGTGGCAACGAAACGGTAAGGGAAAGGCCTATGCATTTTCATTAGAGATGTTTGGTAACTGAGGGCTGTGCATATGAAAACCTTTGTTTGTATGTTTGTTAATCCTTAAGGGTTTGTTTGTATGAAAGTCTGAGTATGCTTATGTGTTAAA
>CM035807.1:33389454-33402860 GCA_020466095.1 Chlorops oryzae | reverse complement strand
GTGTTTTCTCTGAAATACTCCAGCAAAAATCAGCCATCATATGTGCATCTCAGTCAGTCATTAGTTTGTTGAAATACAAATCATTTAATTTAATTTATTAGATTAATTATTGAAAATATAATCAAAGCGTCTTTGCATTTATATGAAGCAAACAAGTGGATTTTCATTTTCGAACTTGTTGTATGTTCGATGTAAAATTTTCGAATGGAGGGGCTTTAGAAACTCCCTTAAATCTGCGCTGCCATCTCGATGACCACTTTGAGCTTTCACATACGTTTACAAAATCTCTTATTCCTTCGTTTAAGCTATTTTAATGGAAGATTGGATCATTAGTGCATGGATTATTTAACTTAAAGCGTAAAAATGTTGACTTTTTTCCAAAAAAAATTCAATTTTTTGATTTGAGCAAAAATTAGAGCCATTAGTTGCTAGAAATGTAAAATGTTTTGGTTGCGCATGAAAGTTTGATATTCTGGAATTCTATCACATCAAAAAAGACTTAAAAATTTCCTTCCACATATGAGTAAAATGCACACGAAAAAAATTTAGCAGGAAAAATCTTTATTCGCGGTTATCTCGAATACTCGAGCTGCTGGGAAAAAAGTGAGGGTAGATCCAAAATTAGCAACATCTAATTAATCTGAATCAGTTTAAAAACCTCATGCAAAAGACAAAAAAAGCCAAATTGTTGCCCTGTGTTATCTTTTAGGGAGAATAGAAACACATGCAGATCAAATTCGCATTTCAAATGGGGAATTTATAAGCATTTAACTTAAAATACTCAAAACCTAATTTTACCAAAAGTACTGATGACTACATAGGCAAAGAACAAAAAGGTGAAGTAGCCTACCCTTCGCTTTTTGCGGTGGTGAGCACGAATCAGATTACAGTGTATCATTACACCCATCACCCTCAGATTCCACCTAAGCGTCTGAATACATATTCGGATTTAGCAGAAAATTTTACTTAAGAAATGACTGTCAGATGGAGAAGGTCAGATTTTTCGTAAGCTTGTGTAATTTGGGATTTTCACGAGGGTAAGAATTGTACTTTTGAAAACGCCTTTTGCTTTTATGAGCAAGTTTAATCATAATTGTAATACCAAACTTAAAAAAAACTTTGTAGCTCTCTACTGTAATATTAAGAAAACGACGTTTATGACTTAAAAAAAAAACTAGATGTGCGATATGCTTAGCATTTTCGGAATCTCTTGATTGGAAAAAACGTTTTCCGCATTTGGACGTGCTCGAAAATCGTTTTTGCCGAGAATTGTGTCGATAAAAGCTTTTTATCTTTTTGAGCACACGTTGTGCGAACCGTCAAAGTTATAGCTTAACTATTTCGGGAAGATATAAATGACCACAAAGATATGAATGAGAATCAAACAAGTAATTCACTGCCAAAAGTACGATGCATGCGTTAAGTGGTTCTGCATTGTGGTTGGCTTTAGTAGTAGCCACCTTATATGGTGTTAAGCCCAATAATGGAGCTTGGTATGTATTAATGATATGTTGCTTGAATTAAATAAATTAAATTTGTCGTTTTGGAAATTTCTGTCCTTTTTCTGAAATGTATGGTGTGGAAAGTCCTCAAATTTTTCCGGGATCATCTTCCGCCAAACCTACATAGACATAGCATATACCAACGTTGCGAATGGAAACTCCATCCCAGATTTAATGGACGTTATTCTCCGGTGCCCACATTATTTTCATTGATTGAAGATTATTCAAAAAGGATGGATATGGAACCAAAATTCGCAAACTCTGATTCAATATATTCACAAAATATGATTTTCAAAGATTTTTATGAACCCAAACAAGTTGACGTCGCAGGTGTTCGGTGCCTCCATTGAATTGCGCAAATGATTCCATTTAACTACTATTATCGTAGTATCGATGGATCTTGTAACAACATGAAAAGCCCTGGTTTTCATGGCAGATCCAGGTATTTAAATTTTAACATTTCATATCCATTGTCAACATATGCATCTATATTTGAATCAGATATGGACGACTTTTGCCACTGAATTATATTGGCTACACGCAGCCAACACAATCAAAAAGCGGCATGCAATTGCCAGGAGCTCGTTTGCTTTCTCTTTCACTTTTGGTGATGATTTAATTCAAGATGAGTTCCGTACATTAGCGTCAATGCAGTGGGGTCAAATAGTCGGTCACGATCTTAGTAGGCTTTCAACGGAAGGTGCACCTGGTAAGAAATTTAATTTTTTTTCAGAAGTCGTCCTATATTTATAAAAAAAATTACAAAATTTAGATAATTGCTGTACTAACAGTTATAGTGATGAGAAAAATGCCTCCTATTTGAACTTCATCCCCAAGGGACCAATTTCTTTAGCATCTGGCGCGATGCCTCGAGTTTTCGCGAGCTAATTCGGATAAAGATTTAAATTGTCAACGAAACCCCTACTATGCCGAAAAGATAACATTGTTACGGCCTACCTCGACATGTCATCAATATACGGTAATTCACGTGAGGAAACCGAGAAAGTACGTCAATTTAGCGGTGGACTTCTTAAAACTGCTTCATCAATAATCGCCAATGGCTGCCGATAGTAGAAAACATAAACGGCGACTGTGGGAAGGACAACTACAAATGCACAAACATTCCCGACCGGCGGAATCAATTTATACCAAGCATTATTGTAATACAAACTATTTTTTGAGAGAACACAATCGCATCGCATGTATATTGTCTCAACTAAATCCACAATACACTGATGAGCAGCTTTACCAGGAAGCCAGGAAAATAAATATAGCACAATATCAGTACATAACATACTACGAATGGCTGCCTGTTGTGCTTGGAAATACTTTTGCACTAACAACTGGGCTAATCTATAACGTTCAGGGAGGAGATTTCGTAAATGATTATAATGAGAACAGTGATCCCAGCGCCTTATATAGAGTGGGCTGCCGCAGCATTCCGTTATCCTCATACACAAATTCCAGGTTACTTTTCGTAAGTTATATATCTTGAAATGATAGTTCAAGGACTTTTAAATTATGTTTGTTCATTTAAGAATGGTCTCTTCGAATCGTTACATTAATGCAACAAAACGGCTGAGTGATTATTTCGAAAAGCCCTCAAACATCGATTTTCTATCATATGGTGACAACTTCGACTGTTTGATTCGTGGCATGACCGAACAACCACAAAAGCGATCTGACGACAACATCGACAAAGAGGTAAGATGACAAGAACATAAATAATTTTGCTGCAATATAAAACTTACCACGCACCAAAGATTCTCAAATGTTGTGGGTGTATAATAAGAAACTTTCTTTCTTTGAAATATGACTAAAAAACGTGATATTATAAAGTGGTTGCACTTCTCTCCCTTTGAGATCCAAAAAACACGCCATATTCGAAGCAGACACAGTACAAATTTTTGATGCTACTTTAGATTTGAAAGTTCGTCGTAGATTTCTATTTCATAGTAAAACCTAACAGAGAATCTTGTGGCGAAGCATTTGGTCAGTAAGAAGAAGGAAATTCATGTTGAAGCTATGGCCTCAGTTCGGCTAGGAATGGAAATCCATATCAAAAAAAGCTTCAGAATATTCTTGACAGAAATTTCACTCGGCATTTCTGACGGCTGGCGGCAGTTCAGTAAAAATGTATCTTAACATTTAAGTGCTTTTTATTTTGCCTAAAAATGCACATTGAAACCTGGCTTTCCTAGCAGATACAATTTAAGTTCAATTGTTTCTCGCAGATAAGTGACAGATTATGTCAAAATGTTTGAAGGTGGTTTAATAATACTCACATATAAATTTTCATTTCGAAATTCAAACTCAAATTGAAATTAAATCAGCTGTTTGTACAGCCAGGGCTGTTTATAATGTTTTTTATACCTTTTTTCGTCGGCGAAAAAGCCTAGGAATTTCGGGGGTATTTATTACTGAACTCAGGTAAGGCGAAGCCTTGACATTCAAATTTTCATAGTGCAGTTTATCATTGGTTACTGCATAAAAGACTTGAAATATTAAACTCTTTACAATTTTAAAG
This sequence comes from Chlorops oryzae, assembly GCA_020466095.1. Lineage (NCBI taxonomy): Eukaryota > Metazoa > Arthropoda > Insecta > Diptera > Chloropidae > Chlorops > Chlorops oryzae. The sequence goes on along the minus strand of CM035807.1, from coordinate 33,398,831 downwards.
AAAATAAACCACGTTTCAATTTAGATGAAGCATTATTTCAATCGAAAATCTATGGAGGAGTATGGAGGCGACTTGAAATCAATGGATATAGCCTGGACGGGACTTTGGTTTACCCTCTTCAACGATCTCCGTGAATATTGTGGATTGCCCGAGCATATAACTGGGGCGATTTCATTGGTGAATTATCTGCAGATGTAACTATTTCATCAACATTGTAAACAAACTGAGACTGAGACATTTATTATTATTTTTTTTTTTTTAGAAAATTGATAATTGCAAAAACTATATGTTCGCCTCATGACGAGAGCTAAACGTTGTGCTGCTCTGGGAGACATGTACAAGAATCGATATTTGGACAACTTTTCAGTGTATTTTGGGGAAAGCAGTTCCAAAACGTCCGTGTCAGCGATAGATTTTTCTTTGAGAGTGCACTGAGCGGATTTTCAAGCGGTATTATACATTTACTTCGAGTTTTTTCTCGCACAAATACTAATGTTTAACATTTACTCTTAGAACAATTAGTTGAAATTCGGAAGGCAAGTATGGCCGCACTTTTCTGCAATAATGGTGATTACATAAATTTCATTCAACGAATGCGTTTATTGTACAAAATGAAAAGTAATTATTTCCATGAAATTTAAAAATATTTTTCATAACTTATCTATTTGTAGCAACTTCTTGCGGAGCTGTGACTCTATTCCTCAACTGAACCTAGCTAAATGGAAATCTCAGCAAGAAAGCATCTATTAATTTCGCTTACTTGATTTTGGCACTTTGCCAGTGCAACCAGCAAGACTGCATTTAATTTATGGTTTTAAATTGACTTTTCATTATGATGAAAAAAAAAGTTTAATGAAAATTTTACATGAGAGCGATTTTAATGGGTATACATATGTATGTACAGTGTTGTGCAAAAATAAGCAACCATATAAATTTGTGACGTATTGAGCAATAAATTTTAAAAAAACAACAACAACCACAAAAAGAATGATGCTGTTTTATTCCTTAAAGTATCAGCTATTTAAGTTGTACAAAAAGATAACCATAAAGAATGCATAACGGAAAAATTTTGAATTAAAATACACAAAAACCCCTGTGCAAAAATAAGCAACTCCAGTACAAATTTTCAGTGCTTTTTAAAATTAAAAATTTGAAAGAAATATGAAAAGGGAAAATTTCGCACGTTTTTCTCATTTGACCCTTTCTTAACACTTCGAGCTTTGTGAAAAGTACAACAATTAAAATATTGCAGACCTATTTTAAGATTTGCAGACCAAACGAAATTGAGTTTCGATTTTTCTTTGTTTTTCCATACATTTTTGATAAAAAATCGAAACTCAATTTGGTTTGGTCTGCAAATCTTAAAATAGGTCTGCAATATTTTAAAATGTAATATGACAGACTCTCATTAATTTTTTACTCCAACCATTTGCTCCGAACCAACTTATCCCTTAATCCCCTAATGATTAAATCATTCTGGTAGTTTGATTCTGATTTTCTAGTGTTTCCTCGGAGCAGAGCTGTAACGAAGGTTTCGGGAGCCCTTGTGCAAGACTTCGTAAGGGGCCCTTGAAAATGAATTTCTAAACAAAAAAAATGTGATTTACAAGCTTTTTCGAAGTGTTTTCAAAAAAGGTTTAAAATCGTTGAGAAATTGGAAACAAAATCGGAAAACGCTTCTCGATGCCTAAGGCGAAGGCCCCCGTGCATCGCACCGCCTGAACATCCTAGTTGAGGCTCTGCTTCGGAGACAGTTAATGTTGTTGAAGTACTTCCCTGTTATTACAAACAAATATCATTTGCCGGTCCAATCAAAAACTTTTTGATGTCACAAATAACCTCAAAATTTATAAAATTTCGTACACGCTGAAAAAAAATATAGTACCATGTGCTATATTTTATTAGCGCTAAATGCTATAACCATAGTAGAAAATGGGATAGGTAGAGTTTTGTTACTGCATCTGCTTTATTTTATACAAAACTTTAATAGCTTTATATTTACGCTGCAATTCCTCATAGTTTTTGCTATATGAACATAATATTACAGATATAAAATATAGCTAGTAGAGTCCGACCGAAGTCAAAATTTTCAACCGAAACCGAACCGAAACCGAATATTCGGTTTTTTTAAAGATTCGGGGCCGAACCGAAACCGAAACCGAAACTTTTCAAATCTGAGAAACAAAACTAATTTTATTGTTTGCTAGTATATGAATTTAAAATATATACATTACTAGAGCTAGATTTTGAATATTTTGAATTTTTTTGAATTTTCTTGCATTTAACTGTGCTTTTTGAATATTTTATTCACTGAAGTAGGCTTTTTTTTTGTTAATTTGACAATTCAACATTTTAATAGGCATACTAACTCGAACTAATTTGGATTTTTTGACTGTGAATTTTTTGAATATTTTGAATTTTGGCATTTTTTTTTGAATTTTTTTGAATATTTTCTGAATATATTTTTGAATTTTTTTTTTTCATTTTTTTACATATTCAAATTCCGAGGCATATACATTTCTAATGTAAAAAAAAAAATCATAACAGTATTATGTGTAAAACAAAACAAAAAGTCCGAATTCACATTGTTAAAATTAAGGCTTTTTCACTTTAAGTAGGTGTACAAAGTTTTGTTTCAAGTCTTTTGGCATTTCAATAACAGTATGTATGTATGTATGTTGCAGTTCCGCCTGGCTCGGAAATCGATCCTCGGACCCTGGGATCAACAGCATAGCACGCATCTCCTACGCCATCCCAGAGCCACTCCATAACAGTAAAATGTAAACTTTTTTCGTTTTCAAAATACTAAAATATGTTTGAAAGTTTCGGTTTCGGTTTCGGCCTTTTCCGAGTTAAAACCGAACCGAAACCGAAACTGAAAATTTAGGACGATTCGGTGGCCGAACCGAAACCGAAACCGAAGGTTCGGTCGGACTCTATTAGCTAATCCTTGCTATAGCATTTGGCAAATGGCCTAGCACCAGCGACTGAGAAAAAAGAATATTTTTATTTTGTTTTGACTTTTTTATTTATTTATTTTTATTAATTATTATAACAGGTTGGCTGATAAGTCCCCGGTGTGACACATAGATGGCGTCGCTAGTATTAAATGCATATTGTTTTTATATAGTGGCAACCTTCAAATGATTCGTGTCAAAATTTGACGTCTGTAAGTCAATTAGTTTGTGAGATAGAGCGTCTTTTGTGAAGCAACTTTTGTTATTGTGAAAAAATTGAAAAAAAGGAATTTCGTGTTTTGATAAAATACTGTTTTCTGAAGGGAAAAAATACAGTGGAAGCAAAAACTTGGCTTGATAATGAGTTTCCGGACTCTGCCCCAGGAAAATCAACAATAATTGATTGGTATGCAAAATTCAAGCGTGGTGAAATGAGCACGGAGGACGGTGAACGCAGTGGACGCCCGAAAGAGGTGGTTACCGACGAAAACATCAAAACAATTCACAAAATGATTTTGAATGACCGTAAAATGAAGTTGATCGAGATAGCAGAGGCCTTAAAGATATCAAAGGAACGTGTTGGTCATATCATTCATCAATATTTGGATATGAAAAAGCTCTGTGCAAAAATGGGTGCCGCGCGAGCTCACATTTGACCAAAAACAACAACGTGTTGATGATTCTGAGCGGTATTTGCAGCTGTTAACTCGCAATACACCCGAGTTTTTGCGTCGATATGTGACAATGGATGAAACATGGCTCTATCACTACACTCCTGAGTCCAATCGACAGTCGGCTGAGTAGACAGCGATCGGTGAACCGTCTCCGAAGCGTGGAAAGACTCAAAAGTCCGCTGGCAAAGTAATGGCCTCTGTTTTTTGGGATGGGCATGGAATAATTTTTATCGATTATCTTGAGAAGGGAAAAAACCATCAACAGTGACTATTATATGTCGTTATTGGAGCGTTTGAAGGTCGAAATCGCGGCAAAACGGCCCCATATGAAGAAGAAAAAAGTGTTGTTCCACCAAGACAACGCACCGTGCCACAAGTCATTGAGAACGATGGCAAAAATTCATGAATTAGGCTTCGAATTGCTTCCCCACCCACCGTATTCTCCAGATCTGGCCCCAGCGACTTTTTCTTGTTCTCAGACCTCAAAAGGATGCTCGCAGGGAAAAAAATTGGCTGCAATGAAGAGGTGATCGCCGAAACTGAGGCCTATTTTGAGGCAAAACCGAAGGAGTACTACCAAAATGGTATCAAAAAATTGGAAGGTCGTTATAATCGTTGTATCGCTCTTGAAGGGAACTATTACTACGTTTAATGCATCATGTTAACCCGGGTATATTCAACTCAGGTCAATTCAACCCCCTCGCATAAACGCTATTTATAACCGAGTTAGAAAATTTAATCGGGTTGAATAAACACATTTATTTAAAGTGGGTAGAAAACTCAACTCGAGTTGAAGTTTGTGCATAAACACGAGGGCTTAGGCAAATCGAAGCGAATGACAAAAATCCAACTCATTTCGACTTTTAGTCATGCATTGTAATGTGTATCCCATACATTTATATTTCTAAAAAATAATTTTCGTGTATGTCATGCCGCATCGCTGTTCAGTGTCTCTTAAGAATAAAACTGGGTTAGTCTTTTAAACTCAAGTTCAAAATTGCCCGTTTATGCTCAGGTTTTTTACCGGGTTGAATATACCTGGGTTAACATGATGCATAAACGTAGTATATGTTGAATAATAAAAACGAATTTTGACAAAAAATGTGTTTTTCTTTGTTAGACCGGGGACTTATCAGCCAACCTGTTATTTTATTTTGTTTATCTATTTTTTTTTTAATCTTCTTTATCTTATATATCCTTAAATTTTCCCGCCTCTTCCGTGCCTCGAGCCGCTGACCAGCAGCTTGCTGGGCGAATGTCTTAACCATTACGCTTAACGAACGAATTTAATGTTTTAGTCAAAATGCTCACTTGAGTTAAACCTTAAAAATTTAGGGGAAATATTTTGTCTTCCCAAACAACTGAACTTTGACCAAAAAAAACTGCAATTTATAAAAAAAAGTAAACAAGTAAGGGTGTTATAGTCAGGCGAGCCTGACAATAGAATACCTGACACAGACACACATATTCAAATAATTTTTAATATCAAGAGGTGTTTAAGGGCATGAGGCACCCCATATACCGACTTTTGTTAAATTTCTTTATGAAAAAAGCCCTTTTGCCACGCCTCTTTTTCCAATTTTTTTGAATTCTAATCGAAGGCCTTAATATGCGCTCAAATTCTAAGTTTCAGTGGAATATTTCCAAAAAATCCGATTTGGGGCAGTTTTGAGATTTTTGTGACAGACCCTAATACTGGAGGTAACCTTAATAATGGACATATCAAAGAAATTTTTGGAGAGGATGTTTATGGCTACAAAGGAAGCATAACTGCCAAATTTCGTTCAAGTCACATTTTAATTTCGGGTGAAGGAAGCCATTTTCGAAAAACGCCCTTCGGCCACGCCCACTTTTCCCATTTTTTGACATTGAATAACTTAACTTCAAATATGTTCAACTATCAAAATTCAACAAAATATCTTCTAAAAATCCGGTTTTTGAGCAGTTTTTGTGATTTTCATAACAGACGCTAGTACTGGAGGTACCCTTAAAAATGGTCCGACCGGGTCCATTCTCGAACTTGTTCTTACTCATGTGCCTGTGAGTACGCATACAAATTCATCAAGATATCTCAACTCATTCGATAAGAAAACTATATACAAACAGACGGACAGGCAGACGGACAGACAGACGGACATGGCTAAATCCAATCTCCTGGTGACGCTGATCATTTCTATATATATTTTGTATGGTCTATCTCGACTGGTTTTGGGCAGGGTTGGAACTTGGCGAAGAAGAAAGTGCAGCATTTTTAATAAAAAAAAGGGCAGTAGATTTGAATTTTGCGCAGTAAAAAAAAAAAAATCATTAAAAAGCTGTTTTTATAACAAAAATATATTTAATTCTTTTCAAATAAAAAGAAAAACTAAACAAAAAGTACATTTCATGTAAATATTTCTCCATATTGCGCGTCTTCCAATGTTAAGCGAAGATTTTTGACAAGACTTTTTTCTGTTATATCAGCTGTCAAACTGTTAATATCGCGACATATAACCTTAAATGGAAAATCCAAGATGTTAAACAAGGACAACAATAGTATCTTTGTTACAAATAGAATTGCGGTGTTGATAATATATAACCAAAATTGGTAATTTTTTGGTAGTTATCGTTAGGAGTTTTGTTTGACAAAAAAAAAATCGAGTGACACCAGGGACGCAAATCGCAGTAGATTTTCAGCTTTTCGCAGTGTCGCAGTAGATGTCAAAAATTTCAAAAAAACGCAGTAGATCTACTGCAATTGCAGTAAAGTTCGAACCCTGGTTTTGGGTGTTACACACAACCACACAAACGCAATATACCCTCGACACAGAGTGTGTCGGGTATAAAAAGAATTAAGGAAATATTGTAGCTGCCAACGTGGATCGAACCCGGAACCTCTCGACTGTCGAGTCACAGTTTGCACCACTGAGCTATCGAACCCTTATCGGGCGATTGATCAACGCGATGGAAAATTTTCTTTATGATTGGTATGTGAGAGCTTTTCCCTTAAAATTGACTTGCCTCTTTCAAGTCCCCACCTTTCTACACCTTTTTTTTAGCATCCGACAGGAATCGATGCCCAGCCCTTTAGATTGCTAAGCCAATACGTTGTCCACTACGCCACTCAGAGATTCAAATTCATCACACTTATTTAGACGTAAATCTCCTTTTTTAAGGTGACATTTTTCGCTCTGTATGCATTTCTTTTTCGTCAAAGCTGCTTCGATGCTCATTTCTTCGATGAAGTCTTTGAAGAAAAGGTAATGGAAGAACAATTATCCCGCTGGGATTTCAGAGCGGATAGAGAGTAAACGAGTGCGAATTTGAATAGAGAGAGATTGAAATGAATATCATTTAATCATTATAGCTGCATATGCTATGTTAAATAGCCCAGATGCATTAAAATCATTCTCTACAGCTACTCGTATATTCATTTACTAAAAAAATAAAGCTATGTTTGTTTGAAATCAAGACATTTCGCTAGCTGAAATTCATATAAAATATAGCAAATGCAGTAATAACACCGGTTGCTATAGTTTATAGCAGGGTACGGAAAAATTCCGTACGCGAACCGAAAAAATTCAGTTCTTCTTCATTTTACGACTCGCAACGCGATCCATTCGTTTTTTCTATTCGCGAGCACAATCCTGGCACAGTGTGAGATTTAATCAATCTATGTTAGCATCTCGTAATTCACAAAAAAAAATGTTTTCGTAACTCGCATATTTTTTTTTTTTTTTACGTGAGAAGAGACCCCAATTGTTACGAAAACAAACACAAAAGAGAAAAAAATATGTTATTGGCGTGATAACAGCTATTAATCACGTGCAATTGCATAGCATGCAAAAATTGATTTGCAAGCTTGCATTGATCACAAAACTTTGAGTGATCAGGCCGAAGTTGTGAGTGGTTTTTTTCGTCTAAAATATTTTATGTATTGAAGGTTATTACTTAAACCTAAAATTTTTGCTTTATACAATATTTATTCTTGCACTCAAGTATTTTGAAAAAATTGTTTTATAACCAGCTAAAAGGTACACAGAGCAAAAAGTACACCTGAAATACCTATAGGAATTTCTTGAAAGAGCTTGTGCGTGACATTCTGGAAGGCCCGACGAAAGCAGCTTTGTTTTATTGGTTCGTGTGCCAAACTTACTTTCTGCTCCCCGTATTTTTTCCTTAAAATTTACTTGCCTGCAGGGACCGTAACGGTTATAACGCTTATAGATAAACGTCACTTGATAACTGTTATTTTAAGACGTAAATTTTTTTCAGCCGAAATAACCGTTTATTTTTTGCCGTTTATTACATTCAGCATGAATAATCGTTATTCTGGGTTTTTTATTTTTTCCAGCCTGAATAAAAAGCCTGGCCTTTTTTGACTAAGCGCAATACGTCAGTTTGGAAAACTTTTGATGCAATAGTATACTTTTTATTCTCCTCTGTTAGAATTGATAAAAGTTAGGCGTGGCCTGCCCTTTTTAAAGCCATTTTTACATCTACACTGAGCTAAAAATCGTAGTAAAAATAACAAAAACGTAGTTAATTTAACTACGAACAGCAATGATTTGGCTCTATTAACGGACGTAGTTAAAATAACCACAAGCGTAGTAAAAAGGTTTAAATACGAAAGTAGCAGCAAATCCCAAGTCGGCGGGTTCGATCCCCGGTCAGGCAGGCGTAATTTTTTTTATATTTTTTTTTACAAATAATAACATAAAATTTGGTATATTATATTTAAAAACCTTACAGGAATAAAAAATTTTTTAAAACTAACATTTTATTCAAAAAACAAAAAAAAAATATTTTTGGAAAGCCGGGATGATGGGGGCCCTCTCTTCTCTCCAATTTTGACGGTTGGGGTAAGCTTGATTTTTCATTCTAGATGTCCTTACGTGTTTTTTGATAAAAGTTTTTTTAAATACGTGTGTAAAGAAATTTGCTCCTAAAGAATACGCATGGCTGTTTAAAGTCATGTTTGAATACGTCCGTACTACAGTTTTGCTTTAAAATAACTACGATCGTAGTATACTACGAATCGTTGTAAATTACACAACCGTAGTTTTCGCTCAGTGTATTAATTCCAAAGGCATATTCACTTGTACTCGAGAATAGCAGTAAGCTGCAGTATATTTTTTGGTATGCTTTACCCGAATTGTGGCCAGAAGTCCCCCACGACCCTTTACTTTGCTCCAAAACCACTCAGAAACGCCCTCCCCCCTTAAAGAGGACCCCCTTTCCCCACAAACGTAGGGGAAGCTTTTAAAATCCATTAAACCATAGACATCTGAGTTGACTTTATTTAGCACAATGAGTAAATTTTTTTTTATACCGAGACACTCTGTGTCGAGCGTAGATATTGTGTTTGTGCGGTTGTGTGTAACACCCAAAACTAGTCGAGATAGACCATACAAAATATATATAGAAAATGATCTGTCTGTATACAGTTTTCTTATCGAAGAAGTTGAGCTATCTTGACGAAATTTGATATGCGTACGCAAAGGCACATAAGTAAGAACAAATAAAGATTGGACCCCTTCGGACCATTTTTAGGGGTACCTCCGTACCAGGGTCTGTTACGAAAACAACAAAAACTGCTCTAAAATCGAAGTTTTTCAAGATATTTTGATGAAATTTGATATTTGAAAATTTTTAAAGGCACGTAATATGATTTCCAAAAATTGGAAAAGTGGGGTGGACAGAAGGGCGTTTTTCGAAAATTGTCCTCTACACCCGAAATCCAAATGGGATTATCGAAATTTGGCAC
>CM035807.1:33378783-33389354 GCA_020466095.1 Chlorops oryzae | reverse complement strand
TCACAAGTCAAAAGTGAAGTTATCTGTGTATCGCCAAGAAGGCAAGTGTTTATTTTGTTTTTTTTTCTCGAGAATAAAATCTCTAAGACCGCATAAAAACCCATTCGCGCCGCGTAATCGACAGATTAAATCTCCGCTCTCTAAATCTACCAGCACAGTCTTCTCAGTAGCCAGCGCAGCCCGGAAAACAAAGGTACGTCCCCCTCTTACTCTCCCTAACTTCAACAGTACAAATACTAAAAAACTGTGTAAATGTAATGTTTTTTCGAGCTTGACAGCCGGTACGCTGCGGCAACACTTTTTAAAATAAAAATTTGAATGAAAATTCAAATTTTAATCCATCAATCTTTTTTTTCAGTGAAAAAATAATAGGAGCATTTGTGAATTTAACGATATTGGTAAATATTACGAAATTTTTGCAGATATTAAAGAATGTGTTCGTAGTTTTGGAAAAATTTGTTAAATTACGAAATTTTTTGCGGTATTAAAAGGTGTTCGTATTGTTCGCAAAATTTCGTAAATCACATTTGTATATACTACAAATGCATTTGTAAATATACGAAATTCGCATGTCTCCACTTTTCGTAACGTGTAAGGAAAACTGTTTCGTACAATTTAACCAATCATTTGGGTTGGCTCAAAAGTACGCATAATTTCGTACAATGTTCGCAAATTTTCGTCATATATGCGGAATTTTTTTTTTGTCTGTGTACAAAACCAGTAAGAAAGCTAAAGTGGGTCAAGCCCGACTTTGAATTACCCAGCGACCCGACATTATTGGCGCACTATGTTTTGCCTCTCCATTTGTGGGCATGGCAGTGGGCGGGCCACATAATTTTTTTCCTACACCTTTCATTCGCCTTGGTAAACCTATGTTGCGAATTTGAAGCTTCTACGTCTTTCAATTCGGAAGCTACGAAAAATCTCCATTTGTGGGCGTAGCAGCGGCCGGGCCACAAATTTTTTTCTACACCTTTCATTCGCCTTGGTCAACCTATATTGTGAATTTGAAGCTTCTACGCCTTTAACTTCACAAGTAACGATAAACCCTTATTTGTGGGCGTGGCTCGAGGAGGACGGCGTCCATTTTTGCCCAGGATATGTTCCTTTACGAAGTTTACCAGGACACCATATATCAATTTAATGTGTTGAGTGGTTCGCAAGTTACAAGTTACATTTTACTGAAAACACATTAAATTCATTTCTGGGCGTGGCACTGGGCGGATGTCTCCCATTTTTACCTAGGATCACACTTGGAACCCGATATACCTGTGTGCCAAATTTCGACTTGGTTAGTCCAGCCGTTTCGGAGGAGATCCAAACACAGACGGGCGGACAGACGGACATACCGTCAGACGGACAGACGTTCAGACAGACGGACATGTCTTAATCGATTCAGTTTTTGATCCTGATCAAGAATATATATATATGTCTATCAGAGGTATTTTATTAAAAAGCTCTTTCGCCTTCCACAGAACACGCCAAATTACATGGTCAATCTAGAAACAGAGCTCTCTGAGCTATATATACCATTACTAAAATCACATTTCACTTATGTGCTAAAAATCATGAAAATGAATAACACGCGCCTGACCAAAAAAATAGCACTCTTTTTGCTTGAAACAAAACAACAATTTTTCGAAAAATGGCAAAACTTTGCAAATGATATGAATTCGCAAATTAGATTGGATGATCAGGCCTCGTGGAAAGGCTGGCAGGGAGACATTTTGAAAAAAATGGACGAAACTAAAGGAGATCATTTCTTACTCAAGGCACAGCAAAGCAATACAAGACGATGCTACCCGCTCCTCAATCACAACCTATGTCAGCAAAATTATTTCAGAGATTCGTATAATGTTGAACTCATTAGTTTTATTTTTAGAGCAAGAAGTGAAATGCTCAGACTGAATTATATACCACATTTCGAAACTCCCTCCGTAATTTGCCTTATTTGTAACCTCAATGAGGAAGAAAATATTTTCCATTTCCTAGGAAGATGCCCAATTCTGCGAGAATACAGAATGCTGTATTTTGGGAAATGCTTTCTCAACGAAGTAGAAATATCTGTAATTTTAAACGGGGAAAACTGGGTTGCACTGTATAACTACATAAAATTAGCTTGAACATACAGAATGCAAATATTAGAAGAAAGATTTTAACTAATAATGAATACTTTATTGTAAACTTAATAAATATTTTTGAATTTGAATATTTTCGGTATTTAAAACTTTTTGCAAGACTGACAGCACTCAGCTAAAGTCTTATTATACATACATATATATATCTATTCAAATTGTATTTATATTATAAATTTTATATGAAGAGAAATATTGAAGTAAAAAACTACTACTTCTACTATATATGTCTATATCTACGGAGCTTAGTTCTGCCTGTTACAAGATTCGCACAAAACTTATATACTAGAGCTCTTAATATTCGGACATTCGAATGTTCGATTTATTCGAGCACGATTTTATTCGAATAGTTAGGTTCGATTTTCTGTATTCGAATATTCGTTCGCCGTCGAATATTCGAATAGTCGGAAGAAAGCAACTATTCGAATAGTCGCTACTGACTATTCGAATGTTTTAGTACTATAACTATATTTGTTGTTGCAAAAGGCGAGGATGTTTATTTAATTTTAGAATTTTGCCATTACCCAATGTTACTGAAACGGGACTCTGCATAACATGAGTTTTTTTACCAGTTATTGCTAGCATAACCACTTAGTATCTTGTTTTGCTAGGCAACACACGTTTTAAGTTGGGATAAATAGTAGAGATGCGATCAATTTATTGTGATAAAAAGATAATTAGCAGTGTTAAGCAGTTAAGTAAGCAATTATTGGTTGATTAGTAAGAACCATATTTTGAAACGAATCATTTTATCATAATACTCAATAAGGGATAGCTGTCGCGAAGCTATTTGGCCACGGAAGGTACTTTTCGTTAGCCGAATGAAAGTAAGAGTAATATCAAATATATTGCAGTGCTCTTAAAGTTAGGTCCTCAATGCTTTTCATCATATCCAACAACTAGAAACAATAGGAAAGGAGTAAGGGCGTTATAGTCAGGCGAGACTGAGCATACTAGAGGTGCTCTTAATAATTGACCGATCAAGAAAATTTTTTAGGAGGATATTAACGACTTTTGAGGAAGTATACATGCCAACTTTCGTTCAAGTCCCATTTAGATTTCAGGCGCAGGAGACAATTTTCGAAAAACGCCCTTTTGCTTTGCTTCAAGAAGTTGGTCTGGAAGGTACGCCCGGATAAATAGCACCCTTTTTGTCCAACAACTACATAGAACAAAAGTTGAAATTTTCTAACACACACCTTCTGGATCGACGAAAATAATGTTTACCTTCAGATCTGAACAAATTTATTTAGGTTTCTTTTTTTGTTTTAAATTTATTTTTATTTCAAAAAGCGCTTGTTATACAGAAATATAAGAAGGCTAATATTCGGAGGTAATAAGCAATTTCTGCGAAGTGAAACTATATTTCCTGCTTTCGAAAAATTCCGTTCGGATTCCGCCAATGTAGCTGGTATGCTTAGATATCGCTTAGCGAAATGGTGAAGATCTGGGTAAATGTCACAGTGATTTTTCCACCATGTCAATGGGTTAACATTATGCCCAATTTGAGGCTCAGCCATATATAAATCTAATTGCGACATAACACTATTTGTTGGCTTTTCGCAATCGAATACAAACTCCATACCAGTTGTTTCAACGCTGCTTACTTGCTCGCAATTGACATTTAATGTATTAAGATTGCTTCTCAAAAAGTCCACTACTCTTCCTTTGGTTTTAACGTCTTCATTGCACAGGTTCTTATACCCCGGATGTAAAACTGAGGATATGCAATGAGTCAAAGCCTCACTCGAATTAATTCCAATGTTGAACCTTTCACGAAGGGAATTGCGAGCAGTTTTTTTGAATAAACTTGTATTACTGTCATCTTCAGTTAGGTTATCCATATGTTTTTTAATAAGTTGGTTTACCAAAGGTCGCACTAAGGACAGCGTTAGAATTTTGCCTGCACATAAAACTGTTGTCGCCTTATCGAAAGGCTTGAGTAGTTGAACTAAGTTTTGCAATTGGACCCAATCTCTTTCTTGCATTTCTAATTTCAACGCATCGCAATTTTTGACCGCGCTTCTGTCTGCTAAAACTAATCCGATTGCATTCCGATTCAAAATAAGCCTCTCGCACATATGACACTTCGAATTCCAACGTGTTGGACAACATTGAATAAGCCGATTTTCCTTTATTCCCAACTGCACTTGACGGTTAGAAAGTGCGGTTTTAGCAATATTTGACCGATGAAAATACGCAGTCGTATTTCGTCCTTTCTTGCATATGTTCTCATGGTCTGGAACGGCGGCTAAAGCATCTTTGACAACGAGCTGTAAAAGATGAGCACTACACTTTATGCTATCTGGTACATTAAAAAGTTTTTTGCTGCTGAATTCATTACAGCTGCACTATCATGCGTAATTGACTGCGTTTTTTCAGATATGTCTCACTCGGCTAAAACAACTTCTATTGCGGATGCAATATTTTCTGCGTTTGGTCGATCTATCGTAGAAATATAAGTTTTCTATTAAAATAATTACACAATGATCTAGTACGATGAGTCATTTCACCTTCTAACTGCTTGTTGCAAAGTGTTACATTACACATCTCATTGTTTTTATCAATGTATTGAGCCTCAACTGCTACGTAGCAGTCTTGAGCGCGAGAAGTCCACTCATCTATCGAAATCGATGCACTTACTGCATCCTCTAAATCCGCACAAATTTTCCTATGTACGTCATTATACAGCAATTGCAAACGCGAGAGAATGGTTTTCTCTGAAGGCACTTTATATCCGGGCTCAGCAAGCTTCATAAAATCTCGGAAACCATTTGACGAAACAAAAGAAATCGGCAACATATTCCTGGCAATTAAATTCGCAACACCACGAGAAATTAGTTCCTGCCGTTCATGGGTGCATTCGTATTCTTCAACTATTTTTCTCTTGCGCCTGCCAGAACCATTGCATTGGTTTCCGGTGTACTAAAATAATTATCCAGGAATTATTTACTCATATTTTAAATAAATATCTTAAACCTACATGTCATCAGCATCGCTCTGGTTCTTCTTATGTACATTCCTCAAGTGGTTGCTGAGTGATTTGGTGGAAAAATGGTAAGCAAGTATTGCTCCACAAGAGGAGCAAGTGACTTGCTTTCCATCTATGTTTTTTTTTTTTAATAATTCCACAGCCAGCTTTTTTTGAAATTCATTTTAGCAAAGAATAAAATTAAAAAATTCTTACTCGGTGCATATTGTCATGACAAGTTCCGGGTGCTTCGATCATTAGATTTTGAACGAATCCGAACATTCGAATTCTAACAACTATTCGGATAATCGCAGTATGTCAACTATTCGAATAGTGCTATTCGATTGAGAATTGAGAATACGATTTTAAAGAACGTACACTCAAAAAATTCCGTCTTAGAATCTATGATATCCGACGTAGTATCTATTATATCCGTAATTGATATAGGTCCAATTGCAAGAAATCATAGATTCTACGAGAGATGTGCAGTAGTTTCTACGATCAGGAATGTCATTGATTTCAACGATATATAACGTAGATTTAACGATATTCCATCGTAGGAGCTATCATATTCCATCTTAGGAACTATAATGTTATTTCATAGTAACTACGATATCAAATCATAGGAACTACGATATTATATCATAGGAACTACGGTTTCAAATCTTGAAGTAAGTACATTTCTATAACTTCTTAATTTTGATATATATTCTTGTCGGAGTGTTCGATCCCTGCTCCAGCGAGCGTATTTTTTTTTTTTTTTTGGAAAAGTAGATAATCGAACATTAATATTAGGTGTAGTAAAAAGAAATCCATTATTTTTGCATTAAATTGAGGGCTTTATTTAAGATAGTTAGAATGACCCGATTTATGTCAAATATGCGCCGTTTTGTTCGATAACTTGTTGCCATTTTAAAGGTAATTTCATTATGCCTCTCTCATAGAAGCCCTCGTTCCTATTAGCAAAAAATTGAGACAGTCGAATTTCAGAAGCCTCTCTTGAAGCGAATGTTTCACCAGCAAAATTGTTCGCCATGGACAGGAACAGATGGTAATCACTTGGTGCCAGGTCCGGACTATAAAGGTGGATGCAGAAGAACCTCCCAACCAAACTCCCGGAGCTTCTGGCGAAGTCACTATCGATGTGTGTGGCCTGGCGTTGTCCTGATGGAACACAAATCCTTTCCTATTGGCCAAAGCTGGCCGCTTATGGGCGATTGCTTCCTTCAGACGGTCCAATTGTTGACAGTAGAGTTCCGAGTTAAGAGTTTTGCCGTATGGGAGAGCTCATAGTAGATAATTCCCTGCCAATCCCACCAAACACACAGCAAAACCTTCCTGGCCGTCAATCCTGGCTTGGCCACCGTTTCCGCGGTTCACCGTGTTTCGACCACGACCGTTTTCGCTTGACGTTGTCGTAAGTGACCCACCTTTTCATCACAGTCACCAACCGCTTCAGAAATGGGTCGATTTTGTTGCGGTTCAGCAGCGATTCGCAGATGGAAATTCGGTCTATGAGGTTTTTTTGCGTTTTAATGTGTGGCACCCATACATCGAGCTTTCTTTGTGTATCCAGCCTTTTCAAATGGTTCCAAACGGTTTTTTGTGCAATCTTTAGCTCTTTTGCAATCGAAACAGTGCTAACATGACGGTCGGACTCGATAATTTTCCATGATTTTATCGACATTTTCGACAATTGGCCTTCAGTGCGTGGTGCATCCTTGACATCGAAGTTACCGGAACAGAATCGACGAAACCAAATTGCGCATGATTGGCTGTTCAGTATCAGGTCCAAACGCATTACATTTTCAGCCGCCTGGCTTGCGTTTTCTCCCTTATCGAAGAAAAACTGTAAAATGTAGCGAATTTTCTCTTTGCTGATGTCCATCTTTGACAAGCTCTCAAACAAAACTGAATCAATCAATCAAAAAAGTGTCAAAAAGGCTTTTTTAGTAGGAACTCTCATCTTTCTAATGCCCCCTAGCGGAACACGATCGGACTTATACAACGCGAGATGCAGATAAATAACGCCATCTATTGGAAAAATAATGTATTTCGTTTTACTACACCTAATATTATTTAAAAAACTGAGAGAAAAAAAATTTTACAAAGCTTTTTATGCTAAAAAATTTAAAAAAGATTCTATAGGAATTTCTTGAAAGAGCTTTTGCGTGACGTTTTGGAAGGCGCGATTAAAGCACTATTTATTGGTTGGCAACTTACTTTCTGTTCCCCGCATTTTTTTCCTTAAAATTTAATTTCCTGTTTTATTCTCCAGTTTTCCACCAATTTCTTTTGGCCTTTGAAAGGGTTCGAACTCGGACCTTCCAAATTACAAATCTAGCACACTTCAACTTCGCCATCGCGTGATATGATTTGAGCTTGTTAATTTTTATTATATCAATATAAGTGGGAAACTGTAGAAACTATTAGATTGATAGTAGAATTATTGTATTGTGCGTAAATTTTTGACATTTCCATCGTAGATTTATGATATTTAATCGTAAAATCTATGATGGATATAATGCTTCAACAGTAGAAACTATTGGATCTTGTCCGTTTTTCGCCGTAGCCGCTATGGGGGCGAGCCCTTAATCGAACCGATCTAACGAAACCCTTTGCTCTCTCGCGTTCAACAATTCGACCTCCAGCGACGACGGAACAGTCTATGATCGCAACCGCTAAGACGCGCCTCGCCGTTCCGCATGTATTCGACAAAAATCTCTGATCAGAGCGTGCGATAGAAAAACTTATATCGCAGTAGTGAAATTATCACAAGTCACAAATTAAGTTATCTGTATGCCGCCACGAGGGCAAGCCTTCTGTTCTTTTCTTTTCTTTAAATGAAAATCATTTTTTCAATTAAAACTACATATTAAAACCTTTAATTGCGTCGCGCAACCGCCGGCAAACAAAAATTAAAAACCAACCGGATTTCCCTCACATTTTCGTCTTCAAGAACAGGTACGTCAGCCCTTAATTGTCCCTGACAATAACATTTGGCGATCCCGTGCCAGGAGCCTGGAATTAGCTCCGGTGGACCATTCAGTCCAGAGAGTCCGTCCAAGCGTACCACTTGCCACGACCTTCAACCGCCCTCCTGTTGCATTCTCAAGGGCATCGAATCACAGTTCCAGAACACGTGAAGCGAACGCATTGAAATCGTGGACAGACTCTATCTCTCTCTGACTTAAGGGGACCTTCTGGTCTAGAGCACGAAAATTTAGGGTATTTTCATGATTTTTTTTGGTATTAAGCCAAATAAAAAAACGATTTTCTAAGTATGCAGGCTTATTATATTCTTTATTGACAAAAAATAAAAAATTTTGTTGTAATTTTTTTTTTTTTTGGTATTTTAAAAATGGCGTTGAAGTGGACCCTCTTTGAAAAAGTACCTCCGTGGTGTGAAAGATTTTGGCAGTTCTGGTAATCGAAAAAAAAAACAAAAATATGTTATTAATCAGAACGAATGCGGCTATGGCAGGAACTAGAA
This sequence comes from Chlorops oryzae, assembly GCA_020466095.1. NCBI lineage: Eukaryota > Metazoa > Arthropoda > Insecta > Diptera > Chloropidae > Chlorops > Chlorops oryzae. Next base: position 33,380,755 of record CM035807.1, on the reverse strand, counting down.
TAAAATTTTTTTTTTTAAATTGACAAAATGGCGCAATTTTTATTTCAACCATCAAAAACTCCCCTTTTTTTAACCATTTTTTTTTATGAAAAATATGAAGTTCTTCAAATAAAAATCCATTCTAGTTCGGGCCATAGCCATTGATGTTATGAATAACATATAAAAATTCCAGACAAATCGGTTCGATGGTTTTTTTGTTTTCATTCACACCAGGTCAAAAAAAGGAGTTTTGAGATAAACGCGTTCAAAGTTGCTTTGATCAAAGACCTTATAACTACCAAGATGTCTAACGCGCATACAAACGAATGGCACAAAGCGAATCAAATTTTGAAAACTATGAAGCAAGTTAGGGAGAGCGAAAAAAGTTTTTGCTCTCTTATTGTCTCTCAAAAAAGCTCGTTCGTTTTGTATTCGTTTTTTCAATTTTTTTTTTTTTTTTGTGCACTCACATTAATGCAAGGCTGAGAGCCAGAATATTTTGAACATCACTGCTCTATAATTTAGACTCTAAATTTTAGAGACAATAAGAGATCAAGAATATCCTAGCCGGCAATTCGTTCTTTCGTGAGTTCATTGATGACATAAGTCAAATATTAAATCTCAAACAACTTTATGAGACGTAAAAAACGGATTTGGCGATAGCGTAACGGAAACTAAACGAAAATAGAACCTCACATTTGCTAGAACATGGCAATGTTAATTTTCAGCAACGAATTCCTCGGAATTCCATTGCGAAAATGCAAATCGCTCAACCTAACATTTTCCGACTGGCATACTTTCGCTCTTCCTACTTGCATGAATGTGTGTGCACACAAAACATATCAATTAGAAAATCGAAGCAGTGCCGTAGCAATTCTGTTTTGCGTGGGGGAACATAATTTTTTCAATTTGCGTAGGGAGGCAAAATTATTTTTTCAATTTTAATGTCTATTTTAATTAAATCCACATTACATGCACGCTTTCAATGCATGTTTTTTCGATTGTCATTTATTTTTTCTCCTTTTTTATTTTTTTTTTCATGGTTAAAAACCAAAATGCGTGGGGGGAAATTCCCTCTTTCCCCTATGGTTGCTACGGCACTGAATCGAAGACAAATTAATACGAAGTTTTTTGAGAGACAAAACGATTTCTCATTTTACATCCTCAGCGCTCGACATGCTTTATCCGCTCCTCAGCATAAGCGACCGCTCGTCCCGAAAGAAAGGCATTCGACTAACAAATGCCGAGAGACAATTTTGCTTTGCTGTAGAATGGCTGGTACCAGCCTCTGGTGCCATAGTCTACGATTTCGTGTGAACATTTTTTTTGTACTGCGTAAGACATCTTGGTAGTTATAAAGCAAGTGATGACCACCACTACAGACAAACGTCCGAAAAAAATGTTAGTGTATAGTACAACAAAAACATAAAAATACAAAAACTAGCTTCTCTTCTGAAAAAAAGCGGCACAGAGCCTACTCGTTCGGTATCATTTTTAAAACTCTCTCTTCATATACGTACACGAACTTCTATTTTTTGCTTCTCTTTTGCCTTTTTGAATGCCTTTTGGGCATGCCTGTTATAAAGTCTTTGCGTTGATCAAGCGCGCTGCCTGCTGTATCCACCTTCTAAAAAGGCTGTAGCAAAACAAATATTGTCAATATCTTCACGAAACTTTGCCAGCATATTCTTAAAAGTCTATTCTTCCGAAATATATATAAAAAAAAAAAAATCAATTTTCAAAAAATTCTAGACCAGAAGGTCCCCTTAATTCTTCAAATTTGCAGCGTACCCGTTTACCAGTCGGTGTGATCGTGTGGTTTTTTGTGTGAAGGCAAATAGAGAACGAAGTTGAGAACGAAGGGGATCGGGCAGCGTTGTCTTTTTCTTCTTAAAAAGGCTTGCAAAACTTGTCTTTCTTCGCACTTTCGGTTAATCTTTGAAATTAAAAAAAAAAAACAATTTTCCAAAATATAGGTTCATAGATTTAAGAT
>CM035807.1:33361183-33378683 GCA_020466095.1 Chlorops oryzae | reverse complement strand
GTTTTTGGGGCGAGGGTATTCTTTGATAATTTTAAATTTTGAGTTATCAGGTAAGATTCCTTCACTTGTGCACTTAACAGGTTGGCTGATAAGTCTCCGGTCTAACAAAGAAAAACACATTTTTTTGTCAAAATTCGTTTTTATTATTCAACATAGTTCCCTTCAAGAGCGATACAACGATTATAACGACCTTCCAATTTTTTGATACCATTTTGGTAGTACTCCTTCGGTTTTGCCTCAAAATAGGCCTCAGTTTCGGCGATCACCTCTTCATTGCAGCCAAATTTTTTCCCTGCGAGCATCCTTTTGAGGTCTGAGAACAAGAGAAAGTCGCTGGGGGCCAGATCTGGAGAATACGGTGGGTGGGGAAGCAATTCGAAGCCTAATTCATGAATGTTTGCCATCGTTCTCAATGACTTGTGGCACGGTGCGTTGTCTTGGTGGAGCAACACTTTTTTCTTCTTCATATGGGGCCGTTTTGCCGCGATTTCGACCTTCAAACGCTCCAATAACGACATATAAAAGTCACTGTTGATGGTTTTTCCCTTCTCAAGATAATCGATAAAAATTATTCCATGCCCATCCCAAAAAACAGAGGCCATTACTTTGCCATCGGACTTTTGAGTCTTTCCACGCTTCGGAGACGGTTCACCGATCGCTGTCTACTCAGCCGACTGTCGATTGGACTCAGGAGTGTAGTGATAGAGCCATGTTGCATCCATTGTCACATATCGACGCAAAAACTCGGGTGTATTGCGAGTTAACAGCTGCAAACACCGCTCAGAATCATCAACACGTTGTTGTTTTTGGTCAAATGTGAGCTCGCGCGGCACCCATTTTGCACAGAGCTTTTTTCATATCCAAATATTGATGAATGATATGACCAACACGTTCCTTTGATATCTTTAAGGCCTCTGCTATCTCGATCAACTTCATTTTACGATCATTCAAAATCATTTTGTGAATTTTTTTGATGTTTTCGTCGGTAACCACCTCTTTCGGGCGTCCACTGCGTTCACCGTCCTCCGTGCTCATTTCACCACGCTTGAATTTTGCATACCAATCAATTATTGTTGATTTTCCTGGGGCAGAGTCCGGAAACTCATTATCAAGCCAAGTTTTTGCTTCCACTGTATTTTTTCCCTTCAAAAAACAGTATTTTATCAAAACACGAAATTCCTTTTTTTCCATTTTTTTTCACAATAACAAAAGTTGCTTTACAAAAGACGCTCTATCTCACAAACTAATTGACTTACAGACGTCAAATTTTGACACGAATCATTTGAAGGTTGCCACTATATAAAAATAATATGCATTTAATACTAGCGACACCATCTATGTGTCAGACCGGGGACTTATCAGCCAACCTGTTATGGCCCAAATATGTCACTTCGTGATTGAAGAATGTGCACTTTTCCGGGTGTAGTTTGAGGTTTGCATGTCTATGTTACATGCTTTGAAAACGTCCTTAAGTTTTTGATCATGTGTTTGATCGAACATCCTATAACAATACGATCATCCATACAGATGAAACACTGAGAGGGTGATAGGCCTAAAAACGCTAAATTCATCATTCTCTGGAATGAGTTGGGGGCTAATTTTAGTCCATATGGAAGTCTAGTGAATTGGAAGGAATCCTTGTCTGTGGAAAAAGAAGTAATCTCGCGCGATTCTTTATGCAGCTCAATCTGGTGGAAACCCGACACAAGGTCGAGGCAACAAAATTACTTAGCTCGGCCCAATTGGTCGAGTACATCATCAACACGCGGGAGAGGAAATTTGTCTGAAATGAGCTTTTTGTTGATTTGGCGGTAGTCTATGACCAGTCGCCACCGCTTTTCATTACTATTAGGTAATGATTTTTTTGGGACTAGTAAAATCGGACTGTTTTAATTTGATATTGATGGTTCTATAATTCCATTCTTTGACATTTTTTGAACCTGTTTTGTTATTTCCTCTTTTTGTGAATAAGGTATACGGTAATTATTTATGAAAACTGGTTCGGGATCTGATAATCTTAATTTTTGCTTATAGAAATTGTTTGTGCTAATAAGATCGGTTTCCAATGCAAATATATCGATATATTCCTCACACAATTTTGTCAGATCAGATTCAACATGTGGTGGGAAGTTTTTTGTAAGTTTATTCAAAATTTCTTGATTATTCGAACAAATTTTCGTGGTAGTAAAAATGTTAAAATTTGATAAATTTTCATATTTTAATTTTGTGTTTGTTAAGATTAAATTTGTAGAGTTAGTATTTATGACTCTAACGTATGGGCTTGTTTTGGATGCTATTGTATTAGATATAAAAATTCCACTGGCTAGTTCCTGATTTGGGACAAAAATCTAATTCAATTTTGAATCTACAGAAATCGTTCTGATCACTTCAGAGCGTGCTGGTATGGAAAGAATTCTGGTGTTTGCTCCATCCAAAATTTCAATCGTAAATTCTTCTGGAAGTTCCTCCGGTCTTATGTGAAAAACATCTTTTCCGCTTTCGTTTTGATATTCTAATACACAATTATATTTTTTTATGAAATCCAATCCAATTATTCCGTCATAAGGGATCGGAAAATCATTCTGCACTACATGAAAATCATGTTGCAGTAAATATTTATATTCTGAGGTCAGTTGTTATCTTTCCACATGATCGGACCATATCGGACCCTATTCCCGAAATATTGGTTGTATAGGATTGATTTAGATATTTTAAATTTGCTATTTTATTAATATTAATCATTTATTAAGATTAAGATTTAAATGAAAAATATGTTTGTCATTAGCAGTATTTATAAAATTTAAGTGTTTAAAGTTTGCAATATTTAACCTCCCAGTAATTTTATCTACTGGGAGGAGGTCTCGTTTTCCTCCGTTGTTACAACTCTGGCGCCGTTTGAGGTAGTTGTGTTACCTGATGCGCCACCTCGGTTGTTGGAGTAATTATTATGACGTCCATAACCTCTTTCACGACTAAAATTGTTATGGTAACTATTGTTATAAAATTGGCGTGATTGACCGCGAAAGGAATTGTAACCTCTGTTACCTCTATTAAATTGTCTTTGCCCTCGACCACGATACCAATGATTGTTGCGTGGCGGACGTGAGTAAATATGATTTACTGAAGCATTTGATGTTTGTGTTAGAATCCACAAATTTTGCAACCACATCGTTCATGGAAGTGAAAGTACCACTTTCCATTATAATTTTAACGCGTTCATTTGAGGCGTTTTTGACAAGTGATCTAACGGCTGTATCCGTTGAATATTTTTCTGCCATATTTGGAGGCATACCGTCTCCAATATATGCGACTGTTAAGGATTTAGTTAAGTCCTCAACTTCTTTTATGTAAGAATTAGCAGATTTTGAATTTTGGCGTGCAGCCATCAACTTTGCTTGTAGGACTTTAGGTGTTTCACCTTTTACTGCAGACTTCAATCTTTCGGACAACTCATCCAAGGTTGCTTCATTAGATATAAGTGTACGAGCTACACCTTTCAACTTCGTTTTTACTAAATTCTCGGCCACCTCTTCATGAGTTCCTTTAATCAAATTAACAAGTTGAATCGCATCAAGAAAACCCTGTAAGTTTTCGGTATTTCCGTCGAAATCCGGTAAAAGTTTTGCTGCGCTATTCAAGAAATCTGCTATTGTGTTGGCCATGATTGTTATTTCTTTCGTCTCGTTGAAGTTAAGTGACTCAAAAAATTCAGTAAGGGAAAGGATATCTTGATCACTCTCCTCTTCAAACTTCTGTGAACTTTGTTTCAAAAGATGTTCAATATCAAGTTTCAAAGGAGCCTTGTATGTATCGGGGCACCTTGCCTTTATTTTATATTAATTAAAAATTGTATTAAGTTTATGCTTTATAAAGAAAAATATGTCATTCGAGATACTTTGCTCTCTTGCAGCAAGCTTATTGAGGTTATCGAAGAGAATCTGTCTTATGCTGTTATATTGTTCGCACAACACCGTAAAATGTTTTATCTGTGTTGGTAGTGTAGGGTGAATTGGTTTATTAAGGCATTTATAAGTTTTTTCAAAAATTAATTTTCTCTTAAATAATTCTGTGTATATGGGTTGCCATGTTATTGACATGACCCAAAAAAAAACGAAAGATTCAATATCGGAGCATTATTCGGGGCTTACTGTAAAATGAGATTTCTTTAAAAAAAAAAAATCCACAAGCAAATGAAAGGGGGAAAAAAAGAGAAAAGAAATTCAGACTCAGAGGCACGAACTTTCCAAGGCATTAGTTATTTCATTTGAATGTTTTTTTAAAGCTTGTCCAACGATTGCGCTCTTGTTAAGTATTTTCTTTTTAATGCTGATTTGTGCATTCCGTAAATTTGGAGTATAAATTTTAAAATTGAAAGTATTGTAAAGATAAGGAGCATTAGCTCGACATAAAATAAATTTATTGTTCTACCTTCGTCAATTTCTATCTCATTGACAACGTTTGCAGGGGATTTTGAAATCTTTGAACTTTGTCCACCCATATCTGGTGATTAATTTAAGTAGATTTAAGAAAATATTCGTACGAATTCACTTTAGTTTTATTTTGTTATAATTTAGAGAAAAACGGTTTTAAATAAGTATATTGATCAGTAAATATAATGTAAAATAAATGTTTGAAGGATTAAACTTATCTTATGTACAAAAGATTGGAGCTGGACGCATCGCTGGCTTGTTGGTTGGTTTATAGATGGCTGAACAGTAGATAGTTTAAAGCTGACCCCATACTTGATTTTGGGGGTGATGGAGTCCCGGCTTAAGTCTCTTCTTCTTTATATTCAATTGCAATTAATTGAATTTTAATTTAACGGTTTTTTCTTTTTGTTATTTTGTTGTTATTTATTGTTTTTGTATTATTATAGACGTTGATTTTTAAGTTAATTTAAATGATTTTGTTTATTGCTCAAAAATATTCACTATTTATTTTCATTGTCAAACAAGAGAAAAATTCACTTTGAGCATTTCCTCTTTTTTTTTATTAAGCGTCAAAGCTTAATTTGTTGGCTTAAAACTGTTTTTTTTTTTTTTTCTTGTTTTCATTACACTGAATTCGTTCCACAGTGTTAATTTATTGAAAAGAAAAACTGCACTTTCAAAATTGTTTTCTTTTTTTTTTTTTTTGTTTGTTTCATATTCGCTTGAAATCGCGGTGGCGAGGCTCTAAGCCACGATCGCCATATGAAGGAATTAAAGAGAAGCGCTATTTCCGTAAACTTCAAATAAAAGTCTTGTTTCTTCTGCTTCCAAATTCAAACTCAACTCTTTATTCTTATGTCAAACAAATTACAGCTAAGAAATGAAGTACAGCTACAAATTATAATGCTTAGGTTAGCTATTTATAATAAACGAACAAAAGGAGAAGGCGGTAGCGAAAAGGCTTATTCCGTTGAGCCTGAGAAATGCCGAGTCGGGTTGAATGGTCGCAACTTTGTATCAACGCGCTTATATAAACAAATAGGCTCAAGTGGCCGACAAATGAGCTCTATGGAATGCATGTGAAAATGCAAAGATCACGGAATGCTTAGAAGGCATTTATCGCGGGATAGAAATAATAATGGAATGAAAATAGGCCTGTCGGCAATGAAGTAATAATAAGTGCGCTACACTTTTGTAGGGTGCGACCCTTCAGCAGTTTTTATATATTGTTTCTAATTCTTGGATTTTTTACAATGTTTCTTAACTTTCAAAAGCTCAAAATTTCGTATTGCCGACTATCCTGAATATAAGTATATATAAATATGTTATTGCACGCCTAGTTCGTCGAATCGATATCATTGATTGACGACTGTTTTTATTCGACATCAACTTTTTTTGAATAGCTTAACTTAAATGAAAATTACACTGTTCTGCAACGAAATCCTCCTTTAAAGTTTCTTAGTGCTTCTGTTTGATTTTGTCTCCCGAAAAATTGAAAAATATCAAAAAAAATTATATCACGTAAGGATTTCGAGAAAATTCCGTTTCAAATTTTGAGCACCATTGCATCATTTAAATGTTACTCAAAAAAAAAATATTCGTATTATTTTTTGAATAGTTCGAATTTTTTAATTAATCACAAATAATCCCGATTATTTTTGATTTATTGCGTAATCGTAAATTTTTTATGTGCAGTTGTGTATGCAGATAATCAAATACAGGCACGGCAGAACGCCGTTTACATACATGGGTATTTTACCCACTCGAAATTTTTCAACTAAATATTTCACTCTGTAGGAATATCACGAAAATTTTTCAATATTAGTCCAAAAATTAATTTTTGATGACATTTTGAGATCGAAAAAATAAATTAAGACAATCTGACTTAACCAAGTATCGGGATTTACTATATTCACCGACTACTTTCAGAAGTTTTAAAGATTATTTTTTTTAAATGAAGTGTAAATTTTGGTTATTAAATGTGTAATAAGAAATATTTTTATTATCTCTTAATGTACTTGATATTGGTATGTCGAATTTGTTGGAACTTTCCATACCTCTGAACCACAGCAAAACACACTCTCGATCAACTACCCTCTCGGGTAAACTCTGTTCTGATTGTAAAAAATTATTAAAACTATTAATTAATAAAATCAGCAATGATTGTTTGGTTTGGTTTAAGTTATAAAATTTTCAGAAACTTTTATACGCACACTATGGTGCTTCTTCTTTTGGAGTTCTGTTTCTTACTTTTTTATCCTTTTGTTACGACTATCGGTTTCATTGACGTATTGTTTCGAAAGAATGTAAATTGTTACGCAGCAAAAAATTGGAAATATAAAAACCCCCCGTCTGAAAATCTTGGCTACGTGCCTGCAAGACACTCATCAAGATGCAGGCATACGGCGACAAGCAACCGTCCTTTCAAATTACTGCAATCCTTATGGACGAATCACCTTACACCAAATTATTATCAAGCTTCCCAGGTATTTGTACGATGTCCAATGCGTTGAAACGATTTCCTCAACACACCATATATCATCATATTGAAACCTCCGGACCTCCCTGCCACGCAAGATGTCGAAGGCTGGACACTAGCAGGTTAGAAGCCGCAAAAAAAGAGTTTGAAAATTTAATGGAGCTTGGCATTATTCGACCCTCAAAATCTCAATGGGCTAGCGCACTACATTTAGTCCCCAAAAAGGATGGGTCTTGGAGATGCTGCGGAGACTATAGACATCTTAATAGTCAAACTTCCCCAGATCGGTATAACATTCCTTTTTTGACGGACTGCAATATCAATCTGCATGGATGCACGATATTTTCTACTCTGGATTTGATACGAGCGTATCATCAGGTCGATGTGTTTCGTGATGACATAAGCAAAACTGCTATCATCACACCATTTGGTCTTTACGAATATCTTAAAATGCCATTCGGTTTAAGAAACGCAGGACAGACTTTCCAACGTCTCATGGATACGGTGCTACGTGGATAAAATTTTATTTTTTGTTATTTAGACGATGTTTTAATCGCGTCTAAAAATCCAGAAGAACATGTTAACCACCTACGTATCATTTTTCACCGTTTTAACGAATATGGAATAGTTCTCAATCAAGAGAAATGTAAGTTTGGCCTTCCTGAAGTCAATTTTCTAGGTTACAAAATCACCACAAGGACTTTTGGCTATGGATACGAAAGTTTAAATGATCATCAAGTTCCCCAAACCAACAACTGTCTGAGACATGCGTCAATTTTTGGCAATGATGAACTTATACAGAACATTCCTGTCAAATGGTGCTGAAATTCAAGCACCTCTGAATGCAAACCTTCAAGGTGCAAAGAAAAAAGAGAAGCGTCCTATCGTCTGGACTAAGAAATCTGAAAAAGTGTTCGAAAAAATCAAATCACAACTTTCGCAAGTTACGCTACTCTCTAATCCAGTTTCACAAACAACAATCGCTCTTAAAGTAGATGGTTCTGATTTCGCAATAGGCGGTGTTGTTGAACAGTTAGTCGACCAATCCTGGCAACCTTTAGCTTTTTTTTAAAAAAAATTAAGTCCAGCACAATCAAAATATAGCACATATAATCGCTTACGATCGAATTACTAGCAGCATATATGACTATACAACATTTCAGCTACATGCTAGAAGGACGATCATTATTTCATATATCTGGCCATGATAATGTTGTAGCTGATGCACTGTCAAGAATAGCAGGGATATCTTATTTTAATTACCAACAACTATCCAAACAACAAAAAGAAGATGATGAATTGAACACTCAGCGAAAAAAATGTCAACATGACACATGTTAAATTAACATATGAAAACATGTATGGAAAACAAAAACAAATTGAATAAATTAACCTGGCGAACTCAACTATACACAACATGTTCAGATAACATGTGACACAAAGTGTTAAAAGAGCAGTGTGTAATGTTAATCTAACAATCAGCAATGTTATTTAAACTCCAACAACGCTATTGCAGTGTCGATAGGAAGTTTATGTATTTTCGATAAAAAGAAAGTTAATTAACATTAATCGATTGATGCTCAGCAGGCCTAGAAACCATTTTGTTCCGAGTTTTCTAGAGTGTTGTAGCAAACATTGAACTGCGTGCATTTAATAAATAGAAGTCGAAACTTAAGTATTTTGGTGAAATTCCAAATAAAAAGGTGCGTATTAAAATGTCGGACGAAGGTGAGGCGTTTTGTATTGCATTAAATAGCGAAATTGATGAATGCTATGAGGAAGAACACGTTGGGAGAGAAATACTGGAACCTAACAATTTGAGAAACTTAATATGTATGGAACTAAATCTGAATGAGGAGGTGTACAACAGATTAAAGGGTATTTTAAACTCATGAAAATTATTTGTAATTTGAAGCTGAGTCCTTCTTGATTATTGTTATTGATACTACAATAACGTTAAATAAAAATTTCTTTTTCATAACGAACAAGGTCGTCTTTTAATTCAACCTGCTGAAAGGTTGATCTTAAAAATGTTAATATGACATGTAGTAACTGTTCCTTTAACATTGCAAAATGACTGGTTGAGCTAACATGTAACCATGTTAAAACAACATTTCCTTTAATGTTTTTTAAACCAGACGTCATGTTAAACTATCCTGATAAAAGGACATTCTCCGCAGGTTATATAAACATATTGAACTGTTGTTTTAACCTAAGCTAGCCATGTTAAATCTTGTAGATTTAACGTGACAGATCTGGTTGAAAAAAATTGACATGGAAAATAGTTAAAAACCGTTTGATTTAACATGGTTTTTTCTCTGAGTGAAGATATTAATGAAATCGAACTCGAACCTTACTCTGAAGTCAATGCAAATAGCCAATTCACAAAACCACATTTATTGTGACGTCTCAACAAGCAAAGTTCGTCCCTATATTCCACCAGCACTACGACGGATAGTCTTCGACCAAATCCAAGTCATAATGTTACTCAAAACTCATTTCAGAACGCTTTGTAGGGCCTTCAATGAAGCGTGACATCGCTCAATGGACCAAAACTTGCTTAAATTGTCAATCGGCTAAAACAACAACGGTTGGATATCAAGATTCGGATGTCCGGACAACAATCACACGGACAGAGGAGCGCAGTTCACATCAGCAATGTTTCACGATTAAACAGTTCTTATTGGAGCAAATATGAAACACACCACAGCTTACCACCCACAAGCAAATGGATTAGTCGAAAGGTTCAATCGGACACTTAAAACTGCTTTGTCCTGTCATAAAAGCATACCATGGACTTAATCCCTATCAACTGGGTTACTAGGATACTAGGAATTCGTGCTGCATTTAAACACGATCTCAACACATCTAGTGCAGAAATTGTTTACGGCGAACGACTTCATCTACCAGGAGAATTTTTCGATTCAAAAAACACGTCAAGATCAACAGCGGAAATTTTAACTAATCTACGATATACAATTTCTACCTTCCAGCCCACTTCACCCTCTCATTATTCTAATACTACGCCTTTCATTAATAAGGACTTGAGCACGAGCTCACATATATGGCTCCGGAATGACCACACAGAAAAACCCTTACAACTAAAATATTCTGGCTCATACCCTGTAGTGAAACGAAGTGCCTTATATAATACTTTATCATCGAAGACACTGTACCTGTGGATCGTATCAAACCGGCATACATAGAAGTATCGTGCAGACCACACGTAAACAAAAATCATACCGTACGTTTCGAACTGCAAAGGGGGAAGTGTGAGAAGTCACAACAATTTCAACAACTCACATTTTTTTAATCAAATTAATCTGTTTTCTCATAATATTTTTTAGTTTAATCATGTTACTTGGCTTTCTAAAAATTTTAGTTTTCTTTATTGTTGATTTGTTAAAAATCAAAAATATATTCGATAGAGATTTAGGCCCCTATTATGAATGGCGACTGTCAACAAAGTTGATAGTTGATACTTTTTGTACGGGCCATAAAGTCGTTCGTCGCAGGTGGACACAGTTGAAACTTATTTACATTGTAGACCATGCTTGTCTTTACTTATTTCAAAAGTATCAACTTCGTCCACCTGCGACGAACGACTTTATGGCCCGTACAAAAAGTATCAACTATCAACTTTGTTGACAGTCGCCATTCATAATAGGGGCCTTAGTTTGAATATTTATTTTATATATTGAACTGAATTCTTGTAAGGGCTCTTATCTTTGGTAATAAGGAACCAAGATCCTATTATTGGGATCACTTGGTATTTTCCCTTACACCACCACATCGTTTACCGCGAACCAGTGAAAAGGGTCCCCATGAGATATGAGTACCCATGAGAGGGGTGGTGATATGAGTACCCAGAATAAAAAAGATAAAATCAGGGTTGATAGAAATCATGATTAAAATCAAAAAAATTTTTAAAATCAAATTTTTTTTATTTAAATCAGGTTTTTTTGATTTAAGTCATAATTTTTATTTTGGGCTAAATTTAATTAGATAAGATAGATCAAAGCAAGCTTTTAAGGTTTGTTCATTGACATTTTAATAAAGAGATTTCATACCATACAATACTACAAGCGACACTCTCTAAATTTTTTGAATTTGCTTGTAGGTATGATAAGAATATGCGGGTGCGATAGAGACAGAGAACAGTTTACATGAGTACGACTGAAAAAGATAGAGTTTTGTCAACGACTGCTGTGGTGAACAGTTCAACAGCCCTGCAGGAAGTATGAGTAGTTAAGCTCTAGCGTTTTACTAGTTATAATTCCACCAGCACTGGTTCTTCTTTATAGCCCTGGTTATGTATTACTCTGTACAAAATTAATATTGCGTGTGGGCTAAAATTCACTAATTGTACACTTGAACTAACGCTTTTTAGTGATTTGGGAACCAATTGGGTAAATTGGGTATAGTAAAACACTAGTTCCTTTGAAAGATTATTGACCATAGTTTGTGGTTTTTTGGTTATTTTTGTTCTAAAATTTGTTGAGGCTCCAATACGCAATATTTAAAAGACACCGAATTATTTTTCGTGTTTGTTTTATTTACAAAAATATTTGTAATATATAAAGATAGATTTTATTTTTGATTTCGGAGCACCAACGCTCTTTGCAACAACTATATAATGGCAACTCTTATTACTGACACGAAAAATCATTTTTCCATGTAATACTAGTCGGAGCTTTATACGAAGCTCTACCCCCCTTTGCACTAGTTCTTTAGTTTTGGTGAAAGTACTAGTTGCATCCGGGCAATATACCTCACGCTTCCTAGAGGGTAATAAGCATTGAGCTCTGCTGTGTTGAAAGTCAGATTGTAATGTCGATGTGTGAGTTCATCTGTATACAAATCGTGGTGAAAGTCAGTTTATTTTATGTGAATGTGTTAACTGTGGGCAAAGTCAGATTGTGAATGGGCAAAGTCGGTTTATACAAGCTCCGCTTACCCGTCTTAGTGATTTTGGGAAGTGTCGCTTGTATTATTGTATGTTTCATACATCAATTAAGATTTTTCAATAAAAATACGAGCTTCCCAGCTTTTGTTGTACCCAGTTTGTTTCTGATTTTACTGTGCACCAAATTTACCGCAGAAAACACTCGCTCCACCCCAGCGGAAGAAGCGATTGCGGTGCACAGTTGCTATATTATTTTGAATTCTTGTTCCGTTATGCATTTTTTATGCTATCTGTTGCTCGCCACCAGTCTAAAGTATTGGTATTTTTTACAATTTCTTCGTTCATTAGAACTCCTGTAAACGGCCCAGTTTTTGCTTTTAATTGTATTATTTTTATTAGGAATTTTACTCCTTTCTGTCCGTAGGTGTTCCCTAAAAATGTTAGGGCTTCTTCAGATTCGTTCTAGCAAATTAAGAATATGGGCAGAGCAGCCATAAGTCTCTATGGTCTTTACCATGCCACCACCACCGGACTCAGCGACGGACAGTATGGCGTCTGTGTTTTGGAGCTGGCTGAGCATTTTTTTCATATCTGCCGCATTGTCTGATACAACACAATGTGCGTTGTAATCGTAAGGCACATATATAGATACGCGAGAAGAAGCAAAGCAAATGAAATTGGAGAAATTTTGTATTTAAATCATCCGGATTTAAATTACTGATTTCAATCTTGATTTAAATCATTGATTAAAATCAACTGATTTAAATCATATCAACCCTGGTTAAAATAACTGTAATTTTAAATTTCACTTAGCTTTCATTTATTTTGTCGATAAAAAATAAACAAAAGTGAAAGAAAGAAAAACTAAAGTTCACAAAATGTCCTCAATTTAGTTTTTATTGCATTTGGAGTCTTTAAAATATCTTTTCTTCTGCAGCTGCAAGGCCTTTCGGAATTGTTCCTCAGCTGACCCAGTTCCCTCTATAAAATTAGTTGCATCTGGGAAAAGCAAATGTAAAAAAATTCTATTAGTTTTAAATGAATGATGTATGCTGATTTAAATAACTAAGTTGCCAACTAAGTTCGTTTGAAATAAGTTTCAATTGCAATTGAATTGACTGAATTACATATTATTTTTTAATTAATCGATCAATCAATTAAAAAATGTATTTAAATATGCCTTACTTCCATTGCGATGAAATTAATAATACGTACCAATAATAACTTTTGTTTCACTTCACTTGTAACACTTCCACCCAACAACAATGCTTTCACAAATTTGACAACCGGCGAATGACTTAGCGTTCGATTCTTGCAAAAAATCAGCCTGCGCAACGAAAAGTAACGGTACACTGAACCAAAAAACAACTTAAATTCAAGAATATCCACCTTGATCTAATATAAAACAACCACGAAATTGACTTAAAGTTGCAAATTTTAAATGTAATATGAAAATTCTTGATTCATGGTTGAAAAATATTAAACCAATTTTTATTTAGATCATTCCTATTTCGAGAATTAAGATCTTGATTCATAGTCGAACATGACTAAAAATAACAATTTTTAACTCTCATTTTGAGAACGAACCTTCTTGATTCGTAATCAAAAGTGATTAAAATAAGAATTTTTAAATGTCATTTTGAGAACAAACTTTCTTGATTCGTAGTCAAAAGTGATTAAAATAATAATTTTTAAATCTCATTTTGAGAACGAACTTTTTTGGTTCATAGTCAAAAGTGATTAAAATAATAATTTTTAAATCTCATTTTGAGAACGAACATTCTTGAAGTGAAACTAAAAATGCTGAAATGTAGTAGGTACAATTCTGAATTTAAAAGTACAATTCTAGAACTGAAGTTGCTTATTATACAACCGATGAGAAAAATGTTACCTTTTCATACTCGTAGTGTAAAAATATTCGAAAAATTCATGTTTTTTAAATTGCTTTTTCAGAGTAATATCATAAGTGTCATAAGTACTATTTAATATATTTTAATTAATGTATTATAATAAGTAATTAATTGGTTTGTATACGTTACTATATATTGCTTACATTTGAAAACGGGGCTTTTGTAATTTAACACCGAAATCTTTTCACAGTTTTCAAAATTGATATGCTCTCCATTACATATTTGCGCGTTATATATTTCTTTAGCTATGACTGTCGTTTCAGATGCTTCAAAACTTGTCATTGCATCAAATAATTTTTCATGGTCCAATAAAAATTTGGCGAATTTGATGCCTGATTTTACTGCTAGTGAATATGGAAGGTTCTTTCTTGATGTTATGTTATTAAAATAAGCTTTAGCTTCCTTGTGTTTGGCCTTGAAGAGCATTGACCAAATGTATTTTAAGGGTCCACAGCTTTTTATGGCTTCGACGTAGTGGACAAGGAAGTGGTGCTTAGGTTTTAATGCTCCATAAAGCTCGATGTACGTTAAGTGATGAGTTTTAATCAAAGATTGCAAATAACAGAAATCTTCTTCAGAATAACTGGATCTAAAAATTTAATCGAGAATTTCCAGCAACAGTGCAAGAAGCTTGCATTGCCTGTTGTCAACTGGAACTAAATCGCCTATTACAAATGGCAAAAAATGAATGAAACATCCGACTTCGCTGGCCGCTATTTTAAAATTAAAATTTCTAAGTCTCAAAATACATAAAGGCATGGAAGTATTACCTATCTCAGTTTCCCCAAATGGGAAAAGTTGTTTTCAGCTATTTATGTCAGTTAGCGTCAAAATTTTATCAGCGATCAAACCCAAGAGAACTTGACAGCCATCGTAAATGCAAATGCCTTCAAGCACATCATGCATTAAATCAAAGGAGATATTCTCCGTAACATGAAAATGGTCTAAGCGATGAAATATGCAGTTGTCCTTTATACCCGTGTAATATGCTTATATTAGAGGCTGCAACCTTGTTGCGATTTCGCCTGTCGTTGGGTGCAATGCTCGAAAGACACACAAGTCGTCCAAGTGGTTTAATATCTCTCTTAAACTCTGAGTCGCTTCAAATTGTATAAATAAGGAATAGGCGACTCAGCGTTTCCCACGAATAGCCGTCTTGAAATATGACGCTTTTCTTATCACCGACGTTGTGCACACAGAGAGCCCTTAAGCAATCTCCATAAGCCGTCTCTTGATGATCACGTTGAAGTCACGTTATGCCTCGTCGGCATGATTGCACTTGGGACGTCTTTCCTTATTATATTTATATTAATGCAACTTTGTATATTTTACAAGTATTGTTGTTGTTCGTAAGCCTTAGAGTTAAATCAAAATTAAATGAGCTTCAGTCGAGGCTGAACCTTCAACACAAAAACATTTCCAGTCTCTTACTCGGATACTTTCATCTCATGGCGATCGTAACTTAAGCGACCCATGAGGGAATCGAACAAATAGTCTTCGAATATCCTTCACAACTTCTGAATGAAACAACTTTAACTTTTCAACGACTTAAAATTTTCGAAAGGAGCTCACTTATGGAAAAGAGCTTGAATAAGGCACTAGAGGAAAACCCGAACGCTGGACCAAGGCCAATTTTAATCAAAGAGTACCAGCAGAGGCAAAGGAAACAGCAAATTTTAATCAAGCAGCAAAAATGGAACGAAAAAAAATTAACAAAAATACCGAAAGTTCAACCACCAAAAAGACGTGGCGGTAGGAGAAACAAACAACTTAAAAGGAGAGCATTTTTGTTGAACGAGCAAAAAAAAATCAGCGATAACCAGACCCAAAAGGCCCTCTGTAAAGAAATATTGGCAATTGAAGAAGACTTGGCTCAGAGAGGACCGAAGCAGCAGAATAATGCTGAATAAGCACCCAAACAAAATTTTTTTTAGCGACCGTTGCGATTTCGCAGATCGCACCAAAAACCAAATAAGTACAAATGTGAAAAAAAATTTTAAAGCAAATAGTAATGCCCAAAATGGCAAAATATTTTTTGTAATAAAATTTTATCAATTTCAAAACGAAAAAAAAAGATTAAACAAAAAAAATATATATATATATATTAAAACATAAAGTTTTGGAAAAAAATTTTTTTTAATTTCTTAAGAGTACCTACCATCAATACCAAGAATACCAATCAACACCAGAGTTTCTGGATTGTCTCCAGCTATATGGCCTATGATGACGGTGCTACCCCGCCAGGTAGGTGAACCTCTGAGGCTTATAATCGCGGAAGCTAATAAGCGAGGCAATCCCGTACTCATTGGAGCTGGTGCAAATGCACACCACACAATTTGGGGCAGCACCGACACTAACGTTCGCCGTGAGTCCCTCTTCGACTTCATTTTGTGCAACAATCTGGCTATAGCCAATGTTGGCACCGAACCAACCTTCATTAACCGTAGAGAAGTTTTCGACATTACCTTGGTTAGCGAGCAAACAGCGGGACTGGTCAAAGATTGGCGAGTCTCTGAGGAATGCTCTCTTTCTGACCACAGGTACATTAGATTTAAAATAGAACTCGGCCCTGGGAGGAGCAAAGTTCATCTTAACAGAAGAAAAACGGATTGGTGTAAGTACAGATCCGTCTTCACTCAAATGATAGGGTCTCCTCCTCAAATTGACGGCGTTGAGTGCTTAGAAGATGCCGTAACTACGTTAACCCATGCGTACAACCAGGCCATTCTGGCTGCATGCAGACCCGTTAAACCCAGGGGTCAGCTCAAACCACACTGGTGGAGTCAACGCATAGCAGAGCTACGTAGGAAATATAGAAAAAGCTTCAACCAAGCAAAAACAGCCAACAACTGGGCTTTATACAAAGAAAAGCTAAAGCTTTTCAAGGCCGAGACCAGGAAGGCAAAACGCGCATCCTAGAGACACTTCTGCAACGAAGTTTAAAGCCTCGGGAAAACAGGCAGACTTCGTAAGATACTGTCCCGTAATGGTACCCAAATTGGGTCAATCCAAACGATCAGCGGCAAATGGACGGAGTCCCATGCGGAAACGCTAGGGGCCCTCCTTGATGCACATTTCCCTGGAAGCATGGATGCGATAGACCACGTCTCTGCGCCAACTACTGCACTACGGGTTCACACTTCACTTGCTTTAGATGACGTGAGCCTAAAATGGGCCATTGGCTCCTTCCATCCCTTCAAATGTCTTGCCCCCTGGCTCAAGAGCATCTTCAGGGCTTGCCTTGAATTTGCCCACATTCCGCGCCTGTGGCGCGAATCAAATGTGGTCTTCACCCCCAAGGCGGGAAAGGCTAGCCAAACCTCAACGAAAGATTTCAGACCTATCAGTCTCTCATCCTTTCTTCTCAAGAGGTTAGAGCGCATCATCGACTGTCACATAAGGACTGCGACTCGGCGTCCACCAGGCAGTGCTCAACATGCATATTCCAAAGGCCGATCTACGGAAACGGCTCTCAGCTCACTCTTGAGCTTTATAGAGCAGTCTCTTCACTGCAAAGAGTACACCTTGGCAGCGTTTGTAGATATACAAGGGGCCTTTAACAACCTAGACCCAGCAGCTGTTATAAGAGCCCTCAACAGGATGCAGGTGGATAATAACCTGGTTAACTTTACGCACCAGCTCCTTATTTGCAGGTGCATAAACACCTCGATGGATAATGAGCAGGTCAGGCGAGCTACATACCGCGGTACTTCTCAAGGGGGCGTTTTGTCCCCTCTTCTAAGGAACCTTGTGGTGGAAAACCTCCATGAAAGAC
>CM035807.1:33330200-33343393 GCA_020466095.1 Chlorops oryzae | reverse complement strand
ATTTGGAGTCGGAGGCCCTCATAATGAAATCTCTTAAGATTCTTAGAGAGCGTGTTTCCCTTCTTGCGAAGGTTGTCCTATAAGGGTCATATACCGACGGATAACATCCCGTGTGGAAATTCTACCTCGGCGCTAGCTAGTTTTTTTCTTGGGCTTAGCTAGTAAAGTCTAGCTAGCGCCTTTCTAGTTTGTTCATGCTTCTGCTGGGTAGCGTCCGAGTAGTAAATTCTGGCTAGCGCCTAGATCATATGTTAATCTTTTTGTTTTACATAAAGATTTATTTTCACGTACCCTTGACGGGGTATTGGTTAAATTTCTCACCTCATTGGTTACGATATCGCCTCTGTGCAAAGCTGACGCTCAACACACAAAGTTCACGGTTTATATTTCCACGAGTTTAAACTAAATGAGAATTATTAAAAAATTTATGTCTCAAATTTTCTCTCTGGGTTTTAACTAGGCCCTCGCTAGCGCCAGGCTAGATTTATCTAGTCAGACATATCTAGCCTAGCGCTTGCTAGTCCCTAGCTAGTAAATATATTTCTCTAGGTAATTTCAAGCCAGGATAAAGTCATATATGACACCTTTGGAATTCATATCTGACTGTTATGTTCGTTTTTTTCTAGTCATGTTAATTTCCGACTCATTTTTCTGAGCAATCCGAAAAAGTTTGCTGAGATAATTACATCATTTGTAAATAAATATATCGTTCAAATTGTGTGGGAAGAAAATTTTCCCTTAGGCTTTAAAACGCTTAATATCCAAATATTTAAGAATGCATGGATTTATCACAACAGCACATCTTGAAAGTTCTTCTTTCCAAGTCATAATATTCAATTCTAACCAATTTACATAGCTTTGAAAATGAAAAGGAAAAAAATGCCAAAGGATGCACATTGCGACGACAACAAAGTCTCCCACAATTTCTCTGTGCGCATTGAATGCATCGATTCGCTTGGAATGCTCGCATTATACGAAAGTCGAACACGATTTCGAATGGCTGCAATTGATGAAAGCACCACAGATTTGAATTGGAATTAAAATCGCTTTCGCAGTTTAAGCAGACACAAAAGGATATTGAATCTTTTCAATAACTGCGAGAATTCACTTCTTCACATTTATTCTTCCGTCTTTTATTCTTTCAAGTCATGGAAGCAAGGGCATAAAAAGATGAGATACACGAGCATATCAGATATATTTTTTTTTCTTTTTTTGATTTGGTATCTCACTTCACCTTTAAAATTTCTTTTTATGCTTAATAGCGCGAATAAATGTTTTTCAGCTTGTAACTTATTCTTTTAGGCAGCACCTACATATGTATGCACAGTAAAAACTACAGGTTTAAAATTAAAACCAATCGGTATAAAATTAAATCATTTTAGTATTAAATTTGAATTTCAATACCAAAAAGTTTTATTTTAATACCTTTTGGTTTTAAATGATCTCAAAAACGAACAAAATTCTCAAATTGTCAAATTGTTCTCGCGATTATATTGCTATCATACATACATACGAGGCGTCTTTAGTTCGATTTTATCAAACGTTGATATAATAAATCTAGCACGCGCGAATGAGATCGCTTGTTAGCGTACTGGAAGAGTTTTTGCTTAGCATTCTGAAAGGTCCGAGTTCGAACCCTGTCGCAGGCGAAATAAATTGTGGAAAAATTTGGGCTTGGGAAAATGGTAAAGTAAATTTTGAACTTGGAAAAAGGAAAATTGATGTACTCGGGAAGGAGAAAACAAAGTTACCAGCGATAAAGTTTTAAGTATCGATACTACCTTCAAAAACGTGTCATGCTGTTTCAAGAATTCCTATGAGAGTTCTGCTCGAATCTTTCTATATTTTTTTTTTTATAAAAAGATTGGTTGCAAGCTTTTTATTCCTCTTCAGTTTTTATTATAATTTCTTATTATTACCTACTTATTCCTGAAAAAAAAAAAAACAAGTAAGGGTGTTATAGTCAGGCGAGCCTGACAATAGAATACCTGACACAGACCAACATGTTCAAATAGTTTTTCATATCAAGAGTTATTTAAGGCCATAAGGGGCCCCATATACCGACTTTTGTTAAATTTCTTAACCCTCTCAGCCCCGAACTTTAACCTGCTGTCTAATACCATTATTTTCGACTCAAAACGAAAGGTGATGGTGAGTTGTTGAACCAGGCGAAGCTTTGAGTTGTTTTGATCCATCATATTGGTGCTGAAATAAATTATCTCCAAACAGAAAAAGGCCTATAACTTTTTGAACAACCAACAAAATTACAAACATTTATTTTTCCTCATTTTTTGTTATATTTGCGCTTCAAGTCTGCAAAAATGAATAGTAATCAAAATTATTTTTAATCAAAATAACCAATTACTATAAAGTCATAACCTTTGAAAATATTCAAAATTTTAACTATTTTCTACATGTCCACACTCTACGGCAAACAAATTTGAAATAAAAGGATTCTCTTTGAAAAATTGTAACGTATTCTTTTCTTAGACAATTAATCGACGGCACTTTATTAAAATCAAAAATTTTTTGCATCACATAGGCGTAGCTGCAAAAAGAAGGAGAACGTTTCGAATGTTGCTTATATGCAACATTTGGCACGAAAGGTTAATGAAAAACTGCCCGTTTGCCACGCCTACTTTTCCAATTTTTATTTACCTTAATTTTTGGTACCCTTAATAATGGACCGATGAAGAAAATTTTTGGGCAAGATGTTTATGGCTACAAAGGAAGTATAAGTGCCAATTTTCGTTCAAGTCCCATTGGCGTTTCGGGAGTAGAAGACATTTTCGAAAAACGCCCTTTTGTCACGCCCATTTTTCTAATTTTTTAAATCACAATTATTGGCCTAAAAGATGTTCAAATGCCAAAATTTCATCAAAATATCTTGAAAAACATCGGTTTTAGAGCAGTTTTTGTGATTTTTTAATAACAGACCCTAGTACTGGAGGTACCCCAAAAATGGTCCTATCGGGTAATTGTCATTGTTATATATATAAAAACCAAAATTGGTATTAAATTTAAACTTAAGATTTTACTGTGGTTTTATGTTCAAAATGATAAGGATATTTTAGGAATTCTTCTTAATTGATCGCTTAAAATCTTGTAGAGTGTAACGGCTTGCATATCCTATAAAAGCCCTTCAAAAAAAAAAAAAAAAAAAAACGGGATAAAAATGTTCGAATCGAGCACTTGAAAAGGGACGGGGAGGTTTCATTTAAAATAGCATCCCTCATAAAATTGAAGCAAAGCAAGCTTGTCATCGTATTTTATGGCACTAATTAACGGTTCCGTTTACAATCCGACAATGCGGAGGAAAAAATTTACAGTTGCATGACAACGCGAGCATTAATAGACAGGAATGAAACGGCAAAAGTCGAGAGCCCAGTCGAAAGCTTCAACTAAAACAAAAGCCACTAACAAATGAAAAGTATAATGAAATGAATAAAAAATGGAAAAAAAAAAAAAAAGAAATTTCGAGTGAATTATTGCAACAGTCAAGCTGACAGAACATGGAAATTTTCGTTGTAATTACTCGACCGCAAGAACGTAGCTAAAAAAAATAAAAAACAAGGAAAGAAAAATAGTGAAACATGAAATGAAATAATAAGTGCTGATTCGGAAAAACTGAAATTTATGTTGATAGTCGGTCGCGACTCAGCTGAATCTTAGTTTACATAGGTAATCCGATTTAATAGTGGGGAATCCGGGATGCTGAATTTGCAGTCATTTAAAGGAAAAGATTACTCGAGCATGTCAAATATTCAAAGTGAGTGTAAAGTGAACTCCTAAAAGTGTGCTTTTTAGTGACTGAAATTTGAAGAAGGTGATGCAAAAGTCATCAGTGATTTTTGAAAATGTAAATTTTTAAAGCACAAAAATCGATCGATTTTACAATGTAGAATCTACATACATCGCTCGATGAAAACGTCAGATTATATGTTTTTCCTGATCCCGAAAGAATCCTGAAAGGAATTATTTGAATTATTGAAATATAATAATAAATATAATACATTCATACATTCCTATACATTTAACTTACGTTCATTAAGCTTATGCACTCGAGTTTTTCAGACGATTGATTTTTTTTTTTAATCTGATGGCTGCCCCAAACGCACCCATCATTATTAACCGTGCATATATTCTTGGAGTAGATTACAGGATGCAAAATATCTCCTCATATGATTTTCTGACACGCTCGTGTAACTACAAAAATCACCTCTTGGGCTACCCTTATTCTATAATTTTTCAATTACTTACAGCTCGCCTGCTGAACAGCTTCTTTAGGGGATGGTATAGTTTAAAAGGCCAAAAAAAGGCACGATTTCATGATTTTTTTTTGTGGAGACATGAATAATGTTGGTGATTTTATTTCATATTTCATTTATTTCGAGGTAACATCTTCGACCTTTTTTTTTTTTTCTGGTACTGTTTTGAAGTAAAAATTGCGAATAAAAATAAAAAAGACCACGATGTTACCTGCGTATTTATGAGCACAAAAATTGAAAAAAATTTTAAATCGATCGGTCAAGTAGATTTTGCAGCATCGTGTTAACCGCCTTCAAAAAAGTCGTTTTCAACAAAACCGACTTAAAGTTTTTTTCCCCGAACAAATGCTTTGAAACGCTGTGTCTTCGTATCCGCTTGCACGATTTTCTTGAAATTTTTTACAAAACACTCTTACATTCCGAAAAAAAATATAAAAATTAAATTAACCCAAAATTTTTTTCAACTATACCCCTAAAAAATAATATTTTAATATCTTTTTTATATTTTTATACATTTATTCGATAGGTCTTCAATGTTCCTTGACTCTATAATGTTATCTTCAAACACAACTTTAATCTCATTAGAATTTTATTTAAATTTCATGATTCTTTATCAGCAAAATTGTCGATACATCAATTTGATATTTTCATTTTTCAAATTATAATTGAAGTAAGCAAGAATTTGAATTCAATAGTTTGGTAAATTCAAAGTAGCAATTTAGTGTAATCAATACTCAATTTTGTTGAAAATCTTTCATATGCTATCATGTGCTTAGTTCTGGAAATCGAGTTTGCAATGTCCTTGAGGGGTATGAAAAGTTTTCATTGAAAACTGTAGAAAATTAACAGACATCGAACGTTGCAATTAAAAGTGAAAATAATTGATATTTTCCCTCAAAAATATTGCCTTTCTTATGTTTAAATAATAATCGAAAATTCTAAAATTTATTGTGTTTGAATAATATTATTTATGGAATAAGAAAAAGGGACTGTAGCAAATGTGGAATATTTTCGTTCAAGAATTCAACGTCATTTAATATTTTTCTTCTTTTTTTTTATTAAAAGATTATTGTGTTCTTAATGATGATGAATTGTTACGGAAAACATCCATAGTCACTTCCAAGTACATTTCATACATTGCGTTACAAGCCTCGAGCAAAATTATTCGAAGGGCTTAAACGACGACTCATGACTTTGTTAGTTTTGGAAATTCATTTAAATAGGATTCAACTTCATGCTCTTAAACATTTTGCATTCATCAAGAGCAGTAAAACTTGGCTACATATTTTAATTAAAAGTCAAAATGATCAAGTTTACGCATACTTAACAAGTTGATGGTAAAAAGAGCAAACCTTACGCAGCTGAATTAATGCTAAAAGTTTTTTCATTAAACATTTTTAGCTAGAGCTAGGAGCAATGAAATTTCTGAAATAAAGGAATGCAATTTTTCTGCTCCCTCGCTCCTTAATTTTCAACATAGAACACATTTTGTATGAAAATAAAAAGATTTATTTTCCTTTTATAAAATACATACCCATATAGATATTGCTTTTATTTTTTTTTCAATTGATCATACATATGAACGACCCTGCGTATGAGCAACGTGATTTCATAGTATTTTGAAAGCAACACGTATACGTCCACAAAATGTTTTCATTGCCAATAAACTCAAAGCTTTAAAGATGACTCAAAGTCGTTAATAAAAACTGCTTACTAACTTGTACCAAAGTTTCTGAACCTTTTGCGTAATCAATAAAAGACATTTTGAAAAGCAAAAAAAGGAAAAAAACAGAAAAGATGTTTATACATGAGCAGCGATTTGTAACACTTTGCTCCATTAGAAAACTTTTGTTGAAAAACATGCTTTTATGAAAGTTTTTCTCAAAACTTCGTCGTCATAAAGTCGGAAATTTATATAACAGTTTTCTTTACTTAATGAAAAAATTCAGATGAAGAAAGAAATCGGAAACTTCGCACAATCACAACGAAAGTCCCTTAAGATATCGCAAAAAATCACAAGAATTATGTAGGGCTTTAAAATATTTAAGATATCAATGATTAACTTTCCACTCAAATCTTTATGACATCGCATTGAATCGACCTCTTAGACACTTTTAATTTCCTAAAGTTAGCACTATCAATTATTCATTCAAAAATAATAAATATTAATTAAAAGTTTATCCTTTTTTTTTTAAGTATTCCATTTTAAAAGCCACTGATAAACTGTGTCGGGAGTTTTATGTTTCCGTGCAGCCGCTCTGTTTCATATCCTTTTGAGCTTTCATTTCAGTTCATCAAAAACGTGCGCTTCTTGAATATTTAATTGCTGTCAACTCATGTCTCTCTCGAGAGAAAGAACGACCTCCTCTTTGACAAAAAAAAAAAAAAAAACAGCCATTTATTGATTCAATTTCCCACGTTTTGCCGTCAGCGCCACCATCAACATTCACCCAATAACCCGTTTAAAGGTGAACTCCCACACAGGAAGAAAAAACAAAAATTCGATAATAAAAAATTTTCGCAGCACCGTTGGAACCAGCGGAGAAAAAAACTTTTCCTTTCCCCAAAGAAAAGAAAAGAAAAATTTCATATACGCGCTAAAGGACGACGCACTTTGTACTTTCATGAATTCCTTGCGTTGAGCTTATGAATATAAATGAAATACTTTCTATAGCAAAGAAAAAAAGAAGAAAGGAGGGAAAAAAGTATTCTTAAAAGCCAACAAAATGCTTGAACATTTTGCTGTGGTTTTTTATATATTTTTTTTTTTATATTTAAACCACAACCTTTTTTGTGAAAATGTTCCTCTTATATCCTGCGGCTGTAAACACAGCCTTTCTTATGAATCTTTAACAATGAAAAATTGAGTAAACGAAAGGTAAGAAAAAACGAAGGGCCCAAGGACTAAAGGTTTTCATTATTTCCTCGCAAGAAAAATTGCCGCATGAAAAATGAACGTTATTAAAAGAGCAGCAATAGAAGTTGTTAATGTTTTTTTTTTTTTTTTTTTTTTTTGAGAAATTATTTAGTCTGTGACAATTATTTTAGCTGTGCATAATTTATGCATCTTTTCGGAGACCAACTGGAAGAGTTTTGGTAGAAGCTTTTATAAGAAACTCAGCGAAATCATCAAGACTCCGAACTTAACAGCAAATTCAATTAGCCTTACATTAATCATTCTCATAATGGTTCCACAAAAACAAAAAAATAAATAAAAAAAGGACTCGCTCAAATGTAAAAGGTATTTTATGAAAAGAGTAGACCATTTGTCAAATAACTTACAGACGGAAAACGAAACGGAAAATGTACGGCCTTCATTGTACCAAGGAAATGAAAAACCCTAACGACCTACATAAGCTCTAGCAATTTCTGCTAATTATGAAGCAAATCGCATGGCATTTATATACACTAATTCTTGCTAACGAGGCAAATTGAGAGAACAAAGATCCAAGCGCAGTTGAGATAGACAAAAGACGTATAATACAATTGAAACTACTCGAATAGAGAGTAAAGCATAGGAAAACTTAAAGTACCTAATAGTAAAAGTAAGTTTCGTTTAAGCTTATCATTTCTCCTCAAAAAATTAACAATTAATTGAAGGATTATTTTATTAGTTTATTTAATTGTTTAATGACAATTAAAGACGTAAGACTTATTTAGGATTAATAAGTTTAATGAATAGATGCGTCTTAACGAGTCGAGAATCGTTTTCCTACTTCCAAATGACTCTTCTTTTTCTCTCGCGTCTGTCTCCGTTAGTGTCGACTACTTTCGCTCAATATACGTTGCCACTTCCGGTGGATATTGATAATCCCACATAAATAAATTATTTTATGATTTAATTCCATATTATTGAACCAATGGGTCTTGCCGGAAGGCAATGAGGCAGGCAGCCGACCTCCTGAAAGGAATTTAAATGTTTTGTTGATTTCACTTGTTTACAATAAACTATTTTTTATTTATTCAAGACATCAAAATTCACTTTTTTTGCATTCTAAACAGGAAAACAGTTTTTAAAAAAATCATTCTAGAACAGTTTCTTTTATGGTGATTTTAGGAGAAAAAAAATTGTTTCAAGGGGGTATAGCAATTTGTTCGAGCAGAGCTCCACAATGCATCATCTGATTTGAACAAATTATTCCTTAAATAAAAGAAAATGAGTTCATCCAAAACTCTTTCCCGTATAATTAAAGACCGGTGAAGAAAGTAAGATTCTGTAGACCATTAAAATTAAAAAAAAAACACATTTATCGGCATCTAAAAAATCAATCACAAAAGCGAAAATAAATTGAAGTACAGTTATTTTCTCCTTGCGGACACTCGTCTTAAACGGATACTTTTTTGGAATGCTTTAGTGTTCGTGCTTCTCAAAAAGTTTCCTCTTAAGCGGTCATATTTTTCGGTCCCGCAGGTGTCTGCTTAAGAGAGAGTACATTGTAATATTTCTCAGTGTATTCCCATTACCGCTGGATATTTTCCAAAATTTTCCCTAAGTACTACTTTTCACTAAAATTATTTATCAAAATCAAAGCCTGCCCTTTGAGATACCTATTGACATAAACATAAGTGCACATGATTGATCAGAAATATTCAAAGCGCATTTTCTCTTCAGTAATTAAAATTGTACGTTCCTTTTATTCCGTTTCCTTTTCTCTTCAGAAAAACACTAACCATGGTGTATTTGTTTTGGGAACAAAGTTTAACTCAACGAGAATGTTGCTTACGTTTTCGATTTTAATGAAAAAGGATTGTTCTGTCCCACGATGCTTTAAAAAGAGTTTACTAATCTAAGATCTCTAAAAACATTTAACAAGCAAACAAAAGAATTTTAACACTATCTATTGCCCAATGGATTTAAATTCAGGCTTTTAATTTATATTCACTTCAAAAATCCACATCTTATATTTGGCAAAATACTCTGGCTAAACTCGATGATGTAAGTCCATAGGTGCTTCTGTATGAAATTTTATACTGCATATTTTCGAGCGGACCGCAACAGTGAAAACGCTTCATTGCGATCACAGAGTTTCCCTAATCGTGTCCTTGCTCGAACTTGCACTGTACTCTGCCGTTAGGCATATTGAAGCCCTAATTGAAACGTACGGACAATGGTGCTCCACTTTTAGTTTATGGCCTATTAAAATGTCATAAACACATTTTCTGATTTTGCATTCATTTTAATGAAGCCCATTTCAATACAACAAAAGCTTTTCAGTAGCTTACGCAAGCTTTTATGTCGCATTCTAATTCAGCCACGCGCCAATCTAGGGAACTTTCAAACAGGAAGGCCAAAAAAAAAAATATGAAAATTTCTTCTACAAAATGATAATTTTCTCATTTCTCCTAAATGGAATTTGAATGCAAAAGAGAAGAAAAAAAAAACAACTTTTGATTTCATTCTTCAGTTGCGATTTTCTCCTAGTTTCGATGGAAAAATCAACATCAAACGACAAAAGCATATTTCGCATAGAATTAGACCGCAAAAGTCACGTCCTTGAGCAGTATTTCATTCGAATTGAAAAACATTTCCATCTATTTCCTGCTGTTGCAGTTGGAAATCAAGAAAAAACGTCCCCTCGAGTGCCGGTAGCAACGTCTGTGTTTTATTGCCATAGCATTTTTATTGTTTTAAATGAAAGAAAAAGTAACGTTTCTTTTGAAAACCAAAAACAACAACAAAATTGAAGCGGTGTACTGTTTGCAGGAAAATTAAATGGATTTCGTAGAAATGAAAAAATAAAGCGTCTTTGCGTTTTCAAGCATTTCAATCGAAAATATCGCAAACAAATTTTGTGAATAATCAAAACCCATTCTTTTCAATTCAAAATGATTTAAATTTAAAAACTTTCAAGCCGTTTAATGGTTGCAAAACCAGTTGAGAACGACTTTCAGGAATATCAACTAAATATTTTAAAGTGAAGATCATTGTAGGATCCTCCAAAGGACGATTCCTTACATAACATCAAAGCTATTCGCCAATATTGTGAGAGGAAAAAAAAACCAAAAATCATCGCCTAAATTGAATAATATCCTAATAAAGCTATTTTATATTTTGCTTTCGAGTAGAACTCCAAACACTTTGGCTTTCGAACAGGCCAATTCGAAGAGGCCTTCCATGGCCACACAAAATTCTTGTACCTGAACCAGAACCAGGCAAGCCAGATATTTCACTACACCTTATCGAAAGCCAAGTCGAAAAGGACATTTCTGATGCTTAACCATTAAGTAGCTTTAGCTACTAATCGGATCTGTGTTAAGAACTGACGCAAAAGAGAGGCTTCTGCATATACAATTAAAATACAAATATGTTCGAACCTTAGCTCTCAAAGCACAAGCTCAATGGAAAATATTTGAATTCAACGCCTTAAGGTATGCCTTTTGAATATTTCCAAATCCTTATCAGCGAAACTTAATTAAGTCTCTAAGAAAATCCACACAGCTTCCAGAAAGTCTTCCTCAAAATGTGATTAAATTGATATTCATTCCAGAGTGAAAAAATTTCAAACAATCAGAAATATTCAAAAAAATTTATATGCATACTTTTGGGTGTTGAATTTAAATAATTTCTGTCTCCCTACTAATCGCAATGCATTACGCGTTAAGTCAAGAAAAAGCGTGTCCGGACTGTGAACGAAATGATAACCAATATCTTGAATTATTGCAACTTATTTTGAAATGTATGTTCACGTAGTCGTGTGTGTGCAGGACAGAGTTGGTGAAAATACAAAATTATGGTAATTCGCACTCCGGAAACGACTTTTCGCATACAAAGTACTTCGCAGATAGCGCAAATTCTTCAACGTCAAATGATTGTGCGAACTGCATTTCTAAGTGAAAATTTGTGCATTGCACTTTATTGGCGTAGTTCGCGTAGTTCGCTCCCAAGTCATTGGAATGTGTCACAAAAGGATACTTTTGCTTAAAATGTCGCAATTCCCTGGCATTAACTGTGATGATGACACTTTTCTTGTTCGAATTCAGCTGACTGACAATGTTGAAATTGAATTCTTGAGTCTGTAAATAGGCAACAGTACATAAATATATATATTTGAAAGACATCGCTTATTTTGTTGAAAAGTCTTCTCTTCAGTTCAAATTTTTGTTGAATCTTTCAAGTAATATGGTGCAAAGAGAAATCTGAGTAAAAAAAAAATCATTTGGGACTAGATTTTGAAAGCAGTCGCAAGTCACTTAAAGAGACTAATCCCTCCGCCTCCAGAGATTTCAGTATGTGAGTTATTTATTTTTAAGTGAAATTTCGTTTTGTAATTTGAAAAAAAATATTTAAAAAGAATTTTCGGTAGGTAAGAAAAGTACGTATAGTGACTAAAAATGCCCGGGTAGCATTTGAGAAATTGATTTTCAGAAATCACCTAGATGGGTCTTTTCTAACCACTTTTGAAGATTAAAAAGAGATAAATCTCATATACGAATACCAAAAGACTCAAAATGATTTCAAACAGCGCTTGAAAAGCACTCGCAAAGGATTATAAACTGACTTAAAAAAGTTTCGCAAATGATATCAAATATGCTTCCAGAAGAAGAATGGCGTCTGGGAATCCACTTTTTTCCTACAAAAGTATAATTTCTGATAGAAAAATGACCTATTATTTGATTAGTTTAATTAGAAAAAGTAAAAGAAAAGGAGATGCTTTTGATCAAATATTTCTCAGAATAGTAGATAGGAGAATTGTTATAATTATTCCATTGCCTTTTAATTTAAGTAATTTATCACTTACTTTGGGCACATTTTACTCCTTGTGTTGGTTATCAATCATCGGTATCAGCCCTGCCGTATGTTGAACACGTGAAATCGTGTGCAATCATGTTAAGACCCTTTTGATTTTATTACTATTTAATTGAATTATTATTCAATTTGTATTTATCACTCAATTCTCTTTGAGTATTAAGAGCCCTAAAAAACTTTGTCAGTTAATTTATAAAAACGCTGAAAGCCTTTAGAAGAGCCATTGAGGAAAAAAAGCTTAAATAAAATCAACTTTTCAGAATTTATTTTTATCAATTATTCAGATAAATTGGAAAATATTACCGTTTTGTGTTCATAAAATTTTTTTTATTTTTATATTAATTAATAAATCAATGCAGCTTCTTTTTGATGATATTTATTTTTATACCAAATTGCAACCCTTTATGCACAAAAATCACTCTCAAATTAGATGTAATCGCAAAAACAGTTTCGCTGCAAAATGGCAGATTAAAATAACGGAAGCAATAAATTATGTACACAAAGTTATAAACGGAGATTTATAATTGCTCCAAGTATGAATATGTAATGCCTCAATGGCAAATAGATGCACAATAGTAATATTTATATAATCCATACTGTAATAAAATGTTATGCCATTGAAACATAAATGCAAATAAAATGTAAAATAATTCCTGACAAAGCAACATAAACCATCACATTTTGCCCTCTAGTTAAATACTATTTCTTTATTACAGTACCGCCCAAAAGCGTCAATTACGACGTTCTCAGTTCAAAATCTCAAAAGCTAAAAATAACACGGTACAACAATTTCGAACTTTTTCCAAAATAACGGGGTTCTGACAACGGATTCTGGTAGAGGGGGCCAAAAAAAAGATACGTGTCTCGGCGTTTTGAAAGTTTACATCTAAAGTGTGTTTTTGAGGGGGTCAAAGTTTTGCCCCCTTGGCCTTTTCTTGCAGCATATCGGCATATGAAACTATGTTTCCTTACGTCTGAGGTCTGGGGTGTGTTCGGCAAAGTTGTTGGAAATATCAAGACAAACATTTTTGTGGAACATTTAACCCTCTAACTACCAAAATTAAGGCTCATTTTGTGACTTATTTTTTTAAAACTAAAAAACCCCCCCCTAAATGAGAGAGGGTAGCGTCGAAATATTCTACGAAATTATGCGCCATACATTTTTACTATAGGTCTCC
>CM035807.1:33287581-33330100 GCA_020466095.1 Chlorops oryzae | reverse complement strand
AAAAATTTGTTCAATTTACATAAATTAAGATTCAAATCGATTTTTTAGCCTATTTAAGACTTTTTCAAAGCTAGGAAATCCCCTTGAAGTTCAAATTCGCTACTTATTTCCAAAATGGTGATAGGATAAAAATATCCCCCCACAAAGTATGCTTCAAATTTATAAATGCTTAAAAATACACGCTCTAGTTATAAATAATGATATCATAGAAAGAGTTACGCAAATCAAATATTTAGGGATTATCGTAGACAACAAACTTAAATTTAATGTACACATGGACTAAATTTGTAAGAAGATAGCGAAAAAATTGGTTTCTTTAGAAGAATAAGGAAAAAGCTTTCAATTACACAATGCTACAGCGTTTCGACACTTTTTTTCTAATGGTTACTTTATGTTAGCTTAGGGCTCTCTCATTCCAAAAAGGTCACTGGTTTGATGGATTTAAGTAGCGTTTCCGAGATAGGCCCAAAATGTACAAAAAAGTCAATTTTCTCTATTTTGCCCCATATTTAGGGCCGGTACCAATTATTCACGTTTTTAAAAAATAACAAGTAAGAAAGCTAAAGTCGGTCAAGCCCGACTTTGAAATACCCAGCGTCCCGACATTATGAGCGCACTATGTTTTGCTTTCTATTTGTGGGCGTGGCAGTGGGAGGGCAACATTAATTTTTTCCTACACCTTTCTTCGCCTTGGTGAACCATGTTGCGAATTTGAAGCTTCTAGCCTTTTACTTCGGAAGTTACGAAAAATCTTCATTTGTGGGCGTGGCGTGGGCGGGGCCATATAAAATTTTTTCCTACACCTTTCATTCGTCTTGGTGAACCTATGTTGCGAATTTGAAGCTTCGACGCCCTTTACTTCGGAAGTTACGAAAAATCTTTTTTTGGGGCGTGGCAGTGGGCGGGCCAAAAAAATTTTTTCCTACACCTTTCATTCGCCTTGGTGAACCTATGTTGCGAATTTGAAGCTTCTACGCATTTCACTTCGGAAGTTACGAAAAATCTTCATTTGTGGGCGTGGAAGTGGGCGGGCCATATAAATTTTTTTCGTATACCTTTCATTCGCCTTGGTCAACCTATGCTGCGAATTTGAACCTTTACGCCTTTTACTTCACAAGTTACGATAAGCCCTTTTTGTGGGCGTGGCTCACGGAGGGCGGCGTCCATTTTTTGCCAGGATATGTCCCTTTTTCGTAGTTTACCAGTACACCAAATATCAATGGAATGTGTTGAGTGGTTCGCAAGTTACAAGCATTTTACTGAAAACACATTATATTCATTTGTGGGCGTGGAAGTGGGCGGATGTCTCCCATTTTTACTTGGATCATTGGACCCGATATACCTGTGTGCCAAATTTCGACTTGATTGGTCCAGCCGTTTCGGAGGAGATCCCGACCACGGACGACGGACGACGGACAGACGGACGGACCGGACGGACATGTCTAAATCGATTCAGTTTTTGATCCTGATCATTTCTATATATTTTGTCTATATCTCCGGAGCTTAATTCTCCTTGTTACAAGATTTGACAAAACTAATATACCCCGCTTACGCTGGGTATAAAAATGGTTAAAATAACCGAGTTCACCTTCGTTGCAGTAACTGTCACGCGGTTAAATCAACTGTCGCAAGGAAAATGGCCTAGCACCAGCGACTGGAAAAAAAAAATTAAATTTTTTACTTTGGCTTTTTTTATTTATCTATTTTTATTAATATTATTTTTAATTATGATTATATTTTTTGTTTATTTATTTGTTTTTATCTAATTTTTTTTTATTTTCTTTAAATTTTCTCGCCTCAGCCGAGCCTCGAACCCCTGACCTCCAAGAGTTCGCTACGCTAAACGAACGAGTTCAATTTTTTGGTCATAATGCTCACTTGAGTTTATGGTTGCTCAAGTTTTGGGAAAGGTGCTTAAAGAATTGTTTCACTCTCAAAATTTTTTATTTGAAAATGAACCATTAAAAAAAATAATAAAAAAATAAAGCCTTAAAAATTTAGGAGAAAATTTTTGTCTTCAAAACAACTACACTCTGAACAAAAAAAAAACTGTAATTAAAAAAAAAACTTCAGAAAAATTTTTCTATTAAAAACAATTTGCTTCCGATACACAGCTTTGGCAGATCATATAACTAAAAGTTTAACAAATAAAACCAAAACCTTTTGGGATTCTCGTAGTCAGACTGTTGATTAATTAATGTCATAAAAAGCGTTTTTGTTTTTTTCCATATTAACCCATAGATTTTATTCGTTGGTATCACGATTTCTTCACAAGGGTTCATTTTATACGTGTGGTTTTTTAAAAAAATACTGTCTTAGGATTTGTATTTTTTTTTAATTTAAACATGATATTTTTTTCTTAATTTTGAATAGAAAAAAATATTTTTTTGAACTTTTGGCTTATGTTACATTGACACTGTACCATAATATCATAAAAAAGGGACATATTTTGATTTAAAATTTTATATTCTTTAAGTTTAGTACATCATTTAACTAGGTAGTTTGTTTCTATCTCGAGATATGATCCATCAAATGAAAGTACTTTTGAAAAAAAAGAGCCAAAATTTCAAATGGTCATATCTCAAAAACCAAACCATTCAAAAAATTTTCGATGGGGTTTTCGGATTCAGGGACCCAAAATTTATGAAAAAAGTGGAGCGGGATCAACTGTACATTTATGTTTTTTAATTTTGTAAACTAGTGTTATTAGTGCCATAAATCTTTACAATGTTATTATATAGCGGCTATAATATTATAGCCACATTTTGAATATTGTTCGACAGTATTATTTTTAAGTTCGCAACAGAATATGATAAGACTCCAGAAATTGCAAAATAAAGGCATGAGAATAATACTGTTATGCAGAGTTATAGCGGCTGAAAGGTTTATGCTCGAGTGCCTAAAATGGTTGTCAGTTGAGCAAAGCATAATAGTAAATGTGATGCTGTTTGTTTTCAAAATTAAATATAAGAAACTCTCAGAGTACCTAACATACGTGTGCAAAAAAGATATGTAGCTAATGTACAGATATACTATTTGAGAAATAATGAGAATTTTAGGATAAGTCTTGCAAATTCAAGCGCAGCACAAAACAGTCTCCTGCAGAAGGGACTAAACCTGTTTAATGGTCTGCCTAGTGAAATTAAAATGGAAATAAATATACATAGTTAGATTTAAGGTTAAATTAATCAAATATGTTCAAGAGACATACGAATAATGGCGAAAAGATTGTAAATGTAATAGAAAAGTTTTATTAGCAAAATTAGCTAAATAAAGACATACATACATACATACATACTTGTTGTATGTATATATGTAATGCTCTTAAGAAATTCAAGCAATACCTTCACATCACCAACAAATTCAGCGATCATATTTGCCTATGAAGACAATGGGCTTATAGTTCATCTTCCCACAGATTGCTTACAAACGAAGTGTTAATGTTCTGTAGGAGGAATGAAACAGTAAAATAAATATGAAAACAATCTCATTGTTGCCATTTTCAAATGAACAAACAACTGACGATGTGATTTCAATGCCAAAAAGTCAAAGAAACATTTAATTTATTGAAGTCAACACCACATTTTCCGATATTGATTGGTATATTACTTATCAAACAAAAAATTTCATTTGCTCTTTTTCTCATACCTTTTGATATTGAAAAGATATTGATAGAGTTCGAACCATAAATTTCTTACATTTAATTCGAACACAGATGTTTCCAATTATCTTTTCAAAATAAATTTAATTTCCCACAAAGATGTTCTTTTTCCTTGGTATAAAATGGCCAAATTATATGACCAAAAAAAGGCATTTGCTACAAGCACATGCATTCATTACTGGCATACTCAAACCAATCCAAATGTCTTTTTCAATCCAGAAGCTGAATAATTGAAAGCACAACATTTGGTGCAGCAATGTCTGCCAGTAAATCTTCTAAACATTTCATTCGATTTCATTCCCGGCTCTATGCTTTTTCGTTCCATTTCCTTTCCGCCACCTAATTCGCAATTAATGAAAGCTTATCACATGCCAATTGCTCCATTGATGCGATAAAAAAGTCAATTGGTGCTCTAAGTACGAGATAAATGAATCACTAGCGAAGCTCAAGGCAAATAAATAAAGCCTGAAAATCAACCGAGAACGCTGGACTGAGGATTCAGCAAAAGCAAAGTTTCACAGATTGTTTATCAGACAAGGGCAACACAACGAACAGTGGTTATTTGGTGGCAAAAAGTCAATTTCTCGACCAATTGATTTGAAAAAATAATGATGATTCGTAGAAATAAGAAAAATCCATAAATTATTTTTTCCAAAACGTAATAGTTTTACTTGGAAAACCCGTAAGAAGTCACAAAAAGATTATTGGGCAATAATTGACTAAGAATTCCATTAAATTCAGTATTGTAATAATGGAAAAGAAAATCATCTCTTTCACCCAAATAACTTTATTTTTTTAAAATATAATATAACATTTATTCATGAGTTCGGCTAGGCACGGACTGGCCCACCGGCAACTGGGCGAATGCCCTTTAGGTAGGGGGCCCTCATTTGGAAGATACGTTAGAAATTATATGCATACACCCCCGCCGATGGAATCAGTTAGATACGATAAATAGTTTAAAAGCTAGGCGAAAGTTCAAATGACTATGAATACAGCATTTGCTTTTTATTGTTGGGAAAGAACAAGTTTTTGTGACGATCTGTTGTTTTCAAATTGGAAACAAATCATCAATTAAAAAATCATCCATTTAAAAAAAAGTCCAGGATAATTGCAATATAAATATCGGGAAATTTTGATAGTATACTTTTAGGATAGACGAATTTAATAACAAACAAACTAGTAATGTAACGAATGTCTAATTTTAGCATGCCTTCTCACATTCGCGAATTCGAATATTCAGTTCTTGAATCTATATCTCAAATTTGGCAAACATCACCAAATCAATTCATTTATTTACATAGCGCACAAACTTTGGACAAAAATAATTCATTCATAAGTAAAAGAAATTACACATTTCGATGTTAAAATGCAAAGTGTTAAAAAAAAATTAAGCCAGAAAATAAGATATATTTAATAAAATTAAATGTTTTATAAGTTTAACAGAGGAATGTCTGTTATATTGTGTTTAGACAAGGATATCCTTATATCTTACTCGTATATCCGTCGTTTTATACCTATAGAAAAAAATTTCTTATATGCGGATTTTTATATAATAAAAACCCGGATATAAGACAGAAACTATTTTACAACATCGACTATCTTATATAGCGAAACTACTGTTCAAGAATTTGGACAGAAGAAACCAAAAACTTATTTCTTTACGTTTCATACTAAAATGGTTTTTTTAAGTGCAATATCTGCGCAACGGTGGCACATTAAAAAAATTCTTTAAATGCTAAAATATCGGCTTTTAAATTTAATTTTAAAAAATCTATTAAAGTTTACATTTTTGGTCATTTTTCTGCTAATTATATATTCGCAACATTTTGCGAATGCGAATGTGAAAAAACATGCGAATATTCGCGAATGCGAATATTCGTTACATCACTAAAACAAACTTTATGAAAAATTTCAAAAAAATTGATGAAGGGAAAAAATCGGGGACCGCAACAATTATAAGATTTATTATAAAAATTACAGTTTAATAGTTATTTAAAAACTTTTTGAAAGAAATTAAAAAAACTAGTAGTTTTTCATAATTTTTTGAATTATATTATATTACAAAATAAGTGAGCCCTCATATAGCATTGGCACGCCATTGTCATAGGGGGTGCGATGGCGAAAAAAAGCATATGAGAGCAGCACATTGCTCTTTTCTCTCTAAATGTCAGTTTGATAAATCTTTTCTTTGCCCTCTCTTTGAATATTTCGAAAATTTTAAAAAATCTATTTTTAACAATTTTTGTTCGCCTCAGCCAGGGGTCGAACCCGCGATCTTCGGATTCTGAGTCAAGCACTCATCTTCTACGCCACTTCATGCTAATGCTGAACTGACGCTAAAACCTTATTTAAATTTCAGTAGCCAATGAGAGTCAAGCACATGAACAGCATACCTTCACGATGACATGTCCTCAGAGATTTCATGCGTGACAATGTCACCTATATGTCATCGATGACATCACTGGTGACTTTGTCATGCAGGAGATAATTTTCCGCTGGGCAGTGGCGTTTTCAGGCCTAAATTATTGCCTGACAGGTAATAGCTTAGACATTACCATTACAATACGTATTGCATGAATAGTAGCTGAATATTCAGGATGGAAATAAATCTTACGGTTTAAGAGATATTTTTCAATTTCTATATAAGTAAATAAAAATTGCAAATTAAGGTTTTTCTTTTTTTTTTAGGTATTTCATAAAAACCAATAACTTTGGTGTATCTCAAGTTTCCTTAGAACAAATAATGCCCAATGATTTTTTCGGTAAAATATCAATTTCATAATTATTATTTCCGATCCCTGGAAAAAATTTAAGTGAAAAATTCATTTTGGGTTGATTGAGGGTGGGAGGTGGTCGTTTCCGATTTTGTTGAAAATTCGATTTCTTGTTTTTTCTCAATTCCATCAAAATAAAGCTCGGTACCAAGTTTCATTACTCTAGGACCACTCCTTATACTTTTTGCCAAGAAATATATGAATCCTTACCACTGTGCAACGTGAGAAATCACGGAAAAGCAAATGAAAAATAAAGCTCGTTAGCTAAAATATAATGTTAAAGCGATAAATAAAAAGCCAAAGAAATCACAAGATAGAAGGAAGAAAAAATTAAGATGTTGCTTTCTTTGTTATTTTCGTTCAAAAATTTTGTAAACAATAAATTATGAAAATTCGATGCAATTCAATAAGGGGGATGGCATGAAATCAGTGAATGACTGTGAGAAAAGCACATGGAATACACTCAAACATTGATATCGATGATGTTATTAGCAGGGCTCGGATTTTGTTGACTTTTATTAAATTAAAGCATACTTTATGGAGTACATATTTAGTTCCATTCACATAAAGTTAAGATTTAATTCGATTTTTACCGTCTCTTTGAATTTGTTTGAAGTTAGAAAAGCGGTTAACTTATTCGCAAAATATTGATTAGAAACATTTTTGCCCCATAAAGTATGCTATAAATTTATAAAACTCAAAATAGACAGACGGTTTAATAAAAAACAAATACAACAAAGTATCTCGGAAGCTTGTTTTTTCCGTATTGCTTTAGCTTTTCTAGCTCAGCTTGTAATGAGGTCAACTCGAACCCATTTACCTAAAAATTTTGTGAAATTCCGTTTCCATGTTCCATTGTTTGCCAATTCTCATCAACTAAAAAAAAAAAAAAATCTTCCACCAGTAAAATCCAACAATAAAATCGTATTACATTGAATGACCCTCACTAAAATCTCCCAACAGCTTGTTGCATTCAGGCAGTCACGGCACAATAATGCATCAATTCACCCCAATGGCCAACAATGACCTTTGAATGGAATCGTTATCCAAGCTGAAACGGAAGTCTGACACGCAATGCTCTGTTCCGAAGGTACGTTGAAGTTAAGGAGTAAAGATTGGCCTTTGTACCTATTATTTTTCTCTATTCAAGAGAAGTTAATAATAAAATAAAAAGTTTGTATTTTTCTTCAATTTTCACCACAAAAGTCACGTTGTTTAGGATCAGAGGTTCACAAAACTATGGAACGACATATAAAACTTGAACATTTATTCCGGTCAAATAGAAAATATGTCGCATGTAACATCGCCATTCAATGATCCGATTAGTATGTGTCAAGTTCAATTGTTCGAAATCGTCCAGAGCATCAACACAAAACTAAAGTTTCTTGTAAAGAACGTGGTTGATGGTAAAAACAAGATTGAATGCTAACTATGGGAGTTATGTTTATGCTTCGTGAACTTTTTTTTTGGACAAGGAAGCTTTGGTGTAGAAAAATTAAATAAAGATTCCAACTCTGGAAAGCTAAACAACAAAGCATTTCTTTTGGAAATTATATAGCATAGAAGCCTAGGCTTAGAACTTGCTGGGCGAGAAATGACCGCACATATCCTTGCGGCAAAAAAAGAGCAGGTATACCTACCTTTAGCAATCTATTGGCTCCGGTTAAACTAATAGACAAATAGGCCAATCATGCATATGTGGTAAACAGGACCCACATGCTCCAAAGCCAAGGTATATTGGCCGTTCCTAAACAATAAAAGATCCAAAGAACTACTAAATCTCTCTCGAACCAACCTATTCACGTTAGTCGGAATCTTTTCTGGTCATTGTCCACTGGTGGGATCTCATGCAGTGAGACTACAAAGTAGGACATCCCTTTATTGTAGATACTGCTAAGTAGATGACACAACTTTCACTCGTTAAACCTTAGCCAAGTCAGTGGCTTTGAGGCTAGTTCAAAATGGTTCTAGAGATAGGCGTTGCCATTTTTAGGATGTAACAATGGACCTTTGGTCCAAGGGTATCTTTATAAGAGAGCTCCATTTACTTAACCTAGCCTAACCTGACTTAGCGTAGGCACCAGTAATGGGAGAAAGTTTTCATATTTCTCATGGGTTTTGTTATTAAAACTGTAATCATTGCATAGAGTATATGCTATATACTTAGCACACCATGACCTGAAATCTGTAGTCAGCGAAAAAAAACCAATGTATAAGACTACATATGGGCATTTCCAAACGGACGCGACACTTAAACGAGCAATTTTAAGTCCCGAATTCAAGTATGCGGTAAATAGCACTTTTGCATTTCAATACTTTCGTGCAACTTATGCGGACTTTTATATTTTCCAAAGTTTCTATGCAGTCCCAAATGGCAATCAGCTGCATACGGACGCGACAAAAGTTGACTTTTTCTGGAAATGCCCATATGGGCCGGTGGTGTCAAAATACATATATATTATATGCCGAAAAGTAATAACATAATGCAGCACGTTGCAAATATATCTATTTACTCTTCTTGCAATCTTAAGAAGTGAAATTATTCAATTTGAATGCAATCGAGTTTTTGATAAATTTGAGAAAGGGAAATATGGTCAGCGTGCAGAAGCATTTGGCATCAACCATTGTCGTTGCCGTTCACATAGCTTTTAATCAGCTGAATCGGTTTAACATTTGATGGTATAAAAAACCTATTTCTTTAGCCTTTTCTGCTAAGTGCAATGCATAGAAACATCATTGATTGCAGCTTAAATATTATTATTATTTATTTATTTATTTAAGCAATAATAAATTATTGCATAGATTTAACTAGCTACGAGGCTTTCGGCTCTGAGCTTAAATAACAACTTCTTATGTTACGAAAATTATTTAAAATAAGAAAAAACTAGATATAATATAGATGAACTAAAAATTTCCAATCCAATCTTAACATGATTTTGTGATGAAAAGTTCTAAAGAAGATGGACGGCGTTTCGAATCACTTGAGGTTTTTACATACCGTCATTAGAAGCTGCACTGTCAGAATGTAGAAAAATATGTTTTTCGAAAATTTCAAATTTAAATTTCCGAAAAATCTTTTATCATCCGTGTCGAATCTCAAAGGTTTGTGTAGTTGACGTGTCTGAGACAAACACGGACAAAACCGTCCGTCCGAATCTCTAATCAATTGAAAATTGGAAGTATTCTTAATGAACAAAACAAATGAACGAACCTGAATGCGGTTGACTGACTGGCAATAAAATTTTATATCAAATTTAATTGGTTCTTATACCTACATATGTATGTGCATAAGAATTTGCAGAATGCACTGCGCACCTTGTGGTTTTGTGAGACTTCACGGTGAATTTATTTATTTCCAGCTTTCAAATTTGAATAGTTTTGCGTGTTTACAATAAAAACCTCCGGAGGAATTGAATACTAAATGTGCTCTGTCCTTTAGAGGATCCAAACCACTAAAGCCACACACTAAGCTGTGAAGACGAAGATTGTGAGAGTTTTTTGCCGCTTCAATGTGAACTTTGTACTGCGCTCTTATTTTTCGCAATAAAATGAATAAATGCTTTACTGATTTTCCCATTATGTTTGTATTTCTTCGTAACCTACTTGTACACTATTTTTTGCATTTTCCTTTCAATGAAATTCATATAGCTGTCAGTTTCTTTCCGCTTATTTCCCTCGCCACAAGACCTCTGGGTGCAGTCTTGTTTGTACCGAAATAACAAAATTCATATTACAAGACTTTTAAGTGTGGTCTTGTGAAAGTTTGAACTTATTCTTTCATAAGAAGTTTGGAATGTTTGTCCAAGGTTGCAGCACATACGAATGCTCTTTATGACAAAGTTTCTAAAAATCAATTAACTTAATTTATCTCCAGGAGTATAAACATTTTTAATTTTAGATTATCAAAATGAGTTTGTGATGAATACTTATAATCTTGGCAGCCCATTTTGTGATTCATTCCTATTCTGCATGAAAAAAAACCGAATTTTTTATCAATTCATGCAGAATTTTAGTTATTTTTTTTATTTCTTTATATGTATTAGGGTGTCTCAAAATGTGGTTTTTTGGTTTTGGAACGTGGTTTTTTCGAAAGCCTATGGGTCAAAGCATTTTTGAGAATTTTTTCAGATTTTTCGTAAAAGGTTTAGAGGTTGCGCTCAGCGGATTTTCCTCGAATGCCCCAAATTTCCAAATTTTTGGAGATAGCTTCTTCATAAGCGATGCCTTTCGGAATTTTTAGGTATTAGTCGGTGGAAAAGTATACAATCTTTGTTCTCACTTATATAAACTGCAAAATATACCAACTTTATAGGCTATTTAGGCATCTTTAGTAGACATTTTTACGAACAAAATCAAAATCAAAAGTAGTTTTAGTCATTTTTCAAAAAGTGCATTCAAAAGTGCTTTATTTTCAAACACTTATTACTCAAAATCGGTAACAGTTAGCCAAATTTCGCTAGAACAAACATTGTTCCTCTTGACCTAAGCTATCACCTGGTTAAGTTTGGCCAACAATTCTGGGGACACCCTGTATGTGTTTTTTCTAGGGACACGCTCCAGTTCTGTCAGAAAGCGGTTGAAAGGTCCGCAGAAACCTACAACTATTTTTTTAGGGTTTAATTAACTTTAATTAAAGCGACGATTTGTTCAAATCAAATGATGAATTGTCGAGTTCTGCTCGAAAAAGCTGCATTACACAAAAAATATTAAAAGTCGATATAAAAAACGCTTGTGTAACAAAAAAACTTTAATGTTGGTTTCGTGTTTAGAAGGCCTACAAACTTTTATCATGTATTTTTATCTACTGCAAAAAAATGGTGTAAACTAGTGTAATCTAAGCACACACAATTTGATGCGCATTTTCCTCAGAGCTTAACGGGCACTCAAAATACTCGAAATACTGGTCAAGGATTTTCAACTATGATCGCTAAATATTGATATTTGAAATTTTCGAACATTGCTTATAAAGCAAAATCAGCCGATAAAGATGTCAATAAATAGCGAATAAACACTCAATAGTTTTATCACACCTTGTCGTAATCAACGTCATTTTGTTTATAAAATCGAGGAATCCGAACGGGCAATGAAGGGAAGTGTTTTATTTGGAGAGGATGATTTA
This sequence comes from Chlorops oryzae, assembly GCA_020466095.1. Classification (NCBI taxonomy): domain Eukaryota; kingdom Metazoa; phylum Arthropoda; class Insecta; order Diptera; family Chloropidae; genus Chlorops; species Chlorops oryzae. The sequence goes on along the minus strand of CM035807.1, from coordinate 33,318,543 downwards.
AGGAGCTATGAATCTTTCTAAAAGAGTTAACGAAAATTAATTCTGAATCAATTTTCCTTCGGAGCTGCCGCTTGTTTATGTACAAATTGGAACAGAAACTCCACTTGAGAAGAAACTTTGATCATATTCTCTAAGTACATGAATACTCACTATCGAAGCAGTTCACAGGAGTTAATTATCTTGTCGAAAATAGGCTTGAAACGTTGTTGTTGTTACAGGTGGGGAAATTATTTTAGTCTCAAACTATTTTGTCAACGTCATACAAGGTCAGCGCATTTAGCTTCAGTATTTTATTGTTATAAATTGTTTCTGTCTCTTTAACAAATTATACATAGTAATAGTAAGTTTCGACTTGAGTCGGTTAAAGGCTAAAATAATTCCAGAATATTTTATTTGAAGACTTTTTAAAACTGAAACATTGTGAAATATGTAATCAGATCCTTCTGATGAGTCCCAGATATTCAAGATCAAACGCAATCGAAAAATAATTTTATCAGGAAAGAAAAGTTAATAAATAAGAAGGTACCATAAGGAATAATACAATTGATCTATTCTGGTCGCTGTGGCTCTATTTCGCTGACGGGGGCAGACTAAAAAAAAATCTTAAAAGAAAAAAATATACCATGAGCAAAAATAACCGAACTACGAAGACGTTCAAAGATATACGTAATTGCACCAGGAAAACTTAATATTTCTTGCTACTTCCAGATAAAAAGTCGCAAACAAAATTTCAATGCAAAAATTTAAAAAGTCGAATGCAACCAACGCCACGTCAAGCCAATCCATATTGAAGATATATAGGTATGTGTGCAGCGGATATGCAGAATCCAGTGCTGGAATAAATAGCTGCCAAATTACGTCAAAGGATACGACACCACATGAAAATAGGTGTCTGCCATCTAGCTACGGTATCTGCACGTGCAGTTCTGCGAGGAATCGGAAAATAGAGGATGAAATCGTCATAGTATTCAGTGCAGAGGTTTTCGGAGCTTTCATTTTCAAGAGTCAATCAAATTGCATCTCTTAAAAATTGAACTTTTTTCGACGATGTAAAAACCTGCGTGGCTCATTGAAATGTGATAAAACAATTATTGGAACAACTATTTTGAAGAATTCAAAAAGGCCTAAAATTTTATCCTTTCAATTGGGATATATTAAGACGTTTACTTCCAATTGCCTTCTTTTTACTATTTTCTTAATCAGGGTTGGCAACCGAAACGAATAACGGTTACGGGAACGGTTACGGTTAATTTTAAGTTTCGGTTACGGTTATACCGGTATGAAACGGTTTTTTGAATATTAAAAATTTTGTTTTTCGCATCATTTATTCAAAAATAATTTTTAAGCTTTAACATTTATTCTGAACGCAATTTAAGGCATTTTAAGAAATAGCTTAGAACTTTTCATCCTTTTTTTGTGCAAAGCAGACTGTTGTTTCTTATTACCATAACAGCGGAAAAACTTTCAGCATCCAGACGGTTTCTTTGTGCGTTCATGGCAACATAACTGGGACATTACACGAGACAAGAGCATGCATACTAGCAGAGTCGAAAGACTTGCCATATAAAAATATTGATAAAATTTGTATCCCGTAAAATTTTTTATATAAGTAATACCGAAACCGATATGTTTTTTATTTCGGTTACGGTAACGGTTACGGTATCGGAAAACAAACGGTTTTGAAACGGTTACGGTTACGGTTTCGGTTACGGTTGCCAACCCTGTTCTTAATGCTATCAAATATCGAACAGATTGTGGTCTTTAATGGAGTTAAATCAACCCTTTAACTCTATCATAAGACGATAGGAAAATATTTATATTCATTAAAAGAAATCACAGGATTAACGGAAATACTAAAAATCAAGTGACTCACCTTATCAACATACATACATATTGTAAACGATGCTTTTCGATATGAAAGACTTATTTTCTTCACTTCGCGAGCGAAAAGCAGAAAAACGAGAGTACTATGCACTGATACTAAGGCATAAAATCGAACGCACTTGCCTTACACACTAATAACACTGAGCACTCCGCGATCCGAGACTTGCGAAAAACGACGACCGAACAGCCGCGCGCGCACACAGAGACTGAAGCCTCAAGTTTGACTTCAACGCAGGTAAAATGCAATGAAGTGCATCGCGATATCAGCGAACACACACGATAGGCCATACGAAGCCGAACAATTACTCCTATGTTGATTAATATGAGAAACTATTCTTGCGGCAATTTTGTCTCAACTTCAAACGATTTAAACTTCCCCTTTTATTCTCCGATTTTGACGAAATAAAAAGCATAATAAAACTTAGATTTTTATCTGAATTTAATGTAGTAAATAAAATTTGTATAAAAGGCTAATGAAGCCTTGACAGCACTATAAATTTCGATACTTTATAAAACCCTTATATTGTTATATGCGTTTATGAATAATATTTTTGGCTATACGCCTTATAAACCCTTTATAAGCCTATGACTACTTTTTATGATCAAGGGGGCAAGCCTTTAAGCGAAAAGTTTTGCAAATTAAATGCAAGTAAATCTTCGTTAGAAAACTGAAAAATAAGAAAATTCATTTAACACTTCCAACGTAATGTTAAAATTTCGACAAACTCAATTTGGTGCTGGGATTTAAATTTCTCGTGAAGATAGAACTCATAAATGGAAATAAACTGTTTGCAAAGAAAACAAGTAAGGGTGTTATAGTCAGGCGAACCTGACAATAAAATACCCGACACAGACACACATGTTTAAATAATTTTTGAACAACGCCCAAAACACAGGACCACTAAGTAAGAATATTCAAGAGGTTTTTAAGGCCATTAGGGGCACCAAATACCGACTTTTGTTAAATTTCTTTATGAAATCCGCCTCATTTTCACGCCCACTTTTCCAATTTTTTGTGAAATTCTAATCGGAGGCTTAAATATACACTCAAATTCTATGTAACATTGAAATATTTCGAAAAAGTCCGATTTTGAGGCAATTTTTGGGATTTTTGTGACAGACCGTAGTACTGGAGGTACCCTTAATAATGGACCGATCAAGGAAAGTTTTTGGGAGGATGTTTATGGCTACAAAGGAAGCATAAGTGCCAAATTTCGTTCAAGTCCCATTTGAATTTCGGGTGTTGCAGGCAATTTTCGAAAAACGCTCTTCTGCCAAGCCCACTTTACCAATTTTTTGAAATTATATTTCTGCCTTTAAACATGTTCAAATATCGAATTTCATCAAAATATCTTTAAAAAATTCGATTTAAGAGCAGTTTTTGTGATTTTCGTAACAGACCCTAGTACTGGTGGTACCCCTAAAAATGGTCCGATCGGGTCCATACTCGAACTTGTTCTTACTCATGTCGCCGTGAGTACGCATATCAAATTTCATCAATATAGCTCAACACCTTCGATAAGAAAACTGTATACAAACAGACGGACAGACAGACGGACATGGCTAAATCGAATCTCCTGGTGACGCTGATCATTTCTATATATATTTTGTATGGTCTATCTCGACTGGTTCTGGGTGTTACACACAACCACACAAACGCAATATACCCTCGACACAGAGTGTGTCGGGTATAATAAAATTTGAGAAGAAAAAGAACACAAAAAAAATTGAACTGGACGGAGAAAATAGAAGAATACTCTCGGATGGAAAGAGTTGCCGGTCGATGAATGCATATAGGAATGAGCACAGTTTTTGCAGTTATCCAAAAAAAAAAAAAATTGGACTATACGTAAATTACTTTTATTAGAAAGTTGGATGCAAAGGCAAAAGGACCACGGAGTTTTCGTATGCCTTATGGCAGACAACGTATGTAAGTGACGCACAAAAAACTAAATGCTGGCGTCACATTGTGCTGTGAATGTTTTCTAGCCGAAAACAATGCAGAATTTGTCAACACTGCAGTAAAGAAGAGCAAGCCCCAAGAAATAGAAAATTTTGTACCATCTGTTACGTTTCGATTGTGTATCATACATCATTTATCGCTTATTGTTTTCTTTTTCTGCCCCAATTTGGCTTGAAGATTGTGGAAAATTAAAATTGAAAGGGTGTCTTTTTTGACAATGAGGCACCACATGTGTTACTGTGAGTCGGACTTGGCGTTTTGGCTTTTAAAAAAAAAAGAGTAAAAAGTCATATTAAGAATAATCACTAAAGATTTTATTATCTGACGGACCTTAACCACAGCACGTCATGAAGGGTAGATCTATAAATGTGTATTAGCGACATAGGATTTCATGAATCACACCTAAAATTATGTGTGGCGTTTACACCATTATTGAAGGGACTTTTTATAAATAAAAACAATTTAATTAAAATTGAAAAGTATTTATGGTTAGATGGCAATACTACTTTAAGCATAAAATAAGCCGGTGTGCGTTTGTGATGTAACTGCAACGTCACGATTGAGTTTTTTGTTGTGAATGTTTCAGGAAGTTTTAGTTAAGGATATCGCTTGGAGGTTATTGTGGATTTCCCTTGGCAGCTGTGGAAAGAGAGAATAAACTCGTTAAAGACGTATAGAAATTGAAACGCGAAACGTTCAAATTTTCATCTACCGCTGCGTGACTGCACGACCACATTCCACCACCAGAAATGGATTGAGTTTGCAGCGCGCTACGAGTTGCGGGTGCGCCGATATGATGACACTTTCACGGAAGCTAACCACAATCTTAACCCGCTCAGTATTTACGTGGGACTGAATACTGAGCATAGTTACTCGTACAAAAGTCGTTCTTAGAGAATTTTGAGCCCCTAATAGTTAAAGGATGGGGATGAGCTTGATGATAACCACCATTGTCCAGTTCTTAAACTGAATATTTCGAGTATATATTTTTGACCAAAATAAACGAGACTATTAAAACAAAGGCGCAATAAAGAATAAGAAAAAAATAATGAAACATGAAATGGTCTTCAAAATTTCTTGATTTCGCGTATTAATTTGCAGGATAATTACGATCAAATTCTTACAAACGCAGACGTAAGAAAAGATGCTCATAGGTTCTTTGGAAACCGAAATACTTGTACGTTTTATCCGTAATCTTTATCCGCTTTGAAATAAAATTTTCTTCATATCTCTGCTTGTTTTGTTGTAAAAATATCGCATGCGATACATTTTCTTCCATGATGCTCGATAGATCAGTTTACCATTGGAAATTCGTAATGCAGTCAATCCGCTTTTGTACAAATCTCATATGCCAATATCAAGCGGACGGATTCGTCAAATTCAACGCTCCGCGGCTCATTTAAAAAGACCTCAATTTGAAGGCGATCTAAACGTGCCTCACCATGCGAGGGCTGATGCTTTTTGAGGAGAAAAGGAAATGTTTTTCTTGGATGCTGAGATGGATAAACAAACCCAATTGCCAAAATGCTGCCTACAGAAGCGATGAACCGCATTACATTTCGTAGGTCGAAGGCGGTAATGCATACGACCTCATATACCATCCTATTATACTTTTTTTTCTGAGCGTGGCCGTTTTGAAGAGTGAACGCCTACCGCCACCACATAAAGTAAGCAATTAGTAGGCAGGTCGCCCACAATCTCGTATACTTGGTAATCTATTCGTAGGCAGCTAGCCTAAAATCTCGTATACTTTGTAGATATTAATAGGCAGGTCGCTTACAGCCTCGTATACCTTGTAGGCGGAAGGCACTGCTGGCCAATGGCAAGATGTGGCAAAAGAGAACTCCAAAAATTTGATCAATTTAAGTAGGTACAGAGATCAGAAAGCGGTATTTATAGTTGACACACTTGCCTAGGGCAGAGGACACTAACACTATTAGCCACACGCTTAGGTTGGAGGTGGCACTGAGAAAAATTTTGTGTTACAAAACAAGCCTTTTGCTTAAAGTTCGTAACAGTTCAACATACACATATCTCTCGTTCTGTCTTAAATTGTAGAGAATATTGCAATTGTGCGTACGATTTTGGATGGAATTTGGAACATAACCGTGGATTCCTTATAGCCTTCGAACGAATGTAAATAATAGATTGTATATCAAATTACCAAAATAAATTTATTATATTTCTAAGGCTGATTCCATCGCTTTTCAATATACGTACATTCCGTTTCTCATCATTTTTCGGAGGATAGTGTTCTGTGTGGACAACAAATGCATGAACGTACCTTCTTTTTTTCCAATATATTTTGATTTACTGTTTCTTTTATAGATTTAAGCAAGATATCAGGTCGCAATTATAAAAATTTATTGTTTGGAAATGATGACCGTGTGCGTTGCTCCATACAATTGGGGTGTCTTGGGCTAATAAGACCCAAATTACCCCACTTTACTCAAGATTTATGGATTTAGTTTTTGCGGACTTTGGAAAATCACTTTTACCAATATATTTTCTTGCCGGAAAAAACAAGCCATTAAGAAATAAATAAGTCGTCTTTTTACGAAGATTCTCCAAGTTTTCCGAACGATTTCTTTCAATGAACTGCTTTGCTTGTTAAACGTGATTTAGAGCTTTAAAATTTATAGTCTCTATGGAAATATGTAAAACGGGAAAAAAATGAATAAAAATTATGCTCAAAGATATCTGAATAAATAATTTTATCCTTGGCCTTGGATCAATTGTACATTTTTAAAAATCAGACAGATTTCAATATTTTCACAAGTCCCTTTCAATAGGAATTGTTTGGTATCCTTTAAACATTTTTCTTTAAAAAAAAACTTCTTACACAAATTTTTGATACGAATGGTCATAATAATATATTTTTCTCTTTTCATATGCTCCTTTCCATTTTAAAATGCGGTGAAATGACTCGCTCAAACTCCAATGTCTATTTACATTATTTATAAAGTTTCCATCCATCAGCTTGAATAATTTGTTTGCGTGACTTGTCAATACATGAAAAGGAAATTTATTGTTCGACATGAACGCCTACAACTCCAACAAATTGTAGGTCGTGTGACCCTCGTTCGTATCTGAAAAACTTAAATGAAGAGCAAAGTAGGTTCACATTGCTTATTCGATAACACATAAATTTTATTGTCACTCAAACACAAAGTAATGACTGTTTGCAATGGCATAACCATGAACAGCGGTCATGTGAATATTTTTTATGTTTGCAAAGTATTATTTCTGTTTTTAGTTCATATGGAACTCAAAGGGAATTGAAAAGAAAATTTTATGCGGGTAAATGACGAGTGTGTTTCCTTCCCTGTTGGCAGATTGGGTTAAATTGGTGTCCTGGCGAGTAGTTCTAGAGTATAGGAAAATGAACTAGCACACGAGTAGAGACACGAACGGTAGAGAATAACTACCCTTTAGGAATTCCAACTAATTTTAAATTAATGGAATAACTGATTCATTTAAAGTGACAATTAATTTAAACTCTGACTTTTTCCCATGGAGAAAACTGCCTTTTTTTGGCATGGCGATGTCCTACGGCAAAGTCAATTGTCTGAATCTGCATATCTTTTAATTAGTTAAGAATGAGTTTATTGTAAATTTATATTAATCAAGTTTTTCGTTGAATGATTTCAAAGTTCTTTCTTTCAAGTTAATTGAGAAGGAATTCTTAAAACAAAAATAAGAGAGATTGTCTAACTATCCGATGTCGGTGAATTCAAATCCTCGTTCAGGCAAGAGTTTTTTTTTTTTTGTTTTTTTGGGAAAAAGTAGATAATTATAAACCTAACATTTAAATTATAATTAACAAACTTAGAAGAATATGCTTTCAAGCAAACTTTTATATAAAATAATACAAAAATAAAATTTCTAATGGAACTTATAGAACTTTTTCAAAAAGCTTGTGTATGACGTTTTTGAAGAAAGGATGGAAACTTCACTGTATGGGTGGCAGCTTCTTTTCTCCTCCATGAGATAATCAAAATTTTCCTTAATATTTAAAATTTACCTACTTCTTTCAATTCCCAATTTTTCCACATCTTATTTCTGCCTGCAACAGGATTCGAACTCCAGCCTTCGGATTGCTAAGCCGCTTGAATCATGAATGTTATCTCAATTAATAGATTTTCAACTAATTGTGTAACATAATTTTTTTCAATCTGAATGCCTAAATTCCGATTGGGTTGTGACATTGTAAACGAGGCCTCTACAGTTCAAAAATTTATTGTAATTTATTTGCTGCGCGTTGACAGATTTTTCGGGCAATATACCCCGAAATGTCTTAAAACAAGGTCAAAATTCCTTAAAAACATAACCTTGGTCCCATAAAATTTTCCGAGAGCACTTTTCTACCCTTTGACTCCACTAAAGATCATAAATGACTTTTCGTTTATTAGAGATTCCCCTAAACTGGCGACAGTGGTGGATAGTTTGTGCCATTAGCAATTCGCAATTCGAAGTTCAATTTTTTGCAGTGTTTATTAGAAGCTATTGTATGTATGAAAATTTCCTTTGATCCCTGCAGTAATATGAACGGATCCAAGTTTAGCCTTCATCCAGTCCTTCATGTTACAAGTCCCCAAATAATTCCACTTCTAATGTTTTCAACTGACCTTTTTAACATGAATCTGTCCTTCGAGAGGTACTAGTCCGCAAAACAGTTGACCATAGGTCAGTTTATTTGGGTCGGTCAATTGTCGTAATTTGTTCGGTTTTAGGATAGTCAAATGAGGAAAATAAAAAACCAATTTGTTATATATATTCTAAGTTGATGAAGTCTCATTTACAGACTACTCTTAAGCCAACCCGTTTATTACCGACCGCCGGCTAGCCGAATTCAATGTAGCGAAGCTGCCACAATATAACCGGTAGGATTTGGACCGGTCAAAGGCCAGTCTTTCTTGGGGAAACTGACCGGTTCATTACTGCAGGGATAATAAAGATATCTTGTGGGTCATACCCGATAAATTGAATATGTGAGGCAGAAACGCTTTAGTGCGTCGCTTCGATGATGTCGTTTAGTGTTTTTTAAAAAGCAATTGCCACGCATTTACCTCAGTATGTCAATTCGTCGACAGCTATCATTCGAAATGAAATAAAGCTTTGGCATCTGCCGTGGATATTTAGTTAATATGACAGTTTATCATATTAAAGTCGTTGGGTTCAACTCATAACTCGATTGTGCAGATTTGTAATGTTTTGTGTCTGAGTTTTTGTCTGTCCAGTCGATCTTTATGTTCCGTTTTTTATCCAAGGACTTTATTTGACACATTTTCAGCTGGGAATATTTTAGGTATATAAGTATAAAGTGAAACAAACACCTCCGCACCGGCATTTTAAAATACTATTACTTATACTACAACTCGTGTCTGTATTCTCGCGTTATGTTCCAAAAGAACCTTAACCAAACTTTTAGAAACTCTCCAAAAGTTCTGCAGTCATTTATAAAAGTGTTTAGCACAAAACTTTAACCTCAAACAGAATTTCTCTAATTTTGTTAAAACTTCTTTAAATGTTTGTTCTTGAAATGTGCTACGGTTGACTTTGCACTCACTTCGCTTCCAAAACACAATTTAAATTAAGAAAAATCTTTTTATAAAAACGGCCCAAAAAACGGTTTGCTGTCATCATTTTTTGATTGCAAATCATGCCAAAGTGCTTTCAATTTGAATTTTAATGAAAACAAAATTTTATTTTCGGTCCAATATCAGAGTGAAAACATTCATTTACTTATTTCTATTTCAACGATTGTACCTCTCCTCTAATCCCAAGGAAAATCCACATTTTCATTATCCCAACGAGCTGAATCGCAATCAAATATGCCCGAAAAGAGGCTTGCGTTGGTTAAGTTGCCACGATAGAAGCTTACTGCATCTGAAAGGACCAACCTCTCAAGCGTTTAACGATGGGGAAAAATAATGAAGATGCTGAAAAGTAGCTGGAACGTGTTCAAAATTGATTTTATACTCGAGGGAAAAATTTTGCTGCTGGTAATCGTCCTCGAACGATACAATGCTAATGATATTTTCCTTCCGATTGGTGGTGGCCATTGAAAGCATTTTAATTTCGAATGAAAGCTTCGGTTTTTTGTTCATTCGATTTTCTATTTGCGAAGAATTTCATTCGAAATTAATTGTATGAGTAAAATTTCCGAAAAATTTAACAACGAAACTTTTTAAATTCATTCAAAAAGATATTTATCTGTGCATCAACAGGACCTTTTTTCAGTAAACAATTCAATTCCTCGCTATTGGAAAAAGTTCACACATTCGAAGAGTACGAGGGTCGAATTCAATGACTTTGAAACCTTATATACTTTTGTATATACTTATGTAAGATTTGTATTTTTTTGACATCGCCTGTCAACATTTATTTGGAAATTCAAATTGGCTCGAGAAGCAACGGGATTCAACCATTTCGAATGTTCAATAAATATCGTTGCCTTTGACATCAACGTTGGCTGAATCGTATTTTTCCAATTTGATATGAAAATATTTTGTGTCCATATTGATTTGCTTAGTTCGCTCCAAGGTGAATGCAAATATAGAAATTTATTTTTATACACCAAAGGGTTCCTTATATTCCGAAAGGAGAAAAGAAAAGGTCAAAGGAAAGTAAGCGAAAGGATTTCAGGTTAAGTTGTTGACGAAGTAGGCGATGCTAGTGAAATGTCACTACCATGTTTGATGGCTCGAACATAAATAAACCCGTCAGGAAACCATTCAATCGGTAAACTGAAATATGACAAGAAAAATAAAAGATGTGTAAAAATAAAATTTCGGTTTTCCTTTTATTCAATTTGTTAAGCTTTCAGAAGAAATATTCTCATTGGTGAATGTTATTATGGAACACCTTAGGCAGTTCTCATATCCGTTAACAAATCTTTCTGCATGTGACTTCATTGTTCCGTAGTGACTAGAAAAAATCATTTTAGGATTTAAATGAGAACAAACGATTTGACGCATTCTAGAGATTCGTAGTGTGTCAAGAATCTGTGGGAAAGTTACAGTATTTATTGTTTGTTGACAAGATATACTGAGAATGTTTAATTTTTGCAATTTCAAAGAATATCCTCTCGGAATAGAGCCTGTTTATATATTATAAGGATGAAGAAAAGGAGGGGGTCTTATTGACAGTGACTTGCCTTTTATTAAAGAAATGATTGATTGGACTTTGTCCTGAAATGCGAGATAACCAAAGAATAATGAAACATTCATGAATTGTGTTTCTTTTCGGAAAAAGAAAACAACAGACCTAGTATGGCTTAGAGATCCTAAAAATATGCAAGTATATGTTTAAAAAAATTATGGTAAATTTTTCAACTTTAGGGGCTCTCTTCAGTTCTGTCAGAAATAAAAAACTTCATATAAAAAAACGCTTCAGAAATGAATCAGAAATTTTCTGAGCGTTTTTTTTATACACCGAGAGAAAAAGGTAGTTATATTAACTGAAAAAGCAGGTTAAAATAACCGAGTTCACCGTTAATTCTTAGCTTATGTGTAGTAGCGGTCGATTCAATTACCAACACAGTCAATAGGGATATAACTACCTGATGGTTGATATAACTGTCTCGCGTTAAATCAACTGTCACCAGCGACTGGGAAAAAAAAATTTATTTTTTTGCTTTGACTTTTTTTTTACCTTCTTTTATAAAAATTTTTTTTTTTTTTTATTAAATTAATTATGTTTTTCTTTATTTATTTGTTTTCTTTTTTAATACTTTTTCTCTTCATCTCTTTAAATTTTCTCGCCTCGGCCGAGCCTTGAACCGCAGACCACCACTTCGCTGGGCGAACGTCTTAACCATTACGCTAAACGAACGAATTTAATTTGTTGGTCAAAACGCTCACATGAGCTTATGGTTGCAAAATTTTTGCTTGAAAATGAAACAAATAAAAAATTAAAAAAAATTAAATAAATTAAAATCTTAAAAATTTAGAGAAAATTTTTGCCTAAAACAACTACACTCTGAACAAAAAAAAAAAAACTGTAATTAAAAAAAAAAAATTTAGAAAAATCCCGCCGCAGCAGGAGATAGAACCCAATCTCACGACGGTCAACTCACAGCTTAAACAACTGAGCTATTGAAAACTCGGAGACGGTTGATCAGAATGCGAACTTATACGTCTAAGTGAACGAAAGCGAATTTGAACTAAAAAGTAACTATTTTTCAACTGTTGATTTGACTTCCTTTTTCAGTGCATTTAACGGGGAATACAGTTAATTTGACCACTCTTACTTTAACTGTTCTAAGTGGTTGATTTAACAGTTCTTATTTCTCTCGGTGTATGAAGTTTTTCATTTCTGTTTCATTTCTTAGAGAAAATGGAGAGAGCTCCTTAAACGTGAATATCTCCTCGATGCGGGATCTTATCACAGTGGAGTTTTGGAAAGAAATACTTGGGAGTCTTAAGGGTATATTATAAGACCATCTCAGAATAGGAGTTCTCAACTCAAACATAAATATGAGCCGGAAAATGGAGTAAAAAAACTTGAAATCAGCTTACAATATGTATAGAAAAGCACTAATCCAGCTTGCACCAGAATACTAGTACTAGTTCGGTGGGCGGCAATTGGATACATTTGCACTAGTTAAATACTAGTGATTTTGTAGAAAAAATTACTTTTTCTTGGTGTTGTTTTTTGACCTATAGGATATTTCTACCTTTTTATTTCCTCTTATCAGGTATAAAAGCTTAAAATGCGCTAAAAAAAAGAACGATTAAAATTCTTTAATTTTTGACTAGAGAAATACTAAAAAAAAGTCCAGTTGCACATGCTACAAGGTAAATGAAGATGAAATTCTCCATATTTTTTGGACAAGGAAGCTCTGGTGTAGAAAAATTAAATAAAGATTCCAACTCTGAAAGCTAAACAACAAAGCATTTTTTTTTGGAAATTATATAGCATAGAAGCCTAGGCTTAGAACTTGCTGGGCGAGAAATGACCGCACATATCCTTGCGGCAAAAAAAGAGCAGGTATACCTACCTTTAGCAATCTATTGGCTCCGGTTAAACTAATAGACAAATAGGCCAATCAAGCTATGCATAACATGTGGAAAAGACCAATGATCCAATTCCGTAACACAATAAAAGATCCAATAATACTAAAATATCTCGAACCAACCTTTACGTAGTCGAATCTTCCTCTCGAACCATTGTTCACGTTAGTCGGATCTCTGGTCATTGCCAGTACTCATGCAGTAAGAGCATGGGACTACAAAGTAGGACATCCCTTTATTGTAGATACTGCCAAGCAGATGACACACCTTTCACTGCAATGCCTAAGGCTCGTTAAACCTTAGCCAAATCAGTGGCTTTGAGGCTAGTTCAAAATGGTTCTAGAGATAGGCGTTGCCATTTTCAGGATGTAACAATGGACCTTTGGTCCAAGGGTATCTATATAAGAGAGCTCCATTTACTTAACCTAGCCTAACCTGACTTAGCGTAGGCATCGGTAATCGGAGAAAGTTTTCATATTTCTCATGGGTTTTGTTATTAAAACTGTAATCATTGCATAGAGTATATGCTATATACTTAGCACACCATGACCTGAAATTGGTAGTCAGCGAAATAAAACCAATGTATAAGACTACATATGGGCATTTCCAAACGGACGCGACACTTAAACGAGCAATTTTAAGTCCCGAATTCAAGTATGCGGTAAATAGTACTTTTGCTTCTCAATACTTTCGTGCAGCTTATGTGGACTTTTATATTTTCCAAAGTTTCTATGCAGTCCCAAATGGCAATCAGCTGCATACGGACGCGACAAAAAGTTGACTTTTTCTGGAAATGCCCATATGGGCCGGTGGTGTCATATACATATATATTATATGCCGAAAAGTAATAACATAATGCAGCACGTTGCAAATATATCTATTTACTCTTCTTACAATCTTAAGAAGTGAAATTATTCAATTTGAATGCAATCGAGTTTTTGATAAATTTGAGAAAGGGAAATATGGTCAGCGTGCAGAAGCATTTGGCATCAACCATTGTCGTTGCCGTTCACATAGCTTTTAATCAGCTGAATCGGTTAACATTTGATGGTATAAAAAACCTATTTCTTTAGCCTTTTCTGCTAAGTGCAATGCATAGAAACATCATTGATTGCAGCTTAAATATTATTATTATTTATTTATTTATTTAAGCAATAATAAATTATTGCATAGATTTAACTAGCTACGAGGCTTTCGGCTCTGAGCTTAAATAACAACTTCTTATGTTACGAAAATTATTTAAAATAAGAAAAAACTAGATATAATATAGATGAACTAAAAATTTCCAATCCAATCTTAACATGATTTTGTGATGAAAAGTTCTAAAGAAGATGGACGGCGTTTCGAATCACTTGAGGTTTTCACATACCGTCATTAGAAGCTGCACTGTCAGAATGTAGAAAAATATGTTTTTCGAAAATTTCAAATTTAAATTTCCGAAAAATCTTTTATCATCCGTGTCGAATCTCAAAGGTTTGTGTAGTTGACGTGTCTGAGACAAACACGGACAAAACCGTCCGTCCGAATCTCTAATCAATTGAAAATTGGAAGTATTCTTAATGAACAAAACAAATGAACGAACCTGAATGCGGTTGACTGACTGGCAATAAAATTTTATATCAAATTTAATTGGTTCTTATACCTACATATGTATGTGCATAAGAATTTGCAGAATGCACTGCGCACCTTGTGGTTTTGTGAGACTTCACGGTGAATTTATTTATTTCCAGCTTTCAAATTTGAATAGTTTTGCGTGTTTACAATAAAAACCTCCGGAGGAATTGAATACTAAATGTGCTCTGTCCTTTAGAGGATCCAAACCACTAAAGCCACACACTAAGCTGTGAAGACGAAGATTGTGAGAGTTTTTTGCCGCTTCAATGTGAACTTTGTACTGCGCTCTTATTTTTCGCAATAAAATGAATAAATGCTTTACTGATTTTCCCATTATGTTTGTATTTCTTCGTAACCTACTTGTACACTATTTTTTGCATTTTCCTTTCAATGAAATTCATATAGCTGTCAGTTTCTTTCCGCTTATTTCCCTCGCCACAAGACCTCTGGGTGCAGTCTTGTTTGTACCGAAATAACAAAATTCATATTACAAGACTTTTAAGTGTGGTCTTGTGGAAAGTTTGAACTTATTCTTTCATAAGAAGTTTTGGAATGTTTGTCCAAGGTTGCAGCACATACGAATGCTCTTTATGACAAAGTTTCTAAAAATCACTTAATATTTATCTCCAGGAGTATAAACATTTTTAATTTTAGATTATCAAAATGAGTTTGTGATGAATACTTATAATCTTGGCAGCCCATTTTGTGATTCATTCCTATTCTGCATGAAAAAAAACCGAATTTTTTATCAATTCATGCAGAATTTTAGTTATTTTTTTTATTTCTTTATATGTATTAGGGTGTCTCAAAATGTGGTTTTTTGGTTTTGGAACGTGGTTTTTTCGAAAGCCTATGGGTCAAAGCATTTTTGAGAATTTTTTCAGATTTTTCGTAAAAGGTTTAGAGGTTGCGCTCAGCGGATTTTCCTCGAATGCCCCAAATTTCCAAATTTTTGGAGATAGCTTCTTCATAAGCGATGCCTTTCGGAATTTTTAGGTATTAGTCGGTGGAAAAGTATACAATCTTTGTTCTCACTTATATAAACTGCAAAATATACCAACTTTATAGGCTATTTAGGCATCTTTAGTAGACATTTTTACGAACAAAATCAAAATCAAAAGTAGTTTTAGTCATTTTTCAAAAAGTGCATTCAAAAGTGCTTTATTTTCAAACACTTATTACTCAAAATCGGTAACAGTTAGCCAAATTTCGCTAGAACAAACATTGTTCCTCTTGACCTAAGCTATCACCTGGTTAAGTTTGGCCAACAATTCTGGGGACACCCTGTATGTGTTTTTTCTAGGGACACGCTCCAGTTCTGTCAGAAAGCGGTTGAAAGGTCCGCAGAAACCTACAACTATTTTTTTAGGGTTTAATTAACTTTAATTAAAGCGACGATTTGTTCAAATCAAATGATGAATTGTCGAGTTCTGCTCGAAAAAGCTGCATTACACAAAAAATATTAAAAGTCGATATAAAAAACGCTTGTGTAACAAAAAAACTTTAATGTTGGTTTGTCATTCCTCATTTGCATTACATCCTTCCCAAATGTTATGCAATATTAGCGTTTATTAGGCGTAATAGTTACAATTTTTCTGACCCGTATACAGTTAAAACTTTGTATACTTCCTTGGTAAGATCTAAACTGGAGTATGCGTCTGTTATTTGGGACCCTTTATATGCGGTCCATGTGAATCGCATTGAGCGCCTGCAGAAAGCTTTTACTCGCTTTGCACTACGTTCCTTTAGTATCGATGGTCAACTACCTGCTTATTATTCTCGTTGTTTGCTCATAGGCTTGAAGACCCTGCATTCTCGCAGAAGAGTTCTCTCACTTCTTTTTTTTATCAGATATCGTGAGTTCTCGTATTGATTGCTCAGAGATTCTCAAACTGATAAATTTCAATGTACCCACAAGAATGCTTAGGCATGTGGATCATTTTCAAGTCGGATTCCAACGAACGAATTATGCACTTAATTCACCATTGAATAAATCTTTGACTGCATATAATTCCTATTCCTTCTTTTAGTGTTATTGATTTTTCCCTATCTAAAGAATTGCTCAAAAGAATTTTAAATGAATTAATTATGTGATATTTTGATTATGCATTGTATACAATTATTATGTTTTAGGATTAGCTAAGTCAGAAAGAACTGGATTGTTTATTGACTGGAATTGAAATAAATAAATAAATAAATATTTGTTAAGGTTGGCAGCTCGATTTTCTTTTCTGAAAAATCATTCGTTTGAGCAGAGGAGAAATTTTCAAGCCTTTAGGTAAAAAAATTTACCTAAAACCATTAACACATGTCCTTCAAAGTTATTAGCAGGGACCCGAAATAATAATTGGGTAATTCCATCGTCACGGGTGGCACAGATCAACTAAAACCTTTTAATTTCTTCTTCATATTTTATGTTATATGTTTCGAATTTATGGGTATGTCTTCTATAATACCAACAAGAATATTCTATAATATGATGCAGTTAACGAAAAATTTCAACAATTTTATTAGTTTTGGAAATAAATGAGGAATTTCGATCTGTCACGGGCGGGACAAACTCGCGACTGCCACGGGTGGGACACAACTACATTTTGATACAATCTGTGAACAAAACACAAAAAAAAAAGGAAAACAATTTATAGGAAAATGTAGTCAGTAACATTACCTCAAAAAATGAGAAGTTTCAGACATAACGTAAAAGTCAGTAAGAAATAATAAAAATTTAAATGTTTTATTGTCACGGGTGGGACCAGAAAAATCATGCTTCGAAAATATTTATATTTTTTGTTATGCTTACCGTTTTTTGGATAAAAGCAATCTTATTGAAGGCTACACACCGTGGAATTAATTTTACACTTCAAAACACTTTTTTAGTATTCGCAAAATGCGAAAAAGGTTTCGTCAATGTTGACATGATAAAAGAAAAAGTTCATTCAAAATAGTTACATTGTTCCTCTTAAAAACAGTATGGAAAACAACGATAGGACGATATTTTTTTGCAGAATAAGGTTCTCAGATATTTTGCCCTGTGGTTCTTTTTTAGAGAAAAATAAAATTTCAATTATTTAATTTTAAGACTACCAGGTTCACTTTCTCATGGAATTGCCCAAATTATAATTATTGAAAAATCAGTTCAATTAGTGATCTCATTTAGTGAAGACGTGCGAATAACTACGCTTTACAAGTGAACACAAACCTTTACCAAAACATAAAACAATAACAACAAAATCCGACGAACAAAACATTTACCAAAAAGTGTAAAAGAAACACAATCAGTGTATCACAAAAATAAAAAGTAAAAGGCCGCTGGGCCATAAACCCAGAACAAAAATGCCTCTCCCACCAGACATACAAAAACTTCTTACAAGCAAAAACAATTACAACAACGAACCCAAGTTTATAAAATAAACAGAAACGACAACAACTCTTTTGAAAGCGTCTCACCCTTCCTAATAAAAAAAGTAATTGACTACACTTGCGGCGGCGAAGTCGAGTCATGTAAAAAAACTAAGCAGGTACCCTAATAGTTAAAACCAAAAACACGGTACAAGCAAATAAATTGCTTAAAATCAACGCGATCGGCGATATAATAGTCACTGCATCAGAGCACAAAACACTAAATACATAAAGGGAGTCATATACTCCAACGACTTACGTTACATTGATGAAAAAACAATTCTCGAAGAACTAAAAAACCAAAACGTAACCGAAGTGAGAAAAATTCTAAAAAAACCGCAACTTAAAAAACCACTAACAAAAGACATTCGCTTTCAAACCCCAAACAAATTTTCCCAAGAACAACTACCAACCCAACCATCCACAGCGGAAATTTAACCAACACCAACTCCTCCGAAAACAAAAATCACCAATTCCCAAGAATAACCAAAGCAAAAGGGAAATTCCAAAAAAAAATTACAACAAAACACCAAAATTAATCAACCCACCAAAAAAATCCCCAAACAAAAACAACCAAAAAGCCGAAAAAGTTGACTACAAAAACCCAAAAACACAAAAAACAACCCAAACCCTTTTCCCGGAATACCAACCCAACTCACAGCCAGGAAAAATAACAAACACCAATTAAACAATCACAACCCGGAAACGGACTTAAAACCTTAAAAAATACAACAAACCAAATTTAACCCTTCCACCAAAATCCCAAACAAAACCCAACAAACCACAATGTAACTCAAAAACCAAAAAACAAAAAAAGAAACCCACCAACCAACATTACCAAAAATACCACAGAAAAGCGAACAACATAATTATAATATTACCCGGAAAGTTTAAACTTAAATTTTATCAACCAAAAATTTTCCAAAACATAAAAAGGTAACTTAAAACAAAAACAAAGATTAAAAAAAAACCATCAAAATCCACAACAACACGAAAAGAAAATTTTTTCTAAATTCATTTAACCAAAAATTTCAATAACTAAAATACCAATAACTCAACACTACTTTAAATTTAAAACCATTTTTATCATACACTCCAAAAACAAAATACAATTTGAACCAAATAAAACTACACAATGATAAACAACAAAGCTTCAAACAGATTTGGAGGAGTAGCTCTTTTAATACATAAATCAGTCCAACACTCACAAATAGAAACCAAGATTACATAGAAAATATAGCAACCAAAGTAGTTTCCAAACAAACAATAATCATATACTCAACGTACATCTCACCTAACAAAACTTTTACATTAAAAGACCTCACAAGTATATTTCCTACACTTACCACACCAACAATCATCACAGGGGACTTCAACAGCTGGCATCCCAATTGGGGATCACCACAAACCAACACAAGAGGAAAAACTCTAGCCAAATTTTATCGAACGGCCAACCTCACTCTACTAAACGACAAATCACCAACCCACTTCACAACACACAACACATTTACACACATAGACCTTACCATATGCTCACCACAACTTACACCCTACACCAACTGGAATATTTCAGATGATCTTTGCGGTAGCGATCACTTCCCAATCTTGACATCATTATTCCCACAACAACAGAAAAACACAAGCAGACCTTTCTTTAAAATTAAACAAGCAAATTGGGAAAAATTCCACATATTGTCACACGAATTCAACAATAAAATCCCGAAATACCAAAATATAAACAAAGAAGCAGCAGTAATAAGCAAAATAATCCTTCAAAGCGCCCATAACAGCATACCCCAAACATCCACCAACAATTTAACACACAAAGTACCATGGTGGAACAACCACCTAGAAAAACTACACAAAAAAAAAAAAAAAAACTTTTCAAATACTCAAACACAATATCACAACAGACAATATAATCAACTTCAGACGTGCAAACGCACATTTTAGAAAGGAACTAAAAAATGCTAAAACTGAAGCCTCAATCGAATTCACATCCACAATTAAGCCACAAACACCAACACAAAAAATTTGGCGCAATATAAGACGCTTCTGCGGCCTTAACCCCATCAAAAAAATCCACAGCATCTATGACCCAACGAATAATCAAACAATAACAGCAGAAAACGAAATAGCAGACTGCTTTGGACAATACTGGTCAAACCTATCCCTCGACACAAACTTCAACCAAGAATTCATATTTAGAAAACACCATCCAAACCACATTGACTATTCTCTACCACCATCAGCACAACTAATAGAAAAAGACATAAACTACATAGAATTCACATCAGCAATTCAAACCTTAAAGGGGTCTACACCAGGCCTGAACAGAATTTCATAACCCGTGATCAAACACAGCTCGACTTCCCACAATATCCTTAAATAATCACATAACCCCAATCATACAAAACAAGCCTCATCATACCCATATTAAAACCCAAAGCAAATAAGACCTTAGTAACATCATACAGACCGATCTCCCTCAATTGTTGTCTAGCAAAAGTGCTAGACAAAATTATTGCAAAAAGATTATGGTGGTACGCCATACAAAACAATCACTTAAACATACACCAATTTGGTTTTAAACCCGGCAAATCAACCATAGATAGCCTTCTCTACACTGACCACATCATAACAAAATCCCTCGCAACAAACAAACACACCTCACTCATCACCCTTGACTTCTCAAGAGCATTTGATCGAGTAGGAATCCACACGATACTAGACGAACTCAAGAAATGGAAAATCGGACCCAAAATTATTAAATATGTACAAAACTTTATGCAAAATAGAAAAATCATACTCAAATAGGTACACACTTGTCTAAACAGTTTCCACTAAACAACGGTATACCCCAGGGATCACCCATATCCGTAATTCTATTCCTAATAGCATACAATAAATTAGCCAACATCATTACCATACACAAAGAAATAAAATTCACTGCCTACGCCGACGACTTCTTACTTATTATTGAACCCAAAAAAAACCGCAATATCCAACCTCAATTAAACCAACTCTTCCAAGACATAGAAAATTGGAGCCTCTACTCTGGAGCACTCCTCTCACCAACAAAGTGCCAACATCTCCACATATGCAGAAAACACAATTGCACATTTACACTAACATTTAACAATACTCAAATCCCCACAGTAACCTCACTTAAACTATTAGGCCTAACCATTAACAAAAAATACAAATGGAATACACATATTAATAACATCCTACCATCACTTAACAAAAAACTAGACATAATCAAATGCTTAACTACACCTAAATTTCACTGCGACACGAATACACTTCTAACTATAACTAAAGCCATATTAATATCCAAAATTGATTTCGGACTCTGCATATACGGATACACATCCCAAAATTTACTAAAAAAACTAAAATCAAAAATCAACACATCCATCCGCCTCTCACTAGGAGCCTACAGGTCAACACCAACAAACAACATGCTATACGAAGCTAACATCCCCCAACATCGAACTCAAACGCGACTACCTGACATCAAAACTCTTCAAGAATATGCTTCAATGCAAAGATACACCCATCTACAAAATAATAAAATACCACAAAGCGAAGAAAAAGCGCATTTCCACACTAGATCGAGCTTTAAGATTCTGCAAAGTAAACCACCTTCCATATATACCCACTAAGACACAAAAAACTCAACCCCCATGGCTACTACCTGAAAAACTCATAGACACAAGTATTAGAACACACTGCAAACAACACACCCACACAGATACCTATAAAAAAAATTTTCTCACAAATCAAAAACGAACACAAAAAACACACATTCCTCTATACTGACGGTTCTAAACAGAACGGTTCTACATCATACGCCCGTAACCTCAGAAACACAAATCATAACATATGGAATTTTACCACCATACTCATCAATACTATCAGCCGAGACTATAGCCATACTAAAAGCCATCGAAATAGCAAAGAAAAAAAGAGGCCGAATCGTCATCTGCTCTGACTCCCTATCAGCAATAGACTCAATTATAAACATAAACAACAATAACCCTTACCCAAAAATAATAAGATCACAACTCACCAAATTAGCCCCAAAAATAAAACTGCTCTGGATACCAGGACACTCGAACATACAAGGCAACGAACTAGCTGATAAAACTGCGAAGCAAACACTCTCTACCCCATTAATATACACTACCAACACAAACACTACAGACATAAACAAATACCTGAAAGATCAGCTGACAGAAAATCTCAATAATACAATTACAAGCTGCAACGAATGGTACAAAAAAATAAACCAAAACAAATTACACATAAAAAATTACACAAAAGACTCCCTTCAAGAAACTCAATAGAACGGAACAAACAAAACTAATCAGACTCCGACTAGGACACACGAAACTTACACACCAACATTACTTAGACCCCGAAACACCTTTAACATGCACCTCATGCAACACTCCCACTAGAACTAACTTAGAACACATTCTACTAAACTGCACTGCGTTCACACACATAAGATCAATAATATTTCACAATGCAAATCCCATAAATTGCCTTACCAATCCCAGCCTAGAAAATGCTAAAAAACTGATACAATACCTCAAACAAACCAAATTATTTAATCAACTCTAAAGAAATGTACAATTATTGACTTCAAATACTAGCGTTAAGCTACACATAATGACATAGCCGAAGGCCCTAGCAGCCAGTGCTATACTCTACAATAAGTTAGCATAAGTTTTTGTAAACTTTACTATCTTTAAATAAATAAATAAATAAATAATTTATTGAATTACAGATTTAAAAAAGTTGCCTTTAATTTCAAAGAAAATTATTTAAAATCTTTTTATAACTTTTACAAATTCAAAAAATTCAATAAGTCTTTTCATAACTTTTTCTTTCCAATTTTTGGTTTGTACGTTTGTCAATAACTTTTATATTTCATGAGAAGTTTTTACGTCTTTGAAAGTTTTTATTGTTAAATTTTTATTCGCTTCACTTGAAATAAAATAACAAACTTTTTAAAGGAATCTTACAACTTAAATTTGCCTCAGTTCCCGATTTCCGATTGATCTGAAACTTTTCACATATGTTTTGTTTGGATGACAATGCATGAATATCCCAACTAGCAAAATAGGTCGAAAATTAGTAATTTCTTACCTATTTTAGGTCAGAGTATATCGTTAACCTAACACAAATAGGGCATAATTACGTCTGTATGACGTCGACTCGTCGTAAGTGGGTAATAGAATGGAAGTCGATTGGTGGTAATAATAGGGATAATAATTCCCTTATCTAATTTGCTGACGACGTAAACTGATTTTCTTCAAACATAAAACTTCTAAGGCAACTAGAAAAAAATGTTCCCCTTATAAAAGATTTGGAAAGACGTAAAAAATATTTCTCAAAAATAAAACTTATTTTTCAATTAATAAAATTTTTTCTCATTCATAACAGTTATATGGAAATTTAAAAATATAAAAATTTTTTATAATAATTATGAAATACTTTAATTATTTTCGTCACAAAGTAATTATTATGTTAAAAAAAGGCGTCGGAAAATAGGAAAGCCGGAAAATCGGAAAATTTTAACTGCTTAAAAAGTTGTGTAAGATACAAAAAAAGTTGAAAAAATTTTTAAGAAGTCGCAACTTTCCGACTTTCCAACATTTTTAACACGCCTTTGTGAATACACCTATTGATTTGAAAAATTTTCGGTGTTGAAAATACCCCTTGAGTTTAAACAATCCTAAGTTTGTTCTCAGTGTACTAACAGCTTCATTTTTTAATCGAATCGTAGAGAAATATTTCCTCATTCATTAGAAACCATGCTCGACTAGACGCAAGTGTTCGATCAATCATTTACCTTATTTATAGCCTTTTGTCACGATATCCTGAGGATTCACAATATCCTTCAAGTTCTGTATGAACTTTTGTATGAATATCCATGATTTTTTTTTTTTTAGCAGTTTGGTAAGCCTACATATTTGCCTTTTATTGATAATGGATTTATGGTTTTTTTGTATAAATTTTTTTGTTGTGATATCAGAAATTGATTTTTCTTTAAATGTGAAAGTATCATCTATCGGAAATTTATTGCCATCACCTTCCATGACCCCAACATCATTATGACGTGACTCAGTAGCATTAGGGACTCTTATTTTTTCAGTGGGTGTCAAGGGATCGTTCTTTTTTATATCTTGCGATTGGCTTCTAAGTGCACGATTTTGTTCCTAGAAAGTTGCCTTCAGCTATTGAATTCAATAAAAGCATCTCAAAATCAAAAAAATTCTTTACAGAGAGAATTCGTTAATAGGAGAAAAAAGGCACTAAAAGTATAGCGAGCTTTGAAAAGATTCCCTACACGGAGAGAAATAAGTGCCCGCAATATAATTGCAACCAATTACATATGTGATTGGAGCCTTGCCCCGATTGCAATATTAATTGGAGCCAATTACAATATAATTAGAAAATGAAAAATACTAATTGTGCTCAATTATGTTACTTATATAATTGCATTTAAATTTATCATATATGTAATTGCATTCTGAACACATATGTAATTACATCTGATTACTTTTACAATTTAAAGCATTGGTGCAATTATATATGTGATTGTATTTATTTTACAGATTGCTCTTATATTTCTCAAATGGTTTATAATTTCGATCGTTTATAACGTGATTGAATTTTAAAAATACCTAAGCACTCCAAGGGGCAGGATGACCACGAATATGACGTTGTGAAATATATTCCGCCCAATCGTGGATAACATATATTACTATATATGTCACTCTCATAGATTTTGGGCGGGACATTTCGCGCCAGTTAGAAAGAGATGTTACTCGGCAGGCAAAAAAAAGCGAGAGAGAAATACTTTTGGTGAGTACCTAAGTGAAAAATGCTCATTTTGGTGGGTACCCAAGACCGTGGTGGGTACCCAAGACCGTGTTGAAAAGAGCCAAAATAGAAACGGCTCCTGAGTGACATATATAGTTATATGTTAGTTAGTTGGAGTGGGCATACACAGCCAATCGCGTTTGACAAGCCTATGACTTATAATACAATTGGTTTTAAACCTCAATTTGAAAAAGAAAGAAACAGTGCGAAGATAGATAAGCTTTAATTTATTATATTCGAAGGGTCGTTCATAGAGCGTCGGAAAATTTGCGATCGCAAAATTTACGAAGGCTATTTGCGAACCTGCATGAGGACCACTATTATGAAAATATAATTACATCATACCCAATTACATATGTAATGCCTGCAAATTATAATTGGGTATGCGATATTTTTGCTCTGCGTGTATAGGAGAGTTTTTTTATCGAGCGTTTTGACTACATATATCGCACCCCGGTAACTACAGAGACACCACTCAAAATTTTCCATTTTTCAGAAAACGCGAGAAACAAATTGCATGTGCAGTGTCAATCAAAGCAAAAAGAAAGGCATTACGGCAATTTTCGGCCATTTATAATAAGAAAAACGGTATGGAATTTTCTCGCAGACAGGTATCTTAGGAACAAGATCCATAGCATAAAAAATTCACAAATTTTGAGTTGTGTCACTTTAGGTGCGATATTTACTGAATTGAAATAAAAATATTGCTGTCCATTTTGAATGCACCACCTCGATGCTCTATGTTTTAATTTTATTGGATCTTTTCTATTCAACTAACTTGCTAGTGAGCACTTTTTGTTGAACTCCTACGGAAACTCAAAAACCTAAAGGCTGAAGCAAAATGTGCGTTTATACGGAAAAAAGGGATTCTTTAGACTGCAATTTAAATAGAAGGAAAAACAAGTAAGGGTTTTATAGTCAGGCGAGCCTGACAATAGAATACCCGACACAGACACACGTGTTCAAATAATGTTTAATATCAAGAGGTGTTTAAGGCCATATGGGGGCCCAATACACCGACTTTTGTTATATTTCATTATGAAAACTGCCTCTCTGCCACGCCCACTTTTCCAATTTTTCGGAATTCTAATCGGAGGCTTAGATATACGCTCAAATCCTAAGTTTCATTGAAATATTTGGAAAAAGTCCGATTTTGAGGCAGTTTTGAGATTTTTGTGACAGACCCTAGTACTGGAGGTACCCTTAATAATAGACCGATCTAGGAAATTTTTTGGGAGAATGTTTTGGCTACAAAAGAAGCATAAGTGCCAACTTTCGTTTAAGTCCCATTTGAAGTTCGGGTGTAGGGGACAATTTTCGCAAAACCCCCTTCTGCCACGCCCACTTTTAAAATTTTTGGAAATCGTATTACTTGCCTTGAAACATGTTCAAATATCAAATTTCATCAAAATATGTTGAAAAAAACTTCGAGTTTAGAGCAGTTTTTGTGATTTTCGTAACAGACCCTAGTACTAGAGGTACCCCTAAAAATGGTCCGATCGGGTCCATTCTCGAACTTGTTCTTACTCATGTCCCCGTGAGCACGCATACCAAATTTTGTCAAGATAGCTCAACTTCTTCGATAAGATAACTGTATACAAACAGACGGACAGACGGACAGACGGACGGGACAATGTCTAAATCGAATCTCCTGGTGACGCTGATCATTTCTATATACATTTTGTATGGTCTATCTCGACTGGTTCTGGGTGTTACACACAACCACACAAACGCAATATACCCTCGACACAGAGTGTGTCGGGTATAACAAGAAAAGTTGATAGAACAACAAAGGAATGCACAATGACATTGTATGTAGATTAGGGTGTCCCAAAAATATGAAATTAATTTTTCGGAAACGCATACCCTCCAATTTTTTTCTAAATGGTCCTATTAGCTTAAATATTAAATATTATTGAGATTGGAATACGATAACCCGTGCCGAATTTCGTTCGAAGTTTGGTATGAAGTCTCTTCAAATTGAGTCCCCCAAAAGTATGCATCGAAAAATTTTGATATTAAGAATCGTGGGCTTTCTTGAAAATATTGCATCATTACCACGATGTCAGAAATATATAGTGAAATTATGTTAATCATCATCATAGCTCGAACAAAACTTTTCTGGAAAATACTCAAAACTAATAGGAGATTTTAGCCCTAAATATTGACATGCATACCTTGATGGTACAATTCATATCAAAATTCAACGCCTCAAATTTGTTAATTCTCGAATATCTCGCACATTTTTTACTTGATCTGGACATATAAGGGCTTAATATGTAACCAATGAAACTGGATAGTGGTTTTAAAAGTTTAAATATTTTATAGCAATGTATGGTCTAGTAAAATATATTGTAAATCAGAAAAAATTTGGAAATCGTTGATTTTTCCGATTTTTTAACTTTCATAAGTCTCGTAAAGAAGAAAGTGCATCACGTAAGGCCCGTTTCCTCTAAAGGCCCACTTTCATTTTAACTATCAAATGTTCTTGTACTTGCCATGGTGAAACATGTCCTCAAGTTATTTCGCAGAAATAAAAAATTAAGACAATCGCACAATATTTGCGGCGCCCACAGTCAATTGAAAATAACAGAGACGTAAAAATGGCATTTTTATAGTGGTCCGCGCTTAACAAATAATTATTTATGATGAAATTGTGGGGGTTGCTTTCTTAAAATAAGAAATTTTTTTCTATTGTGAAGATACACAGGTATGTTTATGGAAAAAATTCTATTGCAAATTTTTTTTCTTGGAAAGCCTCTGAAGGCCCATACAAAAAAAAAAAATGCCCTCACGGACATTAAGAAACCATTTTTTGAGTTGCTCTGATGTCAAAATAGTAGGACGAACTGCAACTATACGTTTTTTATCCTTAAATAGTGTTTTATTTTTTATTCGTAATATAAAAAAGCTGAGTTACATTTAATTGGTTTTTTTTTCAAATAAACGAATTGTTTCTGTTATTTAAATTTTTTTTTACTAGCTTTTACAATATAGCTTTACCTATTAAGCTAACAAAAATAATAAATGCAGGTTTGGGTTCATAATCTCAAACAAGGAATAAATGAGCCTTTTAAGGTACACATGTTCCTCGTAAGGCCCAAAAAGTCGTTTTTTAAATCGTATTTTAAGAGCTTTTTCGATAAGGTTTTTTGGTAGAATTTTTTGTTATTTTATAGAAAGTTTATCAAATAAAACAACACAAAAACAATCGGGCCTGTATCATCAATACTTTGTACGCAGCAATGGAAAAGGTGTAAGGTGGGCCTTATGTGGTGCACTGACCTTACTTACAACCTATAACTGTAGTTTCTTAAGTTGGATTTTCTTTACTAAAAAGAACACTTATTATTTACCCAAAAACTGTTACTATTTAATATTTTAATAGGTGTTTTGGTAAAAATTATTACTTTTTAAAACCGTTTTGCATAAGGGCAAGATTTTTGAGGTCTGTATGACATTTTAAGGCATTCTATATTAAAAACAAGTTTTATATGGAAAAATTTGTTGGGTGTATAGTGTGGTGGGACGGGTGGTTTTGAGGGTGTGCGATTTTGATTTAACTTTTATATTTGCTTAATGTTATCAATAGAAGTATGAAACCTTCGTACTTTGGAGCGCTATAGCCTTCTTAGCTAGCATCTAAAAGTTCCAATGACATTCGGCTGGGCGTGGTCTTACCTTGACACATTAAGTTTGCGATTGTTATCATGACAAAAAAATTTAGAGGTTAGATACTCTAGTAAAAAGAGCTCCACCAAACTTATGGAAATTAAAAAATCTTAAACATTTAGAAAATTTTTCTGATTTTAAATATATTTTACCAGACCAAACACTTGCGTATAAAACTATAAAGATTTTATAATCGCAGGCCCATTAAATTGGTAACATTTTAAGCCATAATGTTACCAGGTCAAATTAAAAATGAGTGAGATATTTGAATATTAACAAATCTTAAGCGTTGAATTTTGATATGAATTGTACCCTTAAGGTATGCATGTCAATATTTAAGGCTAAAATCTCCTATTGGTTTTGAGTATTTTCCAGTGAAATTTGTTCGAACTATAATGCACGATAAACATAATTTCACTATATATTTCTGACATCGTGGTAATGATGCAATATTTTCAAGAAAACCCACGATTTTTAATATCAAAAAATTTCGATGCATACTTTTGGGGACTCAATTTGAAGAGACTTCATACCAAATTTCGAAGGCAATTCGGCACGGGTTATCGTATTCCAATCCCAATAATATTTCATATTTAAGCTAATAGGACCATTTAGAAAAAAATTGGAGGGTATGCATTTCGATTTTTGGGAAAATAAAACCCTCCCTTATATCTTGGGACACCCTAATGTAGATAACTTAAAATTTTTCGTTTAAGCGCTCAACGAAAATTGATATTCAATCCTTGTGAAAGACTTTCAGTTACTGATTGTCAAAGCTGTTTGTTAGTGATCCCAAAACCTTTAGTTTTCTATCGGGTATTTTTTCTTCATTTACCAGTTTTTGTTCAGATAACTTTTTGAATCAATAACTTTTATAATTAACACTTTGCTCCTTCAGGAATTGAAGCGTGCCAAGTCGCCATTGATAGTTTGAAGTTTTCTGTTTGCACTGTTCGGTCTTCCCTTCGCCTTTGTTCATTGTTATGGAGTTTGTTTTTAGTGCCATTTTCGCTGTTGATTATAAAAGAACCCAAAGAACAATGTCGAGTGATCGTGGCAGTTTCCATAACACTGCATTGTGGTGGTAAAAATTTAATTAAAATCTCACATTTCATTCAATTTCCCTTCACCATCTTTTAATGAACTTGTTGCTTTGTGTTGCTGCCACTTCGACTTGTATTATTTATTTTAATTTTTTGTCTTTCACAATCTATTCTACAAATTCAACGTGCCAAACACGTGAGCTCCAGCAACTTCCTGTTCATCTGAACGTAGAGATTGAACTTCCTGCGGAGTTCGATTTCAGTCACCAGCAAAAAAAAAAAAGAAATAAAAACAAAAAAGGAAACGAAGGTACTAACATAGAGTGAAATATGACAAGAACTGTAAAAGCTTCTCTTAAATTAGTCGTAATTATTTGAAAGAATCACATTCAATGGTTGAAGTTTCTGCAAGCAAGTGACAACTTTCTAAGAGAATCATTCAATTTGTTGAAGTGAATCACTTTATTCCGACCCTAACAGAGCAAGGACGATTGCTGTGGGAATTTGTTTCTCTTGAAGTTGCATCACAAGCGCTGAAGTCCTACTTAATAATGCAACAAAAATAACTCAACTGGTGAGAAAATAGACTTGACGATTTCTTCCCATCGCTTAATAAAACTCACAGCTTAAAAAGAAGCTAGTTAATTGTAATTTCAAATTTATTCTAACTTAATTTAGTGGCTTTTATCCTTGTTTTGTGATATGAACATTCTAAGTTTAATACTGGAAGTATGCAACGGGTCTTGTTAAATCGTTTTTGAGAACATAACGGCACATATGTAGATTTAGATTCTAAAGTTTAAAACTACAAGAGTAAAATGTTAATTTCTTATAACTAGGACCACAAAAAATATTCAAATTTATCACCTAAAAGTATGCCTTACAATATTAAAAAAACCAATCAATACCATTTTAAGCCTTTATAAAGCTCCGATATCCGCAAATCTTTCAAACCCCTTCCTCAAGATGTGATTAAATGGGCAACCGGCAAGAATGAATAGATTTGTTACTGTCGGAAATATTCAGAAAATTGAATTTAATATTTTTCTGTTGCCCTATTTATAAAAAAGCAAAGGAGTTCGCTATATTTAAAATTGAATAATAACTTTTAACCATCTTAATACAAAATTAAGCGATTATGAAACATTCTTAAAAAATCCCATTTAAAAAAAAATTTCACCTAATGACGCCTAAAAGGCGAATAAAATTATTGAATTTTATTGTTTTTATACACGAGAACTATACTTTTTTACTAAATAGTGCCCAAAAACCTAGAAAAACATTGCATATGAACAAGCTATCACTAAAAACATAGAAAAGCAGAACTTTTTGGAGAAACCCGCGCACCGCAACCTCTAAACCTTTTCCAAAAATTCTCAAAAAATTATCAAAAATATTTTAGCCCATAAGCTTTCGAGAGTAAGGTCACCTTAAGTGTAATGTCACTTAGAGTGGACCACTTGAATGTTT
>CM035807.1:33276720-33287481 GCA_020466095.1 Chlorops oryzae | reverse complement strand
AGAAAACCCGAAAAAGTAAAACTGAGCTGAGCCAAGCGCATGAAAAACGTCAATTTCAAGAATCTTTCTCTCACTTGTCGCGTCATTTACTCCAGTCGCAAAAGGCCTGGGTGTGTGGGTGAGTCGTTGGAAACTCGCCGTGCATAAATGAAAGACACGAAGAGTTTCCATGAGTGTCATCAGCAGGGGCAAATGGATTAATTTTGACTTTTATGATGTCTCGACAGCAAGCAAGTGGAGTGACTGTGCATTGCGCTGTCGTGTTTGCGATCATCGAGATGTGAAGGTTTTAAGAAGAGAATGCTTTAATTTACGAGTAGGAACCCATGCCTGCCTTGGAGATAAAAATGCAATTTCCATTTAGCGTAATATTTATTGTATAAAAGTTAAAATGAACCATAAATATGAAGTCACTTTCAATCAAGAAAATCATGATACGGTCCTTGGAGTGCACCTTGACATTGTTTCAGGGCTCAGAATTTGTTAATGGTTTTGAGGCGCTTCGTAATTTTTGGAGTTAATGGATTCAATTAGTAATGATAGATCAAATAAATTCTGTATATAATTTCATGTATGTGATTTGTTTTCTTAACGGCTTAGAGTGTAAACCTGCTAACTCACAATTGAAAAACTTTAAAGGGCAGAAAAAAAACTGCTCCAAATTTACATTTTCATCTTAGGGGCTATCTCCAGTTCTGACAGAAGTTAAAAATGTGATATAAAAAACGCTTCAGAAATGAATCAGAAAATTTTTGAAGTGTTTTTTATATCTTTATCAACTATAAAAGTTCAGCAGCCACAGCTGAATAGCGGCTTCTGCGTGCTTGGCGCGTGGGTCGCGCTGGGTTCTACACCTCCATTGAGTTGTTAGTTTTGGAGATCCCATCCTGTTTAAGATATCATTTTATAGAAAAAAAAGCTCAGCTTTCGTTTAAAATTATTTAAAAAAATATCAAAAATGTCGCATTTGGCGAAAAATTACTTATAAAAATAAAAACCGTTTTTTTGTGCATCAATAATAATTTCTGGGAATTGTAATATTTTTTTTCGTAAAGAGCAGACAAAAATCTATTAAAATCTTTTATCGCATTTTTTTCATTTGACAATTTGTGAGACGTAGAATTTTTTGAATACAAAAAGGACAGAAAGTTTAACACCCTGTATCTAGGCACCCGGTTAATATTTCCCCTCCTCCTTTTGCACAATTCATGTACTCTCATAGCGCAACATTTCCACCAAGTTTCATCGAAATCCCAGGTATGAAGTTTTTTGAGCGGGTACACTTGACGTGAAGTGCCCCAAATGTCGAATTGATATGCTATCGCGGGTCGGTCATTAAATTTTATGGAAAGCGATTAAGCGCCTAATGTATTTTAATGTTTGTGTTGTAAATGAAATTGTTGCTTCTTGAGGGCTTGAAACAAACAAACTATCAACAATTCATCTGCAATAAAACTTCAATTGAATTTTAATTATGCTTTGGCGTGAAGCAAGCTGCAATTGTTAAATTACTTAATTCGTTTTTTCTTAATTCTTGGCACTAGCCAACGTTTGTTTCATCATTACCATTACCAAAAATTTTTTTCAAGGACATTTTCAGGGGAACTTCGTAACAGAAACCTTAAAAATGCTTCCTACAGTGATTTTAGATAATACCTATCGAAAATTAAAGAAAACTTTAATATCCCTTTCTGGAGCCGCAGTCGAAAATATTCATTTTATTTGAAATAAATTTTTCAGTGCAATTGGAGAAAATTTCGACTGTGGTTAAGTTTTTTTGTAGGATTAGGAAACTTTTAATTCTTTTTTTGTTGTTTGTTACACAAATTCACCTGATATGAGTATACAGAAAAATCATATTGATGCATATCAATCACAGGTATACCCGCGAAGTATGTAAATTTTTTTATTTGTTACTTTTAAAGATGTTTCAGGCGGCTTTGGGAATTGAAACTTAACATACGAAATCTTAGCTTAAAACATTATTTTAGTGTATTTTGCGTAATTTGTACCACTTCTGGAACAAAAAAAAAATACACAGTAATGAAAAACTATCCTTCTACGGGAGCATGTATTGGTTTTAGCAAAATTGCTTGAAAAACATTTTTGTAATATTTTCTGAGCAATTTTCTATATGTGGGCTTTTGAACATTGTATCTTTATTATTCAG
This sequence comes from Chlorops oryzae, assembly GCA_020466095.1. Taxonomy (NCBI): domain Eukaryota; kingdom Metazoa; phylum Arthropoda; class Insecta; order Diptera; family Chloropidae; genus Chlorops; species Chlorops oryzae. Next base: position 33,285,311 of record CM035807.1, on the reverse strand, counting down.
GGGTGTCACAGAATCCGATAGCTTTCGGAATCGGAATTTAAACTTATCAAAATTTTATGCAGAATTTACAAATTTTGGTTTTCAATCGGAGCTACTATCGGTTCTTAATCGCACAGAACCCTATTTTATCCGGCTGTCTATGAAATATTAGGTGTAGTAAAAAGAAATCCATTATTTTTCCAATAGATGGCGTTATTTATCTGCATCTCGCGTTGTATAAGTCCGATCGTGTTCCGCTAAGGGGCATTAGAAAGATGACAGTTCCTACTAAAAAAGCTTTTTTGACACTTTTTTGATTGATTGATTCAGTTTTGTTGAGAGCTTGTCAAAGATGGACATCAGCAAAGAGAAAATTCGCTACATTTTACAGTTTTTCTTCGATAAGGGAGAAAACGCAAGCCAGGCGGCTGAAAATGTGAATAGCGTTTATGGACCTGATACTGTAACAGCCAATCAGGCGCAATTTTGGTTTCGTCGATTCCGTTCCGGTAACTTCGATGTCAAGGATGCACCACGCACTGGAAGGCCAATTGTCGAAAATGTCGATAAAATCATGGAAATTATCGAGTCCGACCGTCATGTTAGCACTGTTTCGATTGCAAAAGAGCTAAAGATTGCACAAAAAACCGTTTGGAACCATTTGAATAAGGCTGGATACACAAAGAAGCTCGATGTATGGGTGCCACACGAGTTAACGCAAAAAAACCTCATAGACCGAATTTCCATCTGCGAATCGCTGCTGAACCGCAACAAAATCGACCCATTTCTGAAGCGGTTGGTGACTGGTGATGAAAAGTGGGTCACTTACGACAACGTCAACCGAAAACGGTCGTGGTCGAAACACGGTGAACCGGCGGAAACGGTGGCCAAGCCAGGATTGACGGCCAGGAAGGTTTTGCTGTGTGTTTGGTGGGATTGGCAGGGAATTATCTACTATGAGCTGCTCCCATACGGCAAAACTCTTAACTCGAAACTCTACTGTCAACAATTGGACCGTCTGAAGGAAGCAATCGCCCATAAGCGGCCAGCTTTGGCCAATAGGAGAGGAATTGTGTTCCATTAGGACAACGCCAGGCCACACACATCGATAGTGACTCGCCAGAAGCTCCGGGAGTTTGGTTGGGAGGTTCTTCTGCATCCACCTTATAGTCCGGACCTGGCACCAAGTGATTACTATCTGTTCCTGTCCATGGCGAACAATTTTGCTGGTGAAACATTCGCTTCAAGAGAGGCTTCTGAAATTCGACTGTCTCAATTTTTTGCTAATAGGAACGAGGGCTTCTATGAGAGAGGCATAATGAAATTACCTTTAAAATGGCAACAAGTTATCGAACAAAACGGCGCATATTTGACCTAAATCGGGTCATTCTAACTATCTTAAATAAAGTCCTCAATTTAATGCAAAAATAATGGATTTCTTTTTACTACACCTAATATATACGAAAGTTCGGTTGACAAAACTTGAGTTTTTGATTTGATTTGATTTTTGATTTTTTTTTAAATTGCTCTAAAAAAAATATTTGTTCAAGGATATTCAAGGACTATAGGAGATAGAAAGCTAAAACTCAGCGTAATTAAATGTTTTGCATTGACCTAGACAGCTTAACAACTTTCGTCGAAACAGGCACCGGGGGCCGAATCACTATGTTTATAGTGCGATACCCTTTTCGGTAAAATTAAAAATTTTTCTACTCCTGAATAACAGTTAATGATCATCGCGCTTCTTCTAAATATAAATATTCCTACCCGAACTGTTTAAAAATATTAATAAAATACTGACTCCCAAATAACTATTCATTCTCACTTCTAAAATTGTTAAAAATTTAATTTGCAATTTTTTCGGAAAACGCGCATTGCGGAAAAATGGCAAAAAAAATAAAAAATTTTGGCAAGAAATCGATGCAGTAGGGCATAAAAAATTAATGTGGAGTGCCAAGATCGAGGACCTTTTTTAAGATGAAAAACTTAAACGATTCGGTACTGTTTCTTCACATGACTTGAGGTTTAGCGTGTGTTTATCTGAATAAAATCTTAAATCTCAAATGCAATAAAGCTGCAGAGACAACAGACTATCCGAGCGCTTCTGAAACCTTTATAGGTTTTTATAAAACACATTTGTGAACCGTTTGATTCCTCCTTTACACCTCTATCCTTACAACTGTAAGTCTTAACACTAACAATTCTTCACAGAGAAAAAAACACATAGTAAATTCAAGAGTGCGACGCTCTTAGAGAAAACGCTCTTGAATCTAAAGGATTTAGCTTTTAACCCAACAATGAAAACGCTCTTGGCTATCATTTAAGAGTGAAAGTAGTAACTTTAATAGTGAATCCGTAGATTTAACTACTTTCGCATTTAAAGTTCGGATTTTTACAGCTAAACTGTTATTCCAACTACATTTTATTGAATTTGTTAAGAGCGAAACTATTTAAAATAAGAGCACTGAGCACTTAATTACATTTCTTTTCGTTCGGTATAATTCTCATTTGTTTCATAAAATAGGACATATAAGACATTTATTCATCTTAGAACTTTTTAAGCATTGCGAAAGCAGTCACGACAACGGAGTGACAAAATCGGATGAAGTCCATCCGATGGTTTTTTTTTTTGGTGTTATGTTAAGAGGAGGAAACACTTTTTTCTGAAATTATTTTTGCGAATAGATAATAAAATTATCTACAGCTGTGCATTTTTAATCAACAGTGTCACTTTTGGAAATTATTAAAAGTTTTCAATTTTAAATCAAAATTTTCGCTTTTGGAGATTTTAAAAGCTGTGTATTTCAATCCACCGTTTGCGCGCTCATAAATTTTAAAAGCCACCTTTCTTAACGCAACAATTTCGCTCTTAAAAAAAATAACAGTGATAACATTGTTGGGTTAAAAGCTAAAAACTCTTGAGATCATTTTAAGAGCGAAAATTGTTGGGTTAAGAGCGAAATTGGTATAATTTACAGTTACTTTTTTCTCTGTGTTCATTTCAAATATTTAGAAATAATTATCTGAATTGTTGCTAAAATGACGAAACTTAATTAGCTAACAATTCTTTCATGGCTCACAGAAAGAGTTACTGATGACTCATAAATCATTTGAATTCCAGAGCTCGGAAATGAAAACCAAAAATGGATTTTTCATGCATAACCTTGTGTGTAAAGGGTACTTAATGCATGATTAGATCTCCAGATGTTTAGTGGCTTAGCTAGCCGTGAATATGCAGAATATTTGCTACACACACGCAAACACGATAGCATGCAATTTCTTTCAGGCAAAATTGTTCGTTCTTTCAAAGAGAATTTTTAAGGATTCCCTCAGTCTACATAAGTTTTTACTCGAAAAAATTCCATTGATGTTTTCGAAACAGTTCCTCATGGATGGATCCTTCTTACACGCAATCTGAGCTTGAAAAACTTGTTTGCGTGACACGTCAATATAAGCCGAGCTGGCCACCTTAAAACATGGCTAATGAGGGATAATTTAGTAAACGTGTTCAAGTTCGTCACACCACATTGTCCTTAACACTTGTTGAAGTCATAAGAAACTCATGTAAACTTCAGATATTTTTATTCTCCTCCACAAAATCTAAATACGACTAGTCAAAATGTAGAGTATTTTATGTATGAGAATCGTCCAGACTTTGACAAGGAACAAGTGGTATGTAAGAAATCAAGTTAGAAAGTTAGACCAACTGGTACAAATGGAACAATTTACCTCTCATTAACCACAAGAGGTGTTTTGGTGCAGTTGAATATGAGAGTGGTTATATGTCAACGAAGTATGGCAATGTTATAAAACACAGTTTTAAGAATTGGTTGGCAAATTAAAAGGTAGCAGTCCTGGTAGTTTTGAGACTAGTCAGAGAACAGTTGGAGAGTGATAAAAATAATGCAAGGATGTTTCCCGCAACTATTGATGCACATTCAACATAATGGACTTACTTTCGAAACAAAATTTCAGAAAATATTTTGACGAAAAACGAAACGTAGTGTACATATTTAAATCCAGTTTAGTGTCATGTTCAGACGGCACCATGAGGTACGTTATTTGCCCTTCATTCGTAGTTCACAGCCGAATCACGTTGTGAATCACGTAAATCGCAATATAAAATTTGACAAGCTAAATTACCTCCATATACATAGAACTACAGCTGCAACTTCGGCAAAATTTTGGCGCGAGCCACCATGTTTTGGTGAAAAAGTTCAACTTTGGTGAACCACGCCAGAGCTCGCACTATAGTTTGGTGAACCACGTAATAGAAGTGTGTTTAACCACGTAATAGCTTTTAGCCGAAGTTGCAGCTATAGTTCTATATGATTACCTCATTCGAACGTAATTCACTTTGAATTACGATCCGAATCAGTGATGCCAGATTTTATCGATAAAAAACCCTCATATATTGGAAAAAAACCCATTTTTCCCCATTTTCAAAAAATAAAAACCCACGAAAAAACCCAGAATGATTTTTTGAAAATATGGGCGTACCGATTTCAAAATTGAACATTGGATTTAAACGCAATATTTCAATATATTAATATTTTAATAAAAGTATCAAGAAAATAACAAAAAAAAAAAGTAACTTAAAATTGTAGTAGTAAATGTACCTTAAATGTAGTGCATAAATTTCGATATAAAATTACACATACTTTTCCCCATGTCACGTTTTTTAAGTGAAAAAACCCAAAATATGGGGAAAACCCACAATCTGGCATCACTGATCCGAATTATGTCAAAATCGGTGTCTTCCCTAATTTTTATCGAATTTTATCGAAAACACAGTAAGAAGAAGAAAGAAAAACCAAATTCCCAGCCGGATTTTATCGCATGTATGACAAAAGAGACTAATTCGTGCTCTTACCAATGACCTTGTAATAAAAATATCATGGAAAGAAGAGCTGGCTACAACACACCCTTCTTTAAATGAAATTTTAATATGTAAAAGAATTATTTACTTGATGATTTCAGACAGTTTCACTACTTCGGTAAAGTTCGGTATTCTTGATATTTCCGGCTGGGATGATGCTTTTTACACCCCTGTAGTAAAAGGGATCGACCCTGAATCGACCGCAGATCGATCCTAAAGAGGTAAGGACCGATCGCCTTTTCATGCGTTGAACTGGTCTCTTTTAACATGGTGAGGTCCTTGAAAAACAACCGATCCGTTTTCAAAGCGTGTGGGATCGGTTGGCGGTCGATCGGAGGTTAGTCCCTACGCCTTTGAATGAGGGTGTGTTTTTTTTTTTATATTTTTTTTTTTATAAAAAATTAAAAAATTTTTTTATGCAATTCGACATCATAATAGGCCTATTATGATGTCGATTTTAAAATCATAATGAAGCATATTATGACACTAGTTTTGAGAAAGTATAAAAAATTGTTTATACAAACAAAAAGCATGGCATACTACATGGTTTTTTAAGAATGAATTTCAAGGCGTGCAATAATAAATTTCAAAACGCACGCATTTCAAAAAATACAAGGCAAGGCGTGCAATAATAAATTTCAAAATGCACGCATTTCAAAAAATAGAAGGCAAAAATAAGCAGAGCATACTACGAAGTTGTATAATAAAGAATTTCAAATTATGAATCTGTCAAATCAAAATAAAAAATTTCTTCACAATAACAAACAAACAAAAAACACGCTTTCTTAAATTTAGGTTAAAATCCAATTTGAAATCTTATTGCATAAAATATTGTTCGGCACTCGTGTCGAAACTCAGCTTTTTTCGCACTCGTGGTATTGTAAAACTCGGCTGCGCCTCGATTTACAACATTTACCACTCGTGCAAAAAAAAGCTTCATTTCGACACTTGTATCGAAAATATCTATTTCTTATTTTGTTTATTTTGCTTTTTTGTTTTTTTAAATCTTTTTGTTACAACATTATATTATTTATTTTTTGATTTTCCCGCCTAGGCCGAGCCTCGAACCTCAGAACTCTGGGTTGGTAAATCGGTGTCTTAACCATTACGCTAAACAAGCAAGTTTAATGCTGTGATCAAAACGCTGATTTGAGTTTTTGGTTGCTCAAGTTTTTGGGAAACATACGTAAAGAATTTTTCACTTCAAAGAATTTTTTATTGAAAAATAAATATTAAAAACCAATTCATATGTAAAAAACGAATTATTTTTTTTTTCAAGTTAACTATTTAAAAAAAAAATTTTAATATTAACATAAAAAAATCGTAGGTAATTGAATAAAAAAAACAAATGCACCCCTGAGGAGTTATGGGGCCTTAAAGTTTTTTGGCACTAAATCCAGAAAAACAATTCTCCCACGCTAGTGGCTTACTGTAGAAAAAAAAATGTTGTGCGGTTTGAAAGCCAATTGTACAGGCTTTTGGGCAAAATTGAACTGATGGTCAAAACTGCAGTTATTGTGTGAAAAATAAACGCTCAAAGTCAAAAATTCTAAAAAAATTTTCAATTATTTTACTTTGGGAGCCATTTTGGTATGGAAAAGGTCCAATTAACACATGCTTTTTAAATTTTTTTTTAAATCTTCGATCAATTTAATTCAAATATGTGGTACATTTGTTATACCTTATTAGCGGTTTAACCTCAGAAAAAATAGGATTTAAAAACGAACTTGATTTTTTTTTTAAATCAATTTAAATAATCTCAGCAAAAAATTACCAATTTTTCCAGTTAAAGTTCGTAAAATTTTAAACCAAAATTTGTCTTAAATACGAAATTGCTGGCTGGCCATTGTAAGCCAAAGATTGCTCTTTTAAGAATTTCATAACATTGGTGAAAAGGGTGAGAGAGGGAGAAATGAAAAATGTTTAGTATACATTTTGTTGTACTGTCACAGGGCGGAGAGGGGTGCTTAGGTCTTTGTCACGTAAGTAGTTGATAACCCACTTACCGGACGTACATACAGTGCCGAGCAAAGGTGGATACATGTTGGGCTTTTCAGTTGGTTGCTCCCTATATCTCCGGTGTTACCGAAGATATCGTTGTGAAATTTTTTGGCATATATTCTTCGATTATTAAGGAATATAAATAGCGAGACGAAAATGGCGTAAAGGTTGTAAGAAAAGAGAGAACAGCAAAACATGCTACCAGACCCACATGTGCTCAGTTTTGCTCGTTTTTCAAACTTAACTAACGATTTAGGTTAAATAGGTAGTGAGTGAGAAAAATTATGAATTAAGGTAGATGGTTTATTGGAATTGTAGTCAAGAACTCCAGAAAATATATTTCATATATTTCCAATAACTTCATGGCTGTAGAGGCATCCCTTAATAGAAGGTTTCAATACTTTTTAAAAGAATTTAAGAAAAATTAATAACTATAAAAATAAAACAAGTTTATGATATTTATCATTAAATAATAATTCAATTGATCATATCGGAAAATTTCACATTGCTTTCTTCTAAAGAAAATGCCAACAAAAACTAATACAACAACAAAGTTTCCAAAAATTTGGCTGTTTTAGAATAAAGGATACTTTCTCCAATATAAAATTTCACTTTACTTCAACATGATATAGTTTAAAAACTAGTGGACCGATCAAGGTCAATTTTGAAATTTTATATTGGCGAAAGTATCTTTTATTCTAAAAAAGCCAAATTTTTGGAAATTTGTTTGTAGTAGTAGGTTTTGTTGGCATTTTTTTTTTAGAAGAACTCAATAAATTTTTATATGTTTCGTAGTTTGCACCTACTTTTTGAACAAACTAGGCAACCGATCAGTGTGAAATTTTCTGAAATAATCAATTGAATAACTATTTAATTAAATACATAATTATCTCGTTCCAGTTTTATTGTTATTATTTATGTTTTTTATTATTTTTATAACATACCTCAACCCGACATTAAACGATGCCTCTACAGCCATAAGGGTATCGAAAAGATGTGAGATCCATGTTTTGGGGTCCTTGACTATTCTCCCAATGTAACATCTGCTAACATTCATAAAAATTCCCGCCTGCTACCTATTTAATATAAATCATTAGAAATTTTTTTCAAATGAGCAAATATGAGTACATGTGAGTCTTATACGATATTTTCTGTTCTCTCTTTTCCTACAATCTTTACCATGTTTTCGTCTAACTACTTATATTCACAAATAATTGAAGAACATATACCAAAAATTTGACTAGGATATGTTTATTAACACCCGAGATATAAGGAGAAAACAATTGAAGATCCCAACGTGTACTCATTTATGCTCGCTACTGTACATTCGCCAAACTCTACGCCCATAATGCTACCTTCGCTGCACCCCAGCCGGAAATTTTCTCATAAATGACCAATTCATTAATTTTTTTTACCAAGGATATCAAGGGGAAAATTTGAGTACTTCTCAATTGCAATGGCATTGCCATCGAGAGAAGGAGCTTTTTATCGCAACTCCAATGGCACTGTCATCGATAGAGGTATCAATACGACGGAGTAGATCTACTTCGATGACCAACTCGTGACATATGCTCTTATGACTGCCAATGCCGCTTGTGTGTTAATTTCATTAGAAAGTTGGTGTATAATCAGGAGGAGTCGCGGCTCTATGTCATGCTGAAATCATTGATTGTTTCACCGGGACATTTCCGGCTAGGACTGTAAACGAAAAGGATTGACATTTGTATCTGTT